>QYAM01000023.1:0-253385 GCA_003988965.1 Neobulgaria alba
TTTAATTTACGTTATAATTAAAAAATTTAATATTTCGTACGATGCCAAGAAAAATCTGCCAACTCACTTGTGCTGCCAACTCGCTTATGAACTACGTTAACTATAATATTATAAGCTGTATGTTGACCAAATGAGACTTGATTAAGGAGCTCATAAGGAGCAAACCTCACTATAAATACTATGGAATCTACTCTACATCTGACGGTGGCAAAAGCCTACATCCGCATATCTACTAGGTACCGGGCCGAAGTATGAAGTCATAAGGTTTCCGGATGTAAGAGATTTATAAGAAAGAAACAACTGGAAAGCTTACTAATCAGATAGAATCATCGGATCGGATATGGGCTACAACACCATGGTCAACACTGTATTACTTCTATCTATGCTAGTAAAAGCACTAAGTCCGACACCTTTTATAATCATCTTACTCCTTAGTTAGAGTAAGGAAGGCTCTAGCAAAACAAAAGATAAATTCTATAATAGTAATTAACACCTGCTTCTTGCCTAAACGTTAAATATAATTTTATCTTTTGTTTTCTAACGCTAGGATTTTAAATCTCTAAGTAAAATAGATTTCTATATAAAGAACTTGCAATTTCTATATCCTATCTATTAGGGACAAATCGATGGAGGGCAAATAATTCTGTAACGTGATAACCCTTATATATAAACTGTTAGTATATTATTACTCTTTTAAAGTTTGTAGGTATAGTTAGAAATATTATTACACCTGGAGTTAAATAGCTTGTAGTATAAGTGAAAGCCTTTCCGTTACCTCAACTGCCGATAGTACAGAAGACTAATAACAAGGAAAAGTATAATAATAACATTCTCTTATCACTTTTTCCTATGGTCCAAACAATGAAAATTTTTATTAATAAACACTCCTTAAAACTACGTTTTATGTATGTCCCTCTAACGGACCGGAGTGGAAAATTTCGGCATCCTTGATATTGTGACAGTGACCATACAGCCCCCTCTCCTGAAGCTGGTGTCTTGCTGCGTCTTTAAGGGCGTCAGCTTTATCGTGTGCAGCAACACTGTACGCATCGAACTTCGCATTCGATTCTAAGCTCTAGAATCTGTTACTTTCTTCCTTATTAGGGCGTTACAACACACCAACACAAAGATCTAATCTTCTGGCTTTTATATACTCACTTTACTCTTAGAGTTAAGAAAGGTAAATTAATCAGTAAAGTTTTTTATTAAAAAAAACCAATAAATTAAAAGTGAGCCCCTTTTTATAAAAATATCCTTGCTAATAGACCAGAATAATTGCTCTTTTATTCTTTCCAAATATCAAGACTTTCGATTCTCCGACCCAATTAGAATTATATTAAAGTATAAAGAACCTTCTCTTCTATTCATAGCAAGATATACTAAAATCAAGAAAATATCTCAATGTCAATAAAAATATCTCAGATAAACCTATCTTGTCCTATAGGCAAAGTTCTTCTAGAGCCTGAAAGAAGTTTTATTTCCAAGACTCCTTATTAAAAGGTATAGAAAAACCGGTATATACCATAGTAAGAATAAACCCATGGGTCGTGGCTCGAAGCATATAACAATAACAATCAAGCTAGTAATAACATTAGAACTAGCTACTAATACCACATCCCCCTCACTTCTACCAAATACGTTTTAAGCATGACACTAGATTCGTAGTAGAAGCTAAGAGCTTGAGATTTTAAGAGTATTCTAGAGCTAAATCCTCCAGACTTTTTTTCCCAGAGGCTTTAGTGGACTTTGGACTAACAGAAGAGATGTACACTATAGTTTATATATATATTCTTTTTAAGCCCTTCCTAGTCATTTCTTAGAAAATCCAAGGGTCCTGAAATGGTATATATTCGTTTTTTTTTCTAGATTAAAGCTGTACTATAAGTAATGAACCGAATCCTTACAATGTACAGTATATTTAATTCAAGCATGAAAATTGAAAGAATTCTATCTACTTTACTTTACGCAAGCCCATTCAGCTAGTTACTGAAGCTTAAACACCTCTATCGCATAGAAATCATAAACAAGAGACACCAGCTCATTTCCCCCAAACCAAGCTTCCAAAGACCCAAAGAACCAAATCTCTACTCTCCAAACCTACCAACTAACCACCAAACGCTCCCATAATCCCCATCCCACCCAACCTATCCGCTTCACCGCACCCCAAAAAAAACCTCAGCCTAAACCCCCTTTCTGATTTCCACCAACCAAACTCCAAAAAAAAAGTCACTTCATCACACCTTCACATGACCCGAAACCCACACGCATCCCCACCCCAAATTTCCGCCTCCCAACTTTCCCCAGCCAACATCAGCCCTACCACCACGCACCATCACATGCCAAATCCACCCCAAACAACCCCCCAGACCGAGCACACCCCCGATGCGAAGCACCATAATTGGTAATCGTCCCAACAAAAATCTGAGTGTTTGATTCCCTAGCCCTTTCTTCCTTCCTGAACCTCGGCATAAGCACAAGCCAAAAGCATGCAGGAACAGATCAAGATACATGATACAGGATATGTAAAGGGGGGATGAAAACATAAATTATATTCCAAGTTTCTGTCTGCCTGTTTTCTGTTTGATGGAATGGAAAACAAAAAATACAACGGTGTATTAGGGTTTTAACGATTAATCCTCGCTCACTTCCTTCCTTCTTTCTCTCTTCCGCAAACGACACGACGAAGAAGTGAAATAAAAACTGGATTTATTCACAACCAACCCATGAATGCAAACTCACATCGCCAGATATACCGGCGCCACTCCCTCCCAGTCCCGTCCCATCCGCCCTCCCAAGCCTGATTGAATAAAACAATCCATGAATCATACCCAGACGCCTATTCGCGATGCAGTATACACACTAGTTCCCTCTCCTCTTTCATGCTATTCGTATAATGATTCCGCCTGCTAATCCTGCTATCCATACCCCAATGCCTTAGATCGAAATCGAATCTTTCTATCATCTACGAGACAGCATCGATACTTTCATCCTCGACGAGATTATTTCGCTTTCGGATCTCCGCCTCCTTAGCATACCCGTTCGTTCCTGTGGTTCGTGTTGCCAAGGGCTTTTCCTTCCGCTTCTGTTCCTTGGGAGGTTGGAAGCGCTTTCTGATCGTCTCGATCATTTTTCCGAACCAGTAGAAGTTGAGGGTATTGAGGACAAGATTGCTTCCCAAATATGTAAATGCGAGCCATAATGGCACAACTTCAGGCCCAGCAAATTTCATAACCCCATCACCTTCAATATCGTAAGGAATTGCTCCTTGGCCCAATTTCGAAGCGATAGGCTTGTGGTTGATAGCTTTCCATACATCTTGGTATACCCGCACTGATTGGTAAGTGCCCCACACCAGACGGCAGCAGAAGAACATGGTGAGGAGCGCTATGCCATTGATGAGTTGGTATTTCGATCCAGTCATCTCGAGTTTATCGAAGAACCAGTGGAAATTCAGAAATACGGTGGAGAGTTCGTAGAGGATGAAAGTGCATGCGTAGAAGTTTACGAAGGGTCTCTGTGGGGCAAAAGTCAGCACAAATCCTGCGGATTGAAAACTGCAAGACTTACGAATCCAAAGGAGAACACTAGAAGGGCACTAATCGCATGTGCGAGCATGCCTGGCCCAAATACCGTGACGTTCTGGAGACTGATCATCAAATCCCAGAGGAAGTACCCAGTGGCCAAGGCTTGAATCATGCCGCACCCTCCGGTGTAGCCCCAAACCCGCTGTTGCCAGTCCATATTCTTCCTCTCCTCGTCTGTGAACATGACCCATAGTGCTAGGGTATTGATTGTGAGGCTCTGTACCAGCGACACCACATGGACGTCCCAGTTGATCTTCCGTTCTGCAGACAGTTTCGCATATTTGACGGGAAACAGCCAATGCGATAAATTCGGGGCGATGATTTTGTTGATAAAAGTATAGACTAAGAAACTCCCCAGGACCTCATGGATATGTAATGGGAGCGTGGTGAGCCCGACGTACTCGCAGTACGGACGGATGAGTTCACTTAGCCATGGCTGGCGGACTATGGGGAAAGGATCGTGCATTTCAGGGACGGTCGGGTAAAGGAAGCAATTGAAGTCAAGACTATTATTTCATAGGAATACCTCCAGCCGGGAGTCGAGGGAGAGGAGGATATTTATTGCTTCGAGGTTGATATAGACGTCCGAGTGCGAGGCTGCCGGGCTTCCTCCTCCCAACAAAAGGCAGCGGCGCAAAAGGGTGCTGCGCTAGGGCTCGGGATCTAGTGCCGATGCGGCAAGGGCGAAACCAGGCTGAAGAACTCAGATACGACTGGCGATAACAAAGCTGGGGAAGCTAGGGTGGACGGAGGGGGTGCCTTCACAGTTGACAACTTCACATTGATCCTTCGAGAGCAAAGATATACGGGCAATTAGCTTTCTTTATTATGTCGCCAGAAACACTTCTAGTGGGAGCGGAATTAGCCAGCTGAGCAAGCAGGGTGACTCCGCCACGTCGGAAGAGCGCAGAGTAAGGCGGACTGTCCGCCATCCCCATTCATCAGTTAGGCGGCCACGTGAGTGAGTCAGGTCCAGCCTGGACACAGCATCTTTTGACCGCCTGCCTACTTCCAAGAGCATCCCCTCGGGGCCAGCTGCCTACGAGCTCACTATTCTCCCGTTGAAGACCGTCGTCCTATCATGTATAGGCTCGTAGACCAGCTCTTGCGTCGTCTTCCTCGCTCTAAAATGCCCTTGGGCCGCAACCAACTTATTGCCAAAAATTACCAAGTCCGCAGGAACTCCAATATCAACTTCGATGTCGTATGAAGTCTGAGGATCTATACCAATTGCAAGCTTTGCCCTACTGGATATACACGACTGTTCCCTATCAGCAAGTGCAAGTCTCAGGATGGGCTTGGCAAAACTCACCAGTAAAAGATCCGCATCACTCCTCGTGCCGGCGTGGTACAAGCCAACCCCAAAGCTGGCGAGGCTCAGCGGATCACAGCTTCCATAAGGCGTGAAAGCATTTCCAACATTATTGACCCCGAGGACAGCATTCACACTATATTTCTTGATTATGTGTGGCACCTGAAGCGTAGCTCGAAGTCGTTCGCCACCTTCCTCGTCATCGGCTGGCCTACCCATCATGAACAGATCCGACGTCGGGAGGCCCACAATAGCAACAGGTAAACCTCGTGCGAGTTCGTGCAGTTCGTGCCACTCATCCGCAGTGAAGAGTGTGAGCCGCGTGCAGTGACCGAAGACGATTGTCCTGTAGTTGTGCATAGTGTAATTGGTAGGCCAGTTCAGAGAATTGAGAAGTTTAAGCGCCTCGATGACCATACTTGGTTTCTCCTCATCGAGGTTATAGTCAATATGAAAATCAACATGGAGCTCATATCTCAGGGCAAGTTTGATAGTCTGATAAAATTCAGTGTTCGTCTTGGCAGAGGTAAGATAGAAAAGAAAGAGCGGTCTCTGCTCTGGTTTGAACATTATATAAACATACATATTCGATATTTTTGATCTGCCTTTCAGCCTTTCCATCCTTCTCAACATAAGGCGTGCTACCAAAAGCTTCAACTCCAGGTGTACTGGCGGCCGAATCCAAAACTCTCATCATAGCTCTTCCATGGTCGGGATAGCTGAAGATAGGATCCTGGGCAAAAACACAAATTTGAATGTAACAACGATCCTTGAACTCTTCTTTGAGGGCGAGGCCGGCTTCGAGACATTTAAGCTTGACTCCAAGATCGACTTCGACAAATGCTCTCATATGAGTAACTCCGAAATTGATACTCTCTTCGATGAGAGCACGGCCTCGCTCCATCAAATCATCATGCTCAAATCGTGACTTTGCTTCGCCTGTGACCAGTTTGAGCACCTTGACTCACACCTAAAGAAATATAGAAATTTACCTACTTGTCAACCTCATGGCCTCTTCAAAATCCCCCCTCTCGATTTCCAGGTCCGCATATTTGGGGTGTGAAAGCAAGAAGCATTTGTCCAGGTGGATGTGTGGATGACAGAAGCTCTGGGTGACTAGTCGAGCCCCGGACTGTGGCTCTCCCTCCACCGGGCTATGCTCCTCCATTGATGTAATGAGTCCATTCTTCCAGCATAAATCCCAGAGGCTATGGGGTGGATTCTGACTGCCAGCACATTGCACGCCCTTGAGGACGAAGTCTGGGTCGTTGGGCATCGGTTCTGAGACTGGGACGAGGGATGAAAAAGAGTGACTTAGTAATACAAGATGCAATCTACGATGGGGGTGGAGGGGTGACAGAGAGAGACCCACGATATCGCACCCGTTAGAGGCGGTGATGACACGTGAAGAGGAGGGGTGCTTTCAAGAAAGGAAGCTGGAATCTTGGAATCCGGTTGCAGCTCGTCCATGCATGTCTGGGCCGGCTCCGTTCCGCCTGGAGTTTCCGCCATTAGCCATCTTCGGGCAAGCTGTCAACTGCACCTCGCAGGACACAACGAGAGCTTCCAGCGCGGCCGGGACAGGAGAATAATGGCAGACCCTCTCTACGAATTGTTAACCCCCTACTTCGACTCGCCATCACCTCGACCTCCACTTTCCTCGCGAGATCCTACCACGAATGCCTACCTCAACCGCCTCACCACCCTGCCCCTCGCAGCCCTCACTACGAGTGAACCTCAGTCGCTGTCGCAAACTACACAATCCCTTCTACGCTCCTTACAAGCCCTATCAAAGCGCTCCCACAAGTCCATAATCGACTCCTCAACCCACCTCAGCACCCTGTCAACCACCCTCCCCATCCTCGCAACATCTACGGCCTCCCTTCGAGATGCCCTTCCTAAGCTTGATGATGCAGCCCTCCACTTCAGCGAAACCTACAACACGCGCGCAGAAAATGAAATCTTAGACCGTCGGCGGAAAGCGCTTCTCCTATCCCGAAATGTCGACCGTCTGGCAGATATCCTCGACCTACCCACGCTGCTATCCTCCGCAATCTCAACCTCAAACACAACCTCTACTTCTGCCTCAACATCTACAAACACAACCTTAAATTATGCTTCCGCTCTAGATCTGAATTCACATATCAGGCGTTTACATGCTTTATACCCAGACTCGGCGCTCATTTCGAGCGTGGAGAAGCAAGCAGAGGAGGCTATGCAAGATATGACTACGAATCTAATTGCAAGTCTAAAAACCAATTCTTTGAAACTTGCAAGCGCGATGAGGACTATATCGTGGCTGAGAAGAGTTGCGCCAGAATTGGATGCGCCGAGTATACCCGGATCTACAGCGTCTTTACATCATGGCGGTGGAAGTAGAGAAGGGGCCTTGGGAACATTATTCTTGATGTGTAGATTGGCAAATTTACAACAAATGCTTGGAGCTTTGGAACCTTTGAGAGAATTAGCTGATCAGGAGAGTGAGAGGTTAGCGTTAGAAAAGGCGAAGGGTGTAGTAGGGACGAAGGAGAGGAGTAAATGGGAAGGGGGCCAACAAACGGAAAGATATCTCAAGAGATACATTGAGATTTTCCGAGAGCAGAGTTTCGCCATCATATCGATGTTCAAAAGCATTTTCCCTCCGCCCACAGCCCCAGACGAAGCATTATTAAAAGACTTGGAGAAGGCCCAAAAAGAGAAACCAGCCAATGGACTATTCCCCCTCCCAAGCGCCCTATCAACATTCCCAATGAAACTAGTAAGTATGCTAGAAGAAACTCTAAGAAAATATCTACCAAATGTCAGAGATAGGAGTAGTAGAGATAGTCTACTTACACAGGTTCTTTATTGTGCTGGGAGTTTAGGCAGATTAGGTGGAGATTTTACCATGATGCTTGCGTTTTTGAATGATGAGGAGGGGGGTGAGGATGAATGGGTTGAAGTTATCAGAAAACATAGGATTTTGGCTGGGAGGCTGGAACTTATGGTTGGTGCTAAAGAGGGGCATGATTGATTAATACTATAATCGCTTGGAAAACGCTGAGGTGTATATAGATTTAGAAAACGGATGAGATCAAATAATTTTCGCTATACCTACTATGCTATAAAAAACCTACTTAAGATTGTTGCTCCTACATGTGTAATCATCTCAATCTATAAAACTCACTTCCTTCCCAATTCTTCCTCTCAATTCCCCTCTCCTCTTCAAATAAACAACCAGCATCCACCAGCCTTATCCCCCAACCTAACTACCCTACCTTCCCCAACTCCCAATCTCGGCACGATCCGAACCATCCCCCACCAAACCACCCATTCCCATTCTCAATCCAATAATCGGGCCAACCTCGGCGCCCATCCTATTTCAAACCAGCCAATCACAACCACCCTAATTCAAATCACACCCATCACATCCTAAACCTCCACACACCACATTTACTTCAACAATATACCTTCCACCTCCACGACTTCCTCATATATATATTAGTTTCAGATCTATCTTTTAGGTAAACACTACATTTTCATCTTTACCTTGATCATTGGACTCGAATATAAGGGTTTTTTTTTTCATATTTCTTAGGGGGGAAGATATGAAATCTCGCGATGAGATGGACTAATAAGGGTAGGGTAGGTACGATCACCTTGATCTCTTGGAAAGGTTAGGAAATATGAGGATTTCTGCTTTCTGATGAGTGAGAGGTATGTATAGATTATAAATGAGGAATAGGATAAATGATGAAATCATTACTAAAAAAAATCCTCATCTAGGAACTTGTCAATTCACTCTATTCCACTTCACCGTTTCAACCGGGTTCGACCTATAATGTCTACTAGAACATATCGACGATACAACTCGCAATTAGTATAGCATCACTAGGCCCTTAGGTCCCAGCCGTCCTACTATAATCTCTGACTTACAAAAGACGTGAATGAAATAAACAAACAAACAAACAAACAAACAAACTCCACCATTCCCCTCCTCTTCACGAGATAAGAGACAGTCTACCCACCCATCCATCCATCACAACCTCCCGGATAAACGAATCCAAAAACACCAAACAAAACAAAAAAAATTCCTTCTAAAACTGAAAAAAATCCATCCATCTCATCTCAGATCTTACCTTCAGGGAAAAAACTCACAGATTCATTTATTCGAGTTTTTCCGGGGAGGGGGGATGATTGATATACCTTGGGATATTACGATAGGGATGTAGAGGTTCATTTATTACCTGAGGGAGAAAATTTTAGAAAGAAAGAAGGGGATGGTGGAAATTGAGGGTGTGTGTGTGGATGGAGAGTTTGTGTTATTTTTGAGAGGGAGAGAGAATGGGAAGAGAATGAAGTGCACGAAACCTAAGGTTGAAGGAGCTAATTTCTTGATTAGGGGGGGGGGACTTGGAAGTGTTTTACTATCTATGGGAGGAGAACAACATCATCGAACTACCTACCTACCTACCTACCCAAAGCAGCAACAATGGAGAAAAGGTGGAGGGGAGAAGATATCAGCGGGGATGAATCATTATCAGCAACATACATCATCAGTAATGTCAACCTACCTACACTTTCAATCATGCTTCTATTCGTATACCTACGAACTTATCTATTATTGGCCATACCGGCACTACGACAGCTATTAAGAGTCCCAACATCAAGCATTTTGCTCTTTTAGCCACCCTGAATCGGAACGGATACCCAACGCCTTCGAACTCCGCTTTTCATGGGCTTATATATTTTCATATTTTACCACCATATCTATATACATCATACCGCTTCTTCTGATATTGTCCTTGCTGGAGCAACATCTACTGATCGGACATTTTTCTCTGGAAGCTTTTCATCTAAATCAGGTTGTAGTATTCCACTACTTGCATCATCACGCGGTCTCTCATCGACGACGGGTTTCGCCTTCATGAACGGGAAGTGGCCTTTGGATTCCTTGTAACGCATGGAGGCGAACATTCCAATTACGAAAAGCCAGTATACGTTGTATGAAATGACGGATCCATAGGTCGCTGAGTTTGTCCAGCCTAGGATGGCGTTGAAGATACCCCATCCACCACCACCGTTAATTTCCGGATTACCGAACTTGAGAAGAGTTAGCAGTAGTTACAACGAGCCTGATGAGAGAAAATGACTTACATTGACATGCCATACGCTGTATGCAATATCGTATGAACCAGGACCAGCACCAAGCTCTGCTGCATCACTTCCTACAGCGTTATTCCACATCTGTGCTTCGAAATACCAAACACCCCTCGATAAAAGTCCGGCAGCAATAAGATAGAGGAGACACGTTGAGATTATCAAGAAGATCTGTAGCTTTGAACCTGCGCCAAACCTGAAAGACACATCAGGGACATCCTCAGGGCTGTGGATGATAGAGACTTACTTGTAGATCAACCATCCAGCAAGGCCACCAGCAGCTATACCGGTGACCAGCGAAAGACCAATTGCAGAAGGAGGACTTGTGAAGCTGACGCCGGTCACAAACACGACAGCCTCCAGACCCTCTCGAAGAACAGTGACAAACGGCACCCAGAAGAAGGGCGAGTTCGTCCCCAATTTATGATACCACCGAGGTTTCTCATCAAAGTCTTGCTTGCGAAGCTTGGCGGCCCACTTATCTTGCATCTTGGAGATACGGAGAAGAGCGATCCCCATGATTGTGATCATAATGGAAGCAATGAGAGCGAAAGTGCCTTCCCAATAATACTCAACCTTGGACCAAGTCGTGCTCGTCTTGTGGGAGGCATAGTACGTGCCAATTAGACCAGCACCAATTGCGAAGCAGATGAACAAAGCGATGATAGACCCAATCCAGACCTAAGAACCGTGAGAGGAATTCGCCAAAACACGGAGGGCGTTCTTACCTGCCACCTGTTCCTCTTATACACGGCATGGTTCTGGTTTTTATGGTCGAGAGTCTGCTTTAGGAAAGCGAGGAGGAGAGATATGATGATGGCCGTCTCCAAGGTCTCTCGAAAAACGACGAAGAAGATCGGGACAGAAAAGAGATCTACAGTCATAGTGCCAGTGGTTACTGGGCCTGGGCGTTGGGATGTCAGGTGATGGCCGGGGGTGTGGAGGTACCGTTTCCCAAGTTCTGGCAGGGTGAGGACAAGATCTTGGAGGGCGATGGGGAAGACATAGCGGATTCTTAAGGGTTTTCGGCTCCGGGACCAAGCGCTCGCGTGGAGTTGGCTAAACTACGGCTCGCCAGACTCCATCGACACAACTTCACGCAAGCAAGCAGGATCAGATTATGCAACACCATCTGATTAGACGGGAGCGGGAAAAATGCGTGTTTTTCGTTGGGCATCTAGGTGCGATCATACGACCAGGTCCTAGACCATGAATTGGATGAACTACTCCACTGGAAGTGGGTGTCAATTGCGAGTGTCGGAAGCGGCTTCCATATGAACCTCGTAGATCCACAGGGCTGCTGATGGGCGGTTCTGCCGCGGGGTGCGGTTCTAAAATCTCGAGAAACAAGCAAATCCCAAGAGAGCCATGGAGGGACAAGCCTTAGGAAGTGGGGTGGATGAGCAAGCATTTAGCACACGCCGAGCGAATTGAGGTTCAACGATCCGAGGTGACGGGGCAGGCCGAGGAATGGATTGCTTGGAATCTGTCCGAGTTTGGGGAGCTGGAAAGCCAGAGTCGATCGTCGTGCTCGAGACCGACGCTGTCGAGGGATGGATGGCCCTCGAAATCAGAGAGAGCACTGGTGTGGCCCTGACCAACGAGGTCCTCGCGGTTGTTGGGGAGAAAACGACGCAGCTCGTGGGAGCGGATGTGGGCCTGGCGTCTTCCCCAACCGGGGCTAGTTCGGCTCTGGATCGGCCTGATCAGATAACTTAAACACACACCCATTGCCGTCGGTGCCAGCATGGGGTCAGCTCGGTGGCCCCGCTGATTTCGAGCGAGCCAATCGTATTTGCCGGCGGGATCTGATAAGGGAGCAAACCACGCCAAAGCACCATCGCGAAGTCAAAGTCAGGCAAGCGTTTGCCGGTGGCTTGTTGCTCCTTGCTCGCTAGCGTGTGCAGTAGATCTGACTCGCTCAGACCGAGAGGTCTCCCCGCTTGCCATCCCATTTTGCACCACTGCTGCTGGCCCTGGTTCCGCCGATTGCATTCCTGATGTAGTACGAGGCAAGGGCGAGACGCAATTTCGGCTTCCTGGCTGCCAGAGCAGAACACCTTTGCAGATGCAGGTAAGCCGGCCGTTTCCTAGGGACACGCCAGGGAGACGCTCGAGAAACTTGTCACTTAGTCGGACGCTTCGAGCACGGGGGGTTGACAAGAATCCCCAGAAAAGCCCCCAGAGCCAACTCCATGGCAGCTGTATTTCTTTTCTGGGCTGGCCGTGCAGACACACGAGGGTCCTTCTGATGCCCACTCTCCAAAAGCAAGCAATTGAAGGCGAAGCAGGAAACAGAGCAACATTAGCCGACCTGGACGCAAATCGAAACTCAAATTGCCAGCCCCTCCTTCGAAGCTTTCTCGAGCTGAGCCAGACACGGACTGCTCCGAGGAAGTCACCAACCGTACAAGAATTTTCACCACCACCAGAAGCCCGCGAACCGAGCCCCCATCCGGGAGCACTATAACGAGGTCTCAATCTGATAAGGTTGGAGGCCTTCATCGTCCCAGAATCGGTTTAATCAGATCATCTTATCTGATCCACCCCCGGCTCCGGGCCCTCTCAGCGCTCACGGATCGGTGCCATCCACGCCCCTCTTTTGTCAGAAGCTTCTCTTCCCGTCTCTCACCGGAATCGGCTATCCCCCCCCCACACCGTGCAAGTTGTGACAGCACGCTTCCACGCTGCTGCGTGGGCGATCCATTTGGTCATATTCGCTCGCGGACCCGTCTGATATCCTACGTTTGGCACTCAGTTGCATCAACTCTACAGACTGTCGAGTCTTCGCATCAATGGCCATATCATTATCATTCTTCCCCATTTTACCAGCGCTGCTTGTTTGGTTTCAAGTCGCAGAAGCAGCGACCGTCACATATGACTTTAACATCACTTGGGTCAGAGCCAACCCTGACGGTGCGTTCGAGAGACCAACAATTGGCATCAATGGACAATGGCCGCTACCAATAATTAGAGCAACAATTGGAGACCAACTTGTTGTCAATGTTATTAATCAACTCGGTAATCAAACTGCGACACTTCATTTCCACGGCCTATACATGAATGGCACTACTCAAATGGATGGTCCCGCCCAGGTCTCCCAATGCCCAATTCCCGCTGGATCACACTTTACATACAACTTCACTGTAGGGACATCCTTCAGGAGGAGCGAAGAATTAAGGACGATGCTGATAAGCTTATAGCTCACCCAAGCAGGTACTTACTGGTATCATTCTCACGACAAGGGTCAATATCCAGATGGTCTCAGAGCACCGCTTATCATATCTGATCCAAACCCACCCTTTAAGGACCAATTCGATGAAGAGCTTGTACTTTCGGTTTCGGACTGGTACCACAGTGAAATGCAAACATTGATTCCCAAGTTTTTTAACAAGGCCAATCCTACTGGGGCAGAGCCAGTTCCACAGGCGGCTCTAATCAATGATACGCAGAATCTCAATGTTGCTATTGAAGCAGGGAAAACCTATCTTGTCCATATGATCAACATCGGCGCCTTTGCTGGTCAATATGTCTGGTTCGAAGGTCATAATATGACAATTGTCGAAGTTGATGGCGTTTATACAGATGGTGCAGAGGCATCGATGATTTATATCTCTGCTGCTCAGCGTTATAGCTTCCTGCTTACCGCCAAGAATGACACCTCTACCAACTACGCTTTTGTTAGCAGTATGGATACGGTAGGCAAGTCCAGAGCAGCAAATGAATATTTACTCACATCTCACAGGACCTTTTTGACACTCTTCCAGCGGACCTCAACTGGAATGTTACTGGATGGTTGGTTTATGACAAGACCAAGAACTTACCAACTCCTGCTTTTGTCGATACTCTCGACCCATTTGATGACTTTACACTTGTGCCAACCGATAAGATGCCCCTTTTGCCTACAGCTGATCAGGTTGTCACCCTCGACGTAATAATGGATAACCTTGGAGATGGAAAGCCATAGTAAGATTATGTTGTCCTCGTGGATGTCGCTTCTACTAACGGTCAGATAGTGCTTTCTTCAATAACATTACCTATGTAGCTCAGAAAGTGCCTACGCTTTATTCAGTCTTGTCTACCGGAGCAGATGCTGTCAATCCCCTGGTATATGGAGAATTCTCCCATTCCTTTGTTCTTGAGAGAAACCATGTCATTGACATTGTCGTCAATAACCTTGGTAAGTATTTCTGATTGTGAATTTTCATCGCTTGAAGCTGACTCTATCGTTAGACACCGGAAAACACCCTTTCCATCTTCACGGTCATAACTTCCAAGCTATAGCTCGTTCTGAAGATGATGCTGGAACTTTCGATGCAACTAACGCCACACAAACCACATACCCTGACATCCCGATGCGCAGAGACACACTCGTTCTCAGGCCGACTGGCTATATTGTCCTGCGATTTAGGGCTGACAATCCAGGTGTATGGCTCTTCCATTGCCACATCGAATGGCATATTGATCAAGGCTTAATTGCAACTATGGTTGAAGCACCGCTAGATGTCCAGAAAACCATTACTATTCCTCAGGACCACCTGGATGCTTGTAAAGTTCACAATGTCCCAACAGCTGGCAATGCAGCTGGCAATACTGTTAATTTGCTTGATCTGACCGGTGCTAATGTTGCATCTAAGCCGCTGCCTGCAGGCTTCACGGCCCGTGGCATTGTTGCCTTAACTTTCAGCGTTATCTCAGCACTACTTGGTCTTGCTGTTATTATATGGTGAGTCACAGCATCATCGTCTAAATATGGGTAGACTAACACAAATTCAGGTATGGTCAGCAAGATATGGGAGCCGCAAGTCTAGCTTCTGAGAAGATCCGTCTTGCAAGAGAACGAGACGATGATGCAGTTAAGAACTCTGGTGTGCAAGAAAGTCCGGCTTATAGAGATTAGACCAAAGTAGAGGAACTTATGAGTTCAAATAGGTTGGATAATGGTACCAGGTCTCCTCAGGAAAAAGTGCATATTTAAGCTTGTAGTTAAGATGTTGTATTGTAGATAGAGCGTTGCACTAAGTACCCGAAAGTTTTAATACTATTTAAGGATATTCCTATGTAGGGCATTCAAGAGCTGTTACTAAATCGAATAGTTCCTGACATTCTATTGGAGAGAGGGATGAGGAACCCATGGACTTGGCCCGTGCAGTTTGCCGATCCCGGGAAGCCGAGTGTGGGGACGACCAACTTTCCAGTGTATGGCGATGTCATTCAAAACCCCCCCTTTATTCGGGGCTTGTATTCATCGTCAGAGCCTAAATCTAATGTATCGTCGCTACTTCTGGTGACCGAAGCATAACACGAGCGCAGGTAGAGCTACTCTTGACATAATCCTTTCTTAGCCTTAGCGCAATCGATTCACCAACCTGCTCGCTCGCCTCGGTCAACCTAGCCTCATCTAGTTGTGTATAAAGCAGTGGGATCAGATGGCACGGTTGAAACAAGCCCTTTCTCGTTCAATTGACCTTCTGCGACTGTCATCTGGTTGAGAGGAGTCTTTCTACAACATCCGCTTCCCCTCTTTCAAATGGCAGGTCTCAAGTCTACAATAGGCCCAAAACCATGGCTTCTCGCAGATTCTTACAGTAATTGCCCGCTCCTGTACAATCCTCTGAGCTATAGGCTAATCTTCCTGTCACAGACTTCATCGCTACCTTCCTTCATGCCAAACCAGCTTGCGATCCATCCTTAACTCGAGGCAGGGTACCATCCGACAATAGACAAGTATACAGGACTTCGCAATCTAGAATACATAGAGGGACCTCGATTCGAAATAGAGGCATATACACACTAATCTACCGCTCTCATAACCACCCTCATAATACGAGCAGACGCTATTTCCACGACTATTTCGTTACGAACCTCCCTTCCTCCTCTCTCCATCCCGATTCCCGGTCCTCAGGAGGCCCACATCATAAACTACCCCGCTCGGCCTCAACCCCCCATACACCTGGCTCTTTTCCAGCAGCAGCTCTCCCACAAATTGGAGCCTCACGCGAACTTACAGTTGTCCGTATTCCTCTTCGAAGCGCCAAACACCATTTTGGTGTCTCTGTTTCTCGAGGAACTAGACCATACAATGAGGATACATACCAGGCTGGGACAATTGAATTACCTGCCTTTGCAAAGAGGGCACCTATTAGTTTGAGTAGAGGGCCAACTAAAAGCATTATTGGGGGAGGGGGAGCTACGAGTGCGGATAGCGCAAGCGGTGATCCCCAGATCTTTTATTTTGGAGTTTTTGATGGGCATGGTGGGAGTGAGTGCAGTGAGTTCTTGAAAGAGAAATTGCACGAATATGTTGAGGATGCAGCAGGGGCATTTGAGTTAGGAAGTAGCCTCAAGAAAAAGCATAATACGAAGGGAAGAGATGTCGGGGTCCCGAAACGAGAAAAGGGTCCAGAAAGTGATTTATCACTGCAGGGGAAGAAGGGTCTCGAGAATATCAAGATGAAAGGGAAGGAAGAAGTTCAAGACTTGTTGAAGATTCCGGAAAAAGATAAGGATGGGAGAATCAGCAACCCAACCCCTAGTCCGTCCATTGAGGGAGAGAAGCCAGCACCAGCCACAGTCAACAAGCCCAAGGCCATTGAGCTTGAGAAATCCTTAATGGCAAATTGGAAGGATCTAGTAGGAGGATACTACCGACGCTTTAGACCAGAATACTTCAGTGTGTTGAAGGACGGTTCAGTATCAGACCAACCAGTCTCTATCGAAACAGTCCTCATGTATTCCTTCCTCAAAGCCGATCTAGACTTCATCACGGCTCAGTCTAAGAAACCAGATCCTGAATCTCCTCCAGATGATAAGCCAGTCAACGCAGACGAGATCTTTGGAAGCCCATCTCGACCCAAAGATGTTCAAATAGGAGGACCAGACCGTTTCTTAGGCGGCTCAACAGCATCAATAGCTCTAATCTCAACCCCAACACCAACCCCCTTCTGGCATCCTGCATCACCATCAACATTAGTAGTCGCCCACGTAGGTGATACCCGCATCATACTCTGCGACACAGCAACCGGACTCGCTCAACCCGTAACCACTAACCACCACCCCTCCTCTCCCATCGAAGGAGCCCGTCTCCGCCGCTACGCAGCAACATTCGTAACAGACTCCTTCGGCGAGGAACGTATGTCCGGCCTAGCCAACACCCGAGCCTTTGGAGACATGAGATCTAAACGAATCGGCGTATCTGCGGAACCCGAAATCACAAGGGTAGAAATGGGACCGGCGCAATATAGTTTCTTGGTACTCTGTAGTGATGGTGTTAGTGGCCATAACGTGTTAACTGATCAGGAGATTTGTGATGTTGTTAAGGAGGCTAAAACTCCGGAACAGGGTGCTAATGATGTGGTGGGGTATGCGACGGAGGTGGAGAGGGATGGGGATAATGCTACTTGTTTGGTTGTTAGACTTGGGGGATGGGAGAGGAGGGGGGAGGGAGGTGTGGGAAGTATGGGTACGAAGGAGATGAGGGACTATAGGAGGAGGGAGGCGGGGGATCCGAGGAGGGGAAGGACTTGAGTGAGTGCCTTTTTGTCATAGATTTTGTTTTTTGGGGGAGGGGGATGGGGGTTGTAAATGTTGGATTCTTTCTTGGTAGACTTGTACATACAATACCATATTTTACAAATACCTATCCTTGTACCTCCCCCTTGAATAGAAGTGCTGGGGAAGATCAAGTTATCAAGTGTCTACGGTATCTATCTATCAATCCAAACCATCACGTGAAATATAGCCATACCTTCCTCGTCTCGTTACCCATTAACGTCACGCCATCAAGATTAAATCACTCGAACATCCCATCCCATCTCATCCGATATCAAGAAATTTTATTTTCAACCATACTTATCTTCTTCTTCCCCCCTCTTCCACATTTTCATCTCATCATCATATCCTATCATTACAATCACACTCATCTAAAAAAGGCAGGTATATTTCCTTCCATATCATATCAGATCAGATCAGATTAGGAAAATTACCAATCATGCCAACAACGAGTAATAAAATCGATCCGGCGGTCCTGGAAGCATTGGGGATTGAAGAGGTGGGTTCGAGGATGGTGGAGCATGGGGGGAGTGGATTTGCTAGGACTTTCAAGGTTGTGGGGATTTTGAGGGGGGATGGGGATGGGGAGGTAGAGGGTGAGGGTGAGGGTAAGGGGGGGAAGGAGAAATTGTTTTTTGTGAAGGTTGGGAGGGATGGGGGGATGTTTGCTGGTGAGGCTCTTTTTTTTTGAGTGTATGTGTGTGTGTGATGTTTCTTGTTTTGTTTTGTTTTGTTTTGTATTGTTGGTTTTTTTTTTAGTAAGGAGAAGAGAAGGGGTGGTTATTACTAGGGTTTGATTTAGAGGTTTTGTGATGGGGAGGTGTGGTTTAATATTCAAAGGAAAATTCGTTTCGGGGGGGTTGTTTTTATATCCGATGCTTTTTATTTTATTTTGATTACATTTCTTTTTCCTCCCTTTTTTCCATGAAGAATAAATTTATTTTCATACTATTTTCTGATGGAATGAAAAGATGAAATTTTATATGAGAACTACAAGTTCTAGAGAATATTCTCGGCTAACTCAACACCCTCTCAAACTAGGTGAACACATGTCCCTCAACGCAATTCATGATACAGTCCCCTCATTCTGTCCCAAATCCTACGCCCACGGCAAACTCCAAAACTCATCCAGTTACTTCCTCGCGACCGGTTTTCTCAATCTCTCGCCCTCCACCTCCAAACCCGGTTCCGGAATCTCTCTAGCCCAAAAACTAGCAACCCTCCATATCAAGCCCGCTCCGATCCCAGAAGGCTATTCAGAACCCCAATTCGGCTTCCCGGTTCCGACGTGTTGTGGAGATACCGTTCAAAACAACGATTTCAAATCATCCTGGTCCGAATTCTACGGTCAGAATCGACTTTTGGGTGTATTATCCTCGGCGGAAAATAATAATGGGTTGGATCCCGAATTACGTTCTTTGGTTCAGAAAACTGTTGAGAAAGTCGTTCCGAGATTGTTAGGGGAGGATCATTTGAGAGATGGGGAGACGGGGGAGAGGATTAGGCCGGTGGTTGTTCATGGGGATTTGTGGTCGGGGAATAAGGGGGTGGGTAGTATTGATGGTGGGGGGAGGGAGGAGGTTGTTTTTGATCCGGCGGGGAGTTGGAGTCATGGGGAGTTTGAGGGCGGGATTATGGGTATGTTTGGGGGTTTTGGTGGGGGATTTTGGAAGGAATATCATAAGTTTAAACCGAAGGATAAGCCGGAAGGGGAATGGGAGGATAGGAGGGAGTTGTATGAGTTGTGAGTTTTTTTTTGTCTTGTTGCAGGAGAGGAAGAAAGATATAGAGTCGGAGAGGCTAATTTGAGATGACAGGTATCATCATTTAAATCATTATTCAATTTTCGGAGGAGGTTATAAAAGTGGTGCGATGAGGATTATGAAAAAGTTAGTATCTAATCATCCCCCTGTTCCTTTCTCTTTCTCCAAATCTAACTAACGCCCCCTACCATCTAGTCTTCTCAAGAAATACGGCAACTAAAAATAGCATCTCTTATATAAATAAGCTAATAAGAAAGTCATAGTTTAAAGACCAGAACGCCCAGTGATACAAACTTGCGTTTAATATTAAGAGTTGTAGTCATTGCTCACAGTACACCTTGCCTGAAAATATAAATAAAATAATATTATCCTCTTTTTAAAAAGGAGATTTAAGAGATTAAAAACTATTAAATGTCTTAAATACGCTCTTTTTATTCTAGGACAATTAGAAAAAAGATTAAATCTCATATTATATGAGTCCAAAATAGTGTTTTCAGGGAATATAAATGTACGGTAAATAATAAGTATAACTGTTGGTACGGTTGTGAATCGCCATAGGAATCGCTATGCGGTCGGTGGCGATCCAACCCAATTAGGACTAGCTTAATAGATCACATGACCATGGGTTCCTGCATGACGTACTTAAGCATCAACACCATGGCATGAACTAATATATCAACTACGAATCAAGACCACAACAATCAGGCTGCGTCCTACATGAGCGCAGAGTGATTAGTTAACTCTTACCGATTTTATACAAAATCCCCCCATTCCTAAAATTATTTTTTAAATCACAGAATCACTAGCCGAGAGCTTATAGAGTCTTGCATTTACTAGCACTTCCTAAGTATTCAACAACTTTTATTATTTAAGCCCCCGACCTGGACCGCTAGAATATGAAAACCGAAGGGATCCCCATAATTAAGAGTGGCAGCGCTATTCTTAGTGAAGTAAGAGATACTTACTTCTATCAAGCTAAACCTTCCTAAATAAGAAGATCTCTCCTCAAATCCATCCCATCTCACTTCTCAAAATCAAGGTCCAAATACCCGAGCCCGAGACCATGACTGGATAAAGAAGCTTCGAAACGAACGGTCCGCTTGTTTCCAGAAACACCTCCATGCCTTAATGTTTCTGATATAAGTCTCTTTTAACTAAAGTGCAGTTGTTAAAATTTAATACTACTAATTTCCCGCACTTCTAAAGAGTGTCCGTTGTCCTTCAATTTCACCCATTCAAGTCTGAAAGAAAGAGAGTTTCCTTCAATTATCTAAGCGCGTCTAGCAGCTTGTTTTGGTGGTGCAGCGTTAGCTTTAGCGGCCTAGAAGCAGAAGTATTAGCTTTGGTCATTTAGGAAATTGGACATGGCCCATCACTATGATGGGCGCTGGGTGGCTGCTGCTGGTTTGATAGGCTGGGCTGCAGAGGCTGAAGGTGCTGCAGGTTTCTTTGTCGCTCCAGCCCCCGCGATCGCTGGTTTAGAAGTAGAAAGTTTGAGTGCTGGCGGCGTGGTGGGCTTTGCAGCAGAGGCCGATGCCTTGGGTGCTGAGGTTGTGGCAGCTTTTGGTGGCGGTGTGGCAGCAGGACTTCTTATTTTCAATACAAATTCCTAGGAGCATACAAGGCTTTATGCTAGCACATTCTGGTCGTTAGGAGAGTTGTCATCATCACCTGCGTCTTTACGAGCAGCAACCTGGACGAATTTCTTTTCAACATTCACTGTTCCGAGCTTGGCGTGTTCCTTGCCGGGGACTACATATAGTTCTCTGGCATCAAGAGCACCTGTCCTGGCATCGAATGGAGCGGTGTAAACTGATGTGGTGAAAGCGACTAGTGCGCAAGAGAAGAATGTTTTCCGACGCATTTTGAGATATATAAGAGGAGAAAGTGATTAGAAATCAAAACTTAAAAAGAAGACGTCGAGTCTCGTATATGAAAGTAGGAATGTAGAAAGAAAGGTAAAAGAAAAAAATTGTAAGATTTTGTATTAGTATAACACCTTATATCGCTCTGACAAAATGCTAAAAATAAATAGGAGCAATATTATCAGATGTTGACACCTGGTGACATTCTGATGAGGCCCCCCAAACGATGCTTGGATCCAAACAACAGAGTGAGTATACAACTGCTCTTATCCAGGGACGAAGCGGCCTCCCGCTCTGATGGCTTTGCCTTCGCATGAACCGGAATAGGCTGAACCGGGAACCTAGAAGGTATCAATGTTCTAAACGAGAAGAAATAATGTGGGAGAAAGTGTTTTAACGTTGACCAGAGAGAGAATCCGGGCGACCGCGAGAGTCTGGAGTTCTTTGGACGATCTAAATAAACCTATAACAATCCATGAATGAAGCTCTGTAATAATAAACGACAATTCCTTAGGCCAGGAAGCTACTCATGGCTTTTTTTCCCGTTTTCATCATTTTGACTTTGCTTGGTAGCAAGAATAAGAGAACGATTTGAAGAGAAGCCCGGAAGTTTTGTTCAACCTTGGATTGCCTTTGGAACATTCTAGCCTGGAATGTCTGGGCGAGTATGCTGGAACGTAGTGCTGCTTAGTCTCGACTTCAAACGGGGTTGCGATTTAGTCGCTTGTTCGAGCCACCACGGCAGTCAAAACAAAGCCTTGCTGGTGAAAAGATGGTTTGTACGGTGTCAACAAGACAGGGCTAGGGATACAACAAAGGTCGTTGGCTGGGGACAAACTGTTGAGAGGTATTGTGGATGCTGGTGCGCGAGCCCAGGGAGGCAGCCACGGCCGTGGTTACAGTAATCCGAGAATGAGGCTTTTTGTTTAGTGTCCATTCATGTCCTTGCACGGGGCGTTTTGAAGGCTTAAAATAGAAGCAAGAAAGAAAAAAGAGGATGTGAAATTATAACCTTAAACCCATTTTTTCACCATGGATGGAGAGGACTATATCTTCTTAATTCATGCTTGGAACTAGATAATGGACAGGGACACGAATACGACAGTAAGAACACGTTGCAAGACTGAAAAATAATTAACAGTTGGTAGACGCGCAACGGGGGAAGTTCGGGATGATTATTGACATGTTATGTTCGGCGATGCCTGCCTAGTCTACAGAGAAACAAATGCTAGCCTGTCAGAATGTACAAGACCCGTGGATCCTAGAAACCAAAAGGGTTTTGTGGAGCTATAGCCGTTAGCTGAATTACCAGTAGATAGGAAGGGAGTTACTTACTAGCTTGTGACAAGTTCGCCCGGCGACCGGTTGCTTGAGGCATGAGCTTCTTGGTATCGCCTTGGACCCCAAATCTTACTGGGGGCGGTGGCCCGGTCTTCTGGGGAACTAAAGGCATCATGGTATTTTGCTGTGGAATTGGAGGAATTGGAGGCGGGTTAAAGCTTGAATTGAATCCATTTTGAGACTGGACACCCGTAGGAGTAGGTTGGAGAGCTGGTGGAAGGAAGGAATTGACTCCGGTAGGCTGCGGGAATTGTTGTTGGGGGAAGGAACTTTGAAATCCAGTAGGCTGTTGCTGAATAGGCGAAAATTGCTGAGGTCGTGTTGGATCCGCAAATGGCCCGCTCCCATTGTTCATGAATGATTGTTGGGGGATACCAGTTTGCATAGGGTACTGAAAACCTGCTGGCATAGGATTACTGAATTGGTTGAAATTCTGAGGTTGACCCATCATGCCCATGTTTTGCTGTGGGCTAAGTGGACTGGTGAAACCAGTATATTGCTGTTGCATTCTCAAGTCATTCAGGCTTTGGCCTGGAGGAGCAATTGGAGGTTGGAATCCAGATGATGTTGGCATTCCTGTGGTTTGAGGTTGGAGAGGCGGGGGGGCGAATGCACTCTGTTGGTTTGCCTGTGGTGCAGAGAGAGGCCGGCTTGGAGGTGCAGGTATCATAAGTGAGCCTTGGGTTGGAGATTGGAATTGCTGGGGAGCAGTTGGTCTCGCACGGGCTATACCCGTACCCATTTGGGGATTGTATTGCGGAGTGAAGTTGCTCGTTTGTTGCTGCGGTAACCCAGTCTGCTGCCCACCGATACCAGCGAAGATTGATGGAGTCACAGCTTGAGGTCCTGGTGGTTGACTCTGTTGAACAGGAGGAGCGGGCTGTGTCTGCTGAGGTTGTGGTGTAGGTTGAACCTTGACAGGCTCTAGCGGTGTTGATAATAATGAGAGCTCTTGAAGTGAGCCCGTCAAGTTTGGCACTGGGGCAGGAGCTGGTGTAGGCTGTGTAGGCTGCGCAGGCTGGCTTGTAGATGCTTGGGGTGTCTGCTTCGAGGGTTTGACATCCCACGCATCGTCGTCGAATCCACTTCGGACTACATCCTTCTGCACTGGAACAGGTGCAGAAGCAAGGGGTGTGGCAACACCTTCGTGAGGCTTTTCCTTATCCTGTGAGAAAGCCTTTGGGTCTACAACATCGTTGGTCTGCATAGCGGGAGCTGGACGACCCTTTCGAGTGTTGTTCTTTAAGGTACCTCCCGGACCAGAAAATAGACCTACAGGAGACTCACCATCGGGGCTGATAACGTCTTCGCCGCCAAAGGTTACGCCACGTTTGCCACCAGTGCGACCAAATTTCTTATCCAGAGCTCTCATAACTTTGATGATATCTCCTTCGCGAAGTCCGAGATTCCGAAGAACACCAGCATCAATATCAGACAAGGTACTTTCGTCCATGGAATCCCGCTGGAATGCTTGAGCATATCGTTCGCAGAGACCAACAGCAACCTCACAGGAAAGGAAAAATTGAAACCAGTCATACTCGGGTTTCTTCTGGATTGTGGCACCAGCAGCAGTATCCTCGGCTCTCCGAGCTTGTTGTCTCTTGATATCAGATAATGGTTTATCTTCATCTAAAGATAGGCCGGTTACACGTTCCACATACTCCAGATCCTCAACGGACATCTTAGAAACTGGCACTGCAATCTTCACTCCATTCATCTTGTGGAGGTTAATTTTTCCATCTTTCAGAGCTAAGAATTGCGCTTCGACACTAAACGATTTGGAACGATCAGTCCAAGTTCGAACTTTGGATGGATCAGGCTCTATATCATATTAGCAAAAGAAAACTCAAAAGGAATGGAAGATGGCGGACTTGATTTCGAAGACCGGGATTGCCCTTCATTTCGACCACTTTCACGCCGGCTCTTTTGCTGTCCATAACTGTTAGAACTATCTGCAGCCGACAAACTACTCCCCCTTTCGGGTAAACGCATGCCAGGGCCTACCTCTGACCCTTGCCCATCTTCTTCCCCCCTTGCAGCTCTCAGAGAATCTTTTGCGAGGCGTTGCTCCTCTAGTCTGTTTTGTTCTATGGTCGACCGCCCTGCGTTTACACCTTTCGTACTAGGTGCATCTTGTACTCCCGTTATTTCAACATAACTGCTCGGCACAACGCCCCCTTTTCCATTACGAACTCGTCGTACCTGCCACCATTCGTCGCTCTTCGAATCGTCAATGATAATCACTTCGTCTCCAACAGCAACCGTAACCTCATCTTCTCCTTGAGCCATAAAGTCATATAGAATCTGTCCCTTCTTCTGAACCCTGCCGGATCCCGCAAGAAGGACTTCCCGTAAACCTTCCGCTCGGACAGCCCCCGCCAGTTCACCAAGTGCCTGCACAATTTCATGTGCCGTGTCCTTCGTTCCAGCATGGAAGTCTACACTTTTGCTAGGTTTTACGAGCTCGAGGAAAACGTGCTTGCCCTCAATTGAGTAGTGTGTCATTCTGTCGGCAGTCCATTTCTGCTCTGGTCCATCCCGGAGCTTCTCGGGTACAATCATAATGACTCCTGTTGCATTATTAATTCCTAACGTTGTGGGCATCTTCTTCCGCTTGCCCATAACGGATACCATCTCGTTGATGGTGTACATGTGGAATCCACCAGGTGAGCTGGCTCCAACCTCATCATCCAGACTTCTTAAATGCGAGGCTCGATTGTATGGAGGGGACATCTGCGGTCCTCCTGTCGAGGTCGGGGATTGAGCAGCATAGGTATCTACTGGCTCAGGCACATGGGCCCTGACTTGTGATCCAGGCCGACCTGGGAGGGATGGTTTCGGGCCTTCATCTTCCTCATCCGAGGCCTCGGGGGTAAATTGCGGTGGTGCTCGCGCAGCAGGAATGGGGGCTTTTCTTTGATTTATTATTCCAGCTAACGCAGCCGCGGGATTATGGGCTGGGCTTGGGGGCGACTCTGATTCTTCCTCCACTTCCTCTACCACGGGACGTTTCGGAAGACTGGGTGGAAGTGGTTCTGTTGCCGTGGCTGGTGCTGGATCTTCGTCCTTTAACTCTATGTAATTTGCCGGCGCAAACCCATATTCGCCATCAAGTCCTACCAATATCCAGTCCGGATCCGACGTATCGAATACCTCGAGTTGAGAGTCCTCTGAGAACGAGAGTTCTTCGTCCGTCTGCCTCGTGTAATCGTAGAGCGCGCGAGCCAGGTGAGTTGGATGTGCCTACAAAGCCATTAACGCATTTCCTTAGTAAACAATAGTATTCAGGGCGACAAGAGATACAGCCGTGGTTAACATTTGGAGGGTAAGGAGATTCATAACCGTTATGTTCCCCAGTCGGCCCTAAAGAACAGAGCATGTCTGTACACACCTCTTCAATGTAATTATTTGGTATTAGCCCAACAGGCTCATCATCGTCGTCCCCCGATGCCTTCTTCTTCGCCTTCCACCAGTCATCTTCCCCGCTCTTCTCTAACACATATAGTATATCCCCCTCACTGATCGCAAGCTCGGTTTCGCCTTGGGGTTGGTAGTCGTAGATTGCTCTGTACACGCCGAGGAAGCCCATTTTTGGATCTTCAAGATTCGAATTCCGTAATGGCTTGCCAGTTAATCTTAAGCTTGTATAGAAATGCACAAATCGCAGAGGAGCTGGCCCATGCAATCACCGGTACAGGAGGCCGTCCAGAGATCGTAGCCGTGATTCCGGCTGATAGGTTGAAGCTTGGCCTGTCGACGTGGTAATAGATGAATAGGTGTCGTCGACCAACTACTATAAGGAAGCGCGATTTCGCCGGGGCGGAACGAATGTGAGGTAGACAATATAATAGTTCATAGATGTTGTCGTGGTTAGTCTGCCCTCATAGCAACAGCTCGAGGTCGAAAGAACGGCGGAAGTGGCTGCTGCGCGTGGGCGTAGTGAACCTCGCTTGGTAGATTTGTATGCGACGTCACCCTTACACAGCATTGGTAGAGTATAAAATTCTGGGGCAATAATATTGGTTAGGTGGACATTAATACAACTTAGGGTTCAATTTTAGTTTCACCTTGCGCTTACAGGCAAAGATTCCAAAAATTTTGAAGCTGGAATTTGATAATAGAGAGATGCAGCATAAGCAGCCACCCTCCCAAAAGGTTTGAAATACCAGCTGATGGATCGAGGGAGGCTATGCACGACGCGTGTTAGGCCTCCCATATTCCCTAGCAAAGCTTCTATGATATCATAATTTCACCTCAGAAGGTATATCTGAAATCCACCGTTTTCTCTAGCACCCTTTCACCCTTTTCCTGTTTCGAATTGGCGTAGAGAAAGTAGCTAGAGAGCAGGGCTACAAGGGAGATGATCATGATGTGGGAGCCAATGCTAACCCAAATTGCTGTGATGTAGCGTGGTGCTTCATCATTTCTGACAATGAAGCTTCCTGCAATGCCCCCGAGTCCATTGCAAGCTGTGATAGCAGCCGAGAAGGAAACTCTTTTCCATTGTCCTAAATAAACATTAGCGGCTGGAACTTTCCTGACACTTTCTAGCATCTGGAGATCTTACCAACAATATTTGAGGATACGTAAGCATTCATCGCAGCCCAATTAGAGACGTATGCCCCAGTGGCAAGATAAGTACCCACGTAACGGACGGTGACTTGTGATGCAAATCCAAGCATACTAAAGCCAACGACTGTGCAAATACAGTTGAAGATAATGACGAGCCCTCTTAATTGGTAGCGGTCTCCAACAATTGAAGAAATTATTACCGGAATGACAGCATAGAAGTATGGCGGGGCAGCGAGAAGGATTGCTTGATTTTCTGAGAATCCCATTCCAGATTGCAAGATGATAGGGAGGAAATACGATAGAGAGGTGCTAACAAGGTTGAGACAGAACAGGAGAGCACAGAAGGCATAGATTTTGGGGTCCTCAACAAAGTACGAAATGCATTTAGCCCAGGAGAACTCATCGGCCTGCATAAAGTTAGTTTATCTTCAGCGTCATATAAGTATTCATCTCCAAGCTCCGTCAAAACATTGTATGCTGTCATATTGACCACCAAGAAATCGACGAAAGGCGTGATTGAAATGAGAGCAGTGGATCCTACCTCGAGATCATCACGATCATTGGTAATTCGTGCTTGGGCTAAGCTTTGCTCTTCGGCTGTAAGGAAGTGAAAACTCTTATGGCGGTGCTCTGGGAAATCCACAATCCACCAATAAGTAACAATACCAATTACTGCTCAACCGTTAGTTTCCGAGATTTTCAAAAAGTAGATATCGCCAGCTCTTCATCTGCAGTACACTTACCCATAGCGATCAACCCTTGAACAAGAAACATCCATCTCCAGCCTACCAACCCAGCCCTTCCATCAAGATGGTTCAAGCCATAATTTACAAAGGCGCCTGTACCCACCACAATCACCTCACCTGACTGCAAAAAGGCAAATCTTAATTGCTGTTCTTTCCTTGTATACCAAATACTGATCAAGTAAGTTAAGCCCGGAAACACAGCACTTTGAACGAGACCAAGCAGAACCCTTAGTCCAATCATTTGCTTCCATGTAGTAATGAAAGCAGTGCACTTTTCTGTATCAGAGATATTGCCAAGAAGGAATGAAGACCGCCTACCATAGTGATAAGCCCAAATAATATGGTGAGTCCCGAAAACAATAATCGGGGGCCCAGCCTTCGGACCAATATCGAAGCAGGAAGCGAAAAAGTAACACTGGCGACTGTGTACACCAGGATAGATATCGACTAGTATCAGTCAGTTCTCCAGATACAATCACCGCCCTCATTAGGGAAGAGAACTCACATAACGGTTCCCAACACCCAATTCCAGATCTTCAAAAATGCTCGTTACGCTAGCACTTGAAATAATGCCGCTATCCTGTTGTTTTGTTAACAAATATTCAATTTCTCATCTCACATCCCCCCGAACAAAACATACCAGCAAGTTCAAACTACACAACAGTCCAGCAATACTACACAACCTCAAATCAATCTTCCTCACAAGCCTCTTCTCCAATTTCGACTTCCCACCCCCATCCTTTCGCTTATCACCAACAAGCACCGTAGCCTCTCCTCCCTCCTGATCAAAAACAACCCCAACATTCGGCTCTCTTTCTCCATCTCCATCTCCATTCTTCGATTTCTTACTCCTACTCCTCGACTTTACTCTTGCTTTCTCCCGATTCTTCGACCTCGATCTCGACCTCTCATCCGGCATATCGGATCCCCCCTCATTCTTCCCGACTCCACTCTTCGACGTTTCAACCCTCATCCTCCAATCAATCAATGAATATTAGTACCTCAATTCCTCAGTTCCAAGTAAAGATATCTAACCATGTATCCTCAGGCACCAATAAAAGATTTCTCAAGAAAGCTACCTCATTGACGAAACACAAAACGATAACCAGGTACAACCCGAGATAAAAAAAATCTTTAGGGCTGATTTCGCATCACGCCTTCCTTCTTTCCTTCCTCAATTACTCATTCGTTTAATCAATTTAGGGTACTTTCCCAAAAGCTTACCTACGCATCAACAATGCACCTACTTTATTTAGTCATCTCGGTCCGGATTTGAAACCCCCCCACCTTCCGGATGATCTTCCGAAGAAAAACAATATCGAAGGAAATGATAACTACCCCCAGAAACTAGAATTCTATCAAATGCCATGAGCAGATGTTGCTAGAAATTATTTTCCTAGCACAGGTATCCGACTAGATAGCTAGAAAAATAAGCCGAGTTCTAAACGCCCAACCTGGTGCAAGTAATTCGATCTCATGTTACTACATCTACACCCCACAAAAACATCACTCGACTCTCTCTCAAATGAAAAAGTATTTCCATCGAGCAAAAATTCTTGATTCAGGATCGAAAATTAATCATCCGACCCTTCTATAGAATCAAGATCAGGTTTCACTCATCGCCTATCATACTAACGGCTACAACGTGAATTTTGGAATCGGCTGGAAAACGGGAAATTTCTATCAAATGTTCTTGCAAAGAGAGAATCAGATTGATTCTCAGGCATATTTTAATAATCTCAGAAATCATAATTCTATTTAGCCCCCCTCAGGAAATTCTTTAAAAAAAATAGGTATCCCATACCACCCAATATCTGCTTATCTGTTTTTCTACGCTTTTAAATCCCAGTAATAATGCCCACTCAATCTTTCACCAAATAATAGCTTTCTCGAAAAAGAAAAAAACCAAGCTCCAAAACCAGCTCCGGATCCTGCTTCCCCAATTAAACTTCACACTAATAAAACAAGCTCCCTTCCCCAATCCCCTTCCCAGAAAGTCCCCTGCCACGCACCCCCTAATTTGCTCACTCGCTATCTGACTCCCCCACCGCCTCCTCAAACCCCCCATCCATCAACCCCTCATCCTCACCCTCCTCCTCCACCGCCCCATCAACCCCCTTCCCACGACTAGCAGTCCAATTCCTCCCCGTACTCCCATCCGTCTCACTCATACTACTCTTCCTAACATTCAAACTATCCTTTCTCTGAGGTCTCGATACTAAACCTGGGAAAATCCTCGGTTCAGAACCAGAAAGGTGGAGATCGGAATATGATTCGGTAGGCCAGGTAGTTTCTCTTGTTAGACCACCAATATTGGGGGAGATGAGAATGGAATTAGCTCGAGTGTGGTCTCGACTTGTTGCGTGTTGGCTGGATTGGGGACTATATGGCTGAGCATCCGTTTGGAGTTGTATACTAGAGGCATTGCCGGGTAGACGGGCAGCTTGGGCGGGAAACTGTTGGTAGGATTGTACTGACTCAACCGGCACTGTGTTGTGTGAGGCATTGGTCTTCATTGAGGAGGTTGGTGAGGCTGGCCGTTTCTCGGAAGGAGCTTGATAGGTTGCCTCGGGCTTGCTCGATGATGGAATGATTGGGGTCTCAACTTGAGCCATTGCTGTATAGCGATCGATCATCGAGAGCTCCTGGAGTAGAGTTTCATGTCTGAAACCTTGTCGGATATTTGGGACATTAGTCTTTGCCATATCGTTGCCTTTAACCCCAGGTATATTGAAGTCTGGGCCTAACCATCTCTGCTTCACGGCGTATTCGAAACCACTCTGTCTAACAGAATTCTTAGCAAGTTCACACATATCCACTGCACTAAGCTTGTAAATCTGTGCAGCTACCGAGTATTCTTCAATGAGTGGCTCCTTGGTGAAAGCGAATTGAAGGGGATCGTCAGTTGATAAAGACACATTCAGACCTCGCTTAAAATAAGAAAGAAAGGGATTTCTCTCGTAAGCCAAGAAGAGAGCATTGTTACTCAGAGGTGACATTGCGACACCGATTTGCTCCAGGTAGAAGATATATTGAAGCAAGGGAACTTTCCGCAACAGCAGACCATGACTGATGCTATGGCAGCACAAGACGGCGGCAGCCAGGTGATCAGTATCGCCGGCCTCTCCACAGTGTGGGCGCAACAAAAACGTATTGAACCCTCTTTGCTTTCGATACACGTTCAAGGAAGCCATGTTAGCGAACAAGTAGTAGATCCAGTAACTATAAGGTGGGTTTTGTTTGGAATCCCACACTTTCGGCACAGGGAACTTTCTAAAGAGTCGCCGTTCTGGCTTGCTCTCGTCATCAACACTATCGAATCCAATGACTCTTTGCAAGAATATGTGAAGCTTGGGGTGGCTTGATGGATCTTTAGTAACCTCAAATAAAGGCTTGAAGAGATTCACGATGACCTCTTCGAAGTTTTGCATCAATTCAGTAGATTTGTAGACATCGAAAAGCCGAGGAACCTGAATCAACCACCGAACGTTGTGAGAGAAGAGCTTATTGTCAACGACCCAAGCCGCTAACTTGTCCCATTCATCAATTGTCCGGCCATAGACGGAGATACGCCATTCTGCCATTTGGTATTTGCTTGATTCAAGATCTGAGATGACTTCCTTGGTGATTTCTGCCAGGTATCTACCATTGATGAAGTTATCAGTCTTCAAGAAGATAGTTCTAAGGCGAGATTCTCCAACGGGATTGTACTTGAGGTTGAATTTATCAAATCTATGAAAGGAGTCTGTGTGGGCCTGATTCGTGTCAGCTCTAGCAGCCTAAAGAGACGAAATATACCTACATGCATATCAAGCGTATCAATACTAAGATCGTACGCTGTCAAGTTAATACTTTGAAAGACTTCTTGCAAAGTAAGATGTTTTCCATCTCTGAACATGACCACTTCATCGGGACACTTCTTCATCTTGCTCTTGATGAAACGCAACAGATGCTTTTGATTCATACATGCGGAGTGATGGACGTGAGTATCGACCTTTCGGACATTGTAGAAATCTCTATGAGGCACGCGCTTGCTGTCTGCCATTTCTTGGTATTCATTGAGAAGCACATAAAGGTTGAATTTGCCCTCCAGGTATTGAAGGCGTCTGAAAGCAAAACTTTTGCTCGGCCCATCCGAGGAAACATTAAGGATTTGGTCCAAATCCATGTAGAACTCCCGGATGGTAGGAATATTGATAACTGGAGTATCCAGTTCAGTGGCCTTGGAATTCTCATAAACCTGGTAAACGCTATTCTCGTCCATACGAAATGTTAATTCTCCGGGCCCGGGAACTGGCAATAGATCTTCCAGGTAGAAGTCTTCCCCAATGTCTTGACCAGGCTTTCGCTTCTTTCGTGAAAGCTTGGCAGATGAGGGGCTCTGCGGGGTGGATGGAAATGTCATGGAAGTGATTCTGGAATGATCACCACCCCTGGTGGAGGGTCTATCCTGTGGGGGGAGTGTCATGCTATTTGCCATACTGTTGTTTTGACTATTCTTTCCAGTGGGAGGCGCTCGATCTTTCTCCTCATACCAAGCAGGTTCAGGTGGTAGTGGGTAAATGTTCCAGGTGGAATCGTCCTTCGGGTTATCGCCATCTTCTTGTAATGACAATCGGATGTACTTATGCCGCCTGTCTAGGACTTTTTGAATGTTGGTATAGATATTGCTCAATTCGGAGGTAATATGTGCATCATTGTCAGCAAATCCCCCGGCTCCACTGCCAACACCTATTCCAGCACCAGCACCATGCAGCCCTTCTTCTTCCAACAATGGCTTTCGCTCATGGGGAATTTCTGGGTGTGATCTGTGGTCTCTTGCAGCTTGATCGGCTCTCAGTGCTTCTGTCCGCGATACCCCAATTGGGCTATTTGCGAATATTGGCTCCTGAACCGTATTGCTTTCTGGATTTTTGCTGACGTCTGCAGGGCCTACGGGGAGGGCTGGTCTGTATTTGGATCCATTTTGAAGGGGGCCTTGCCTACTCTTCATGGATCGCACACTCCCACTCCTGGGTAGCTGTCCCAATTCCTCCTCGAATACCCCAGAATAAGTCCTCGAGTGCATTGTCGGGCTTCCCTGAGCTGATGCTTGTGATTGCCCCCAATTGCTTCCGCCAGACTTCTGTGCCTCCAATTGGCTTCGCTGGTAGAACAACTTCGAATCCGCCTGGCTCAATTGCTTCTCAGCGGTGTAGTCGTAATATGCTGTCTTGCGCTGGATATCTCGTGGTAGCATCCCCTCCTGGTTATCGGAGGGAGTACTTGCTTCGGGGGTTTCGTCCGCCATAAGTGCTGCTTCTGGGAGCATCGTGATGTCCTTCTCTTGTGTGATTGTGATGTCCTGAACTTGGTGAACCATAGACTTTTGTTTGTCCTCTTTCTCATCCCATGACTCTTCAGATCCAAGTTCTATTTGCGTGTTTGCCAACGATGTGGGCTGGGGGGAATTCGATCCCGATTCTTGCTCACGAGGTATCGCTGGAGAATTATTAGCAGTATTTTTCGCAATCGCGGTTGGTGGCGGGGCTGGCAGGAAGTGTCACAGCTTACTAGTCATGATTCCAGCTTGTAGTGGGGTTTGCGGCTTGTAGATGCTTGCAAGAAAAACCCCTTGAGGGATAATCAAAGGAAATCTGGTTTGTACTCCGCACAACCCCGAAAATCATGGTCGAGTCGCAAAATAAATTGTCACTCGATGTTGAAAGGCTTAGTTTCCACCAATACTTTTTAAAATCTCACAGGCTGATTGATACAAGCACCTCGCTTACCGTTCCTGCCCAACACAGGGCAGTCACAAAGATTGCTCTGGAGATTCGAATACCTTCGGATTCAAAATGCGTCTACTAGTATACAAAGCGGTCATCTATCCTGCTTTCCCATTGCTGACAATGGCTCTATTTCTCGACTGTCTGGAACTCTTGGGTCCTCCTTCTAACCCATACATCCCCCCAGCAAAAAACACAATAAATGCCCCGATCAGTGTTCCTGGTGATAGCCTATTTCCAAATAGCCATATACTCAACAGGAGACTGACCAGTTTTCGGACATTCAGAACAATTGTAACGGTCAATGCCGAAGCTGCCGCTGCAAGGAGGTTGACTCCTCGAATGCAAGCATACTGTGTCAACACATTCATAACTAGATATACGAGTTGACTTGGCACTTGGATTGAACTTAATCCTTTCTGTAACTCCGGTGGGAGATTTGACATGGAACCATAAATTGGCAGTCCGAGTGCAGGGGATGCAGCCAATTTTAAAAATTGTCTTCTCATCGATGGTATGAAAGGTGCGAACAGCGGCAGGGCGAGAAGATGTGAATAGAACAAATTCTCTTTCCAATGCGGGCCATACTGCTTGTACGTCTCCTCAGTATACAGACCCATGATAGCAGAAAGAACCTGCGCAACGAAAAGTATTGCAAGTCCCGTACTAAATGGAGGAAGATCTACGGAGGTTTCCGCTCCCTTCTGAATAAATTATTAGTAACTTACTAGACTAATAGAAGTGCTTCGGATCTTACTTTTGATTGTTGATCTGACCATGCTGCAATAACAACACCAACAGTCAATAGCGTAACAGCAATGATTTGTAGGCGGGAGAATCGTTTTCCCCAGATATATCCCGCAGCAAGAGTTGTTATGCTTCCTCCAGATCTCAGGATAATATGTATAGGGACGGAAATATTGTAGCTAAATGCATGATTATTCATGACATTTATGGTGAAGAACAATAAAATATTTATCAACCATCGCCGTATTGGAACATGGTTGGGTTTGAGGAAGAATGGCGGACGGCTTCGGTCGAACTGGGAAAAGTAGCCAGTGGTAGCCACGAAGAGGAATTGGACGAATGTGAGAAGGGTGCCTTTAAAAAAATCAGTAGCCGCATTTCCCTGAGTGTGAAGTCATTTGCATGCCGCTTTCTGGTTCAACTCTTTGTATAACCGTTAGCATATATGCTTCTGATATAGTCAAAGGTGAATTTTCTCTACTTACTTCACAATCGCTTCTAGTGCAAAAACCTGCCATTCACCATAAGCCACTCCCTTCTTTCTTTCAACGCCACCATATGATAATGCGATTTTTACTCACATTTGAGCAACATCCCCCGAATATCAACCCCAACATCGCCCCTACCGCAATCCATTGTGGAATCGTCTCAATAAAAATCCGCGCCGCCAAAGCCAACAGCCTCGAGGCCACCGGTCTTGGGTCATCAATCCCATACATCTCGGCCTTCTCCAAAGGCTCCTTGGCGTTGATAATCTTGGGCGTTATAGCTTGTCCATCGGAAGAAGCGGAAATGTGGAGGTCTCGTAGTGTTGATCGTCTTCGCGGAGCGGGCATAGGGCTCAACTGGCCGCTGGTAGAGTCAGTTCTGCGTTTTCTTGCCATTGTAAGGTGTTCGTGTTCTGCTCAGCAGCGCTTTGGGGCTGGCATGAAGGGTGGAAGGCGTCGCGATTTGACACGTAGGTGGACATGGAGAAATTGACGACACGGTCCCTTCATGCTGGCCCTAACCGGGAATGACTTACTTTTACTTGAGGTGCTATCGCACTAAGGCAAAGAGCCGAAGCAAGTTAGGGAGGAAGGAACTCAAATCTGGAGACGGCAAGTATTCGGAGCGTCCAGCGTCATCTGGCAGCACAGCCAGTCGAAGAGGGGAGAAAAGCCCTGTCAGAGTGGAGTGTAGCCCCCGTAATGCGCGCAGGGCTAGAGACTTGGTGTTGAGTGCTGGGCCGCTCGGCAACGAAGGAATGATACGCAGCAGCAGCGAGCCTCCCCGGGTGTGGCTTGCCTACGGGAGGAGAAATCGAATGCCTGTCGTCTGCCAGGGCACTTTTTGAGTTCAAGGTCTGTTCCAGAAATAAACCTGCTGGCGCCACTGCGGATTTATGCTTAAATGGGTGCGATAGAAGTTGGAAGATGCGAGGAAAATAGGGGAAGCGAGGAGACTCTCCTAGAGTCCCAGAATCCACGGGCTTGAAATATAATCACATTCTGTACATACACAGAACCGTAGCAGCAGCAGACCTCGGATAAATGAGCACAGGAGTACAAGTCACATAACTCTAGCTCTGTCCTTAACCACAATGTCACGCCTATTATTCACGTAGATTCTCTTGCATTATTCATCTCATCGCGATTGACTAGTCTGTCTACTTGATTGCTGAAACCTGCCTAGTTGTAATAACACTGCAACGTCGGCATTCCTTGAGATCGCTCTCCTGAGGCCCAACAAACTAACGAACAAAACAAGTCCGCAGCTTGAGTACCATCACACAATCATCCAATCATCCATGCTAGTCCACCATCTTCGCAATGCTTGCAGCTTCTTCTCTACCACCCATGATACTGTAATTGTCTCTCGACCAGCAAAGTCTGGAGAGAATCTGGGAATCCGAAGTAAAGGATTTGGGAACGCTAGCCATGTACTGGAACGCCGATAGAATATGACCAAGAGACCCCTCCACCCGCCAGCACTCTAGAATCTACAATGCCGAAAAGACGAAAAGCTAGAAAAGTATTAGCAAAGGATACAAGTCCGCGGATGCAAAACCTACATTGTTGGTTGCTGCGATAGCTATACTATCCTCGAAAGGATGCCAGCTCATGTGTAAAATTTTCTTATTGAAATCAATCTGATCTGCATCGGTCTCCTTTCTCATCCTGCCACCTTGTCCGCTCACTCCAGCAGCTGGACTGCCTGCTCTTGAGCCACCCTTCTTTCCGTTCGCGGTTGGGCTTGTCGCCGAGTTGATCGGAGTTGGAATGCCAACTTTCTTGGCCTTGAAAGCCGACTTATCTGCCTGTAAAACTACTTCTACCTCTTTGTCTGGGTCTGAGGGATAAATCATGAAATTGTTGTTATAACTGCCCGTCATGACGTTCTTAGCATCACCAGAGAATACGACCTCAAACTTATCAAAAATACTGTCATTCTCATATGTATCGCAAAGTCTCGGCCTAAGATGCTCGTGAATCGGAATAGTTTTGATTGGTTGTCTTTCCATATTGACATCCCAAATCTTAACAGTAAGATAATCGCGCGAAAGAATATAGCGCCCATCGTGGGAAAAGCGGACATCGGAGATAGAGGAGATAATTTCAGAGAAGAAGGAGCGAGCAGATGGATCTTCCTCTTGTTCAAATTCTACAAGAAAAGGCCAGTTAGTATGTACTTGAGCACACTTCCCACAGAACTTTACTTACGCTTTGCGTGTCGGTCGCAAAGAGCGCTCTCCCTCATATCTGCAAGCTTGATAGTTCCCTTCGAGCTTGCATACATAAACCAATTGCAGCTTTGGGGGTGGAACTCTGCTGCTGTGATAACTTCAGTTAACTCCTCCATGTTAGCTGGCTTGATATCGACAATGTTGAAACTTTGATCCTGAATATTCAGGTTCCAGAGGTTAATACGCAGATCATCGCTGCTTATGAAAGTCTCTCCGTCACTGTTTACCGAGATGCTATTGATATGGTATGCATGAGCGTTTGCGTAAGTTCGGCGGGGCACTGCTGCCACAACAGTGTCATGGTGGGTGAGGCGGGGTAATTTGAGGTCGTGAGAGCTGGTGAAATGGACATTGGAAATTGGTCTGACGCCACCTCCGCCACCTGCCGAGTTTCCTGGTGTGAGATCATGGGAGAGATTGTTCTCTGCCACTACTTTCAAAGACTTCTCAAAGACTTTCCATAGCTTTATCGTCTTGTCGTTTGTGGAGAGGAGGTAATGCGAGGCATTCTGTCTTCTGCACCACTTGATCTTGTTGATCTTCTCTTCGATTTCGAGGGACTTGAGATAATCGAATTCCGGCTCGTGAGATTGGAACTCGGTATGGAACTTATATTCGCATGTTTTTTTCTGTCTCAAGTCAGCATGCCTGAAGAAGTGACGCGCCCGGAAGGCCATGTAGACCAACGGCAGATGGTTATATGTACATACAGTCTCGTTTCTTTCAAATAGCACAACTCGCCCTCCCTTGTCTCCAGTTGCTAGATAGTTGCCTGTGTGGTCAAATTCAACTGTCGAGATTATATCCGCTACATATCACGGTCAGTAAGGCAAAGGCACGTCATATAAGGATTATGCCCCAGGCAAAACGAGAGGAGAGTTGGCAGACGCCGTGATGCTCCGTACCTTCTGTAATATCTTCCACATCTCCCTTGTCACCAAAACATCTGATCTATCTGTTAGCACAGCTCTCCGCATAGCATACTCGCACGCGATCAAATCGATATCCGCCAATGTGTGCCCATACCAGTCGCCAGTTGAGAAAGCTGTGCGCCACCGCCCGAGCAAGCAGAGAGGTGCTACTCACTGTGTGAACTTCCAAGTTGGAGAGCTCGGTTCCCCTTCTACCATCTTTCAAGACCCTTGGGGACGAGAATGCTTCCTCGCCGACTATTTGACTAAAAGGGTGGTGGTCTGCGACCTGCGAAAGGAGCTGCGTGGAGCCGGATCGTGTCGAGAAGTAGATCCAGAGCTTACAGCGCGGTGATGCAGGAAAGGCTGAGCTAGACTTGGGGGACAAGCAAGGGTAGGTTGCCGATGTAGGTTGCAGGAGGAAGTGACGGTGTGCGCGCCCTGCGAAGCTGAAAGCACTGGCGGTGGATTGGAGATGGTCCGCAGATGGGACAAAGCTGGCTGGTTGGGTACGGCGAGATCTGGGGTCGAGCGGGTGGGTTGAGGGATGGGGACAGCGGTGGTTCTGGACGAGGTCCTGGAGGTGGGTTGTGGTCGTTGATCCTAGCGGGCGTCAAATCAAAAGTTCCGTTCGCCTCATCGATTCTTGCAACAGGCACAAAATGTGAGGCTCTGAGGCGGGTTACAAACCACAATCGAGATATCGCCGCCGCAAGGCACGAGCTGCTGGCGACTACGCGCGGGGCAACAGCGGTTCACGATTACGCGGGGTGTAAATTCACTGCAGACAGATTCCCAATTCGCCCTCCGCTCGACGGTATCGCCAGGCTGATGTTCTGGAAAGCTTGGCGACCCCAGCAAGCTCTCTGATTCCAACTGTAGGGCGGTTGCAGACAATGCGGAGGTCCCCCAAAGCCCCCCAGCGCCCGCACAACACCACTTCTTTGTGCACAGTCACAGGACGTGGGCTCATTACCGATTGTTTACATTCTCCGTGGGGGTCACCCAGCCATAAGGTAAATCCCACACTAACACTTCTGTCTCGCAAACACAACCCGCCAGCATGCACCTGGCTTTGTTGTCCCATCTGCTCGATTCTCCTATCCTGCACCATCAAATCTTCAAACGATATCTCCTCAAACTTCTTTGAACTCGATTTCTTCCCTTTTTCTCCTTTCCCAAGGGACCATTCGAAAAAAATGTACAGTCACGTGCGAAGACCCCCCAACTCCGCCGCCATCCTCAAGCCATTCGGCTCCTTCTCCCATCCCCCAAAATTAATCATGGGATGAACTACTCCGCCAAGCTCAGCAACCCAACATGGCCGAGAACAAAGGCAAAGGTAAGACTCGATCCACAAACGACGAGATCCCAGACCCAGATTCTATCAATTCTTCACTCCTTTCGAGAGTCGCAACCTCGGTAACAGGACTTACGCGGAATGCCTTCTCAACACCACACAGTAATGAGGTGAAGCAAGGAGCTGCAGCAATTTTTTCGAATTCTGGGAAAGGACAGGCTTCAGCGGGTGGTGAGAGTGGCTCTTCTGCTTGGGCGGAAAGTTCAAAAGCTGGTGGGGTGAATAGTCTAAGAGCTGGACATGGACAAGAACATATCCAGCAATCCGAAAATGAATTTTCGTCTTTTCTAGACTCAACCGACCCTTTTGTACCCTCTTCAGAAATCGGTCCTGAGCATCAACTCCAAGATATATGGGCACGTGCTCAAGCCAGAAACGAAACTCGTCCTACTGCCATAACAGTAGCAGAACAAGAGAATCGAGATGGAGCAGAGGTCCTATCCCTCCTCTCCGGGCCCCATGCTCTACAAGAAGAATTTGAGCCTCCCATCCCAGAAGACGAGAACTATGACTGGGGACTCACACCCCAACAAATCGCCTTACTCCAAAATATAGCACCGACACCAATATCCAACATCTCCGCTGATGATCCTATGAATCTTGTTCCTCTAGGAGATATGTCGTTAGAGGATCGACTTATGTGGAGGAGCCAGTGGGAAGATGTTTTGACCAAATATGCGGATGAGGTTTGGGGTGGGATTTTACCGGTTGTAAAGGAGGCTAGGAGGGAAATTGATGAGATGGCTGTGGAGGGACCGATTACGGAACAGCCGAAGGCACTGAAGAGATTAGGGGCTATTTTGGCGCATTTTCAGAAGAGGTGAAAAAGAGAGGATACGCGTTTCTGAACACTTAATTGGAAAGAAAGAGAAGAGAAGCTAGAATAGAGAGGAATATGGAAAGAGAAATCCGTTGCTACGAGGTACCAAGGAATTTTGAGCTTGAATATGAACACATATGTATGCACTCTGAAACCAATTTAGGTCCTAGAAACGTGAAATTCAGCTATTTACTTGGCTAGATTGCTACTCTTACGTGACTTAAGATGAATGGACTACTATTAACTTACAAGCCCTCTCTTCCTCCTCTATCTCTTATCCAATACGCTAATACTAATTTAAAAAAGCCTAAGCTTTCCCTTTCCCCCTTTCTTACTCTTCCTACCCTTCTTACTTTTCTTCTCAACAAAATAATTTCCACCCACGACCTCGAGACCTTCTTTTTCCGCCCACTGTACAATCTAAATCAGTTTTCCATTTCTCAGTAGAAAGACACCATCCCAAGCAATAAAATTGAATGTCGACTTACATCTTTAACACCACGTCCTGCTTCACCCATTCCCCAATGCTGCCTATCCTCGGGTAATGTCAAATTTGAATTTGGCCCTTCCAGAAGAAGAAAGACATAACGATGATATCCTGTTTTAGGTGGTGGTCCTGGAGGCTTATCTGGGCTACTTTAGTGACAAGAATATGATACTAGGCATTAATAAGGTTCACATTCAATAAGCTCTTCTCCAGTATTATCTAATATTTCAAACCTGGAGTTATCGTCATTGCGAGCAGTGGCAATAACGATCCACTGATAATTATCAGCCGATAAAACTTACATAGAAGCTTTATACTTACGTGACACATCTCCGACCACTTCGGATCCTCTCTTGACGGTGCATCAGGATCAGTAAGTATAAGCGTCAATCCAGGAGTTGATTTCATATCGGGACAGACAACCTCCACAGATGGTCTTTCCTTCGTCAGATGATTCTTAAGTTTCGTTCCAAAAGACACGATTTTATTTTTCTTCCCATAATGGGGAGTGACGAAACATTTTGGTGTGAAATCTTCAATAACATCCCCGATAATTTCGGCCTTTACTAGACTAGGAGGGTTTAAGCTTTTGTATTGACGAATTAAATAGTGTAGATGGGAGCATACGCTTCTCTGACGGAGGTGAGGCTTTCGGGGGCTTTAGATAATGGCTTTTGAGCTTCTAGAGCGGCGGAAGCTATGCCACCAGTCACACTTGTGGCTGTGAAGAGCGAAACTAGCTTTGGAAAGGTGAAATACATTGTTTTAAAGTTACACTATGAATACGAGGTGAATTGATGAAAATAATTATTGTAGAAAAGTAGTTGATTCGAGCAAGTATGGAAGAGACAAGCAGTTGTGTGCTCCCCGCATGTTGATGTCATAGGTCGGCGTTAGCCATAGAGGGCAATTCCGATGTAAACACCACGTGCCAATGTTATGACAAGTTCGATTCAAAATAAGGCCAACGATAAGGCTCTGTAGAATGAGTGGGATTCTAAAACGGTAATTGGGATATTGGCAAAAGAGATGTATCAACATAGACATCGTACAACTGGCTCGCCTGCCTGGGGATGAGGGGAAAGTCAGAACATTCGTGCCAACACTTTGGGCCTCAATCGGGTCTCTGCCAACAAGTCCTTGCTCGAAAGGTTTCGGTAAAGAAGGCCAGAGACAGAGAAGTAACGGAAGAGTCGGTTTTGAGGTATTAACGGTTCAAAGGAGACCCCTCTAGGTGGTGTCATTAAGCAGCGTAGATAGCCGGCTAGACGGGAGAAATAGGATCAACTCGAAGAAAAGCAACAAGACGGCATATCGGAACACCGAAACATGGGGAAACCCAAAGACAGAGGCAAGCGTCGGATGAGGTTGTGAGTATGGAATTGTGCTCTTATGATCCATATTTCCATGCGGAAAATACGGCCGTCCATCTTGTGCCTTTTGTCATGTGAAGAGTGTCTCTGAGAACACCCCTCGCTGCAGATAGCACTTGGCATCTGTAAATAGAGACACTCTCAAGCCGGTTTGGGTGAGAAAAAGCAAGTAGATTACTCGCATGAGACGGTCCACTTCCGACTTCACTCGAAGCACAGTTGCGGTGAAGTCAGAGGGGGCCTTTTGCTGCTGCAGAAAATACTTTTCGCTGGTGCCACTGTGGCTGACTTGTCAAGGATGCTGAGGCTGGTGCCGACGGAATCAAGTCTGCATGAACTTATTAAATCGTGAATCTCCTCAACCAGCACACGACGACCAGCAGTTGGGTCGATATTAAGGCCTTGGATCCCCTTGATATTCTGCCCTCCTCTCAACGCTGCGCAGCTCCCCGTGCCGACGACACCTTCGACTTCGGACAAACGCAGTCTGCCCTTCGGCCCAGAAACGCGATACCAGGAATCGAAACCGGTTAAGCTGTCCCTCGAAGACTATCCCTTATTACTTCTCTTCCCTCAGCAAAATGGCATCTCTCGGTGAAGACCTGCTTGGAATAGTGAACAAGCTTCAGGACCTTGTGTTTAACACAATCGGGAATGATAGTTTAGATCTGCCACAGATTGTAAGAGTTGCCCGAGGATTTTGTTTGGACTATCTAGATGCCGGCTAACAGCTACTCCCAGGTCGTTGTAGGATCCCAATCCTCTGGAAAGTCGTCGGTCCTCGAAAACATTGTGGGAAGGGACTTTTTACCCCGCGGTAGTGGCATCGTCACTCGCAGACCACTTATCCTTCAGCTGATCAACATACCCGCGGATGACGATGCTCCCGAACCACACACTGGGGCTGCCGTAGCAACACAACCAGAATGGGCAGAGTTCCATCACATACCAAATCGCAGGTTCACGGAGTTCCAAGATGTCAAGCGCGAGATCGAGAATGAAACCGCGCGAATAGCAGGAAATAACAAGGGGATCAACCGACAGCCAATAAACCTGAAGATATACTCTCCACACGTCCTCAGCTTGACTCTGGTGGATTTGCCAGGCTTGACAAAGGTAGTTTAGCATCTGTGGGTGCCAGCGGCGAGTATTGACAAGCTTGCAGGTTCCAATTGGTGATCAACCGACAGATATCGAAAAGCAGACGAGAAACTTGATCTCGGAATATATCGCTAAGCCAAACAGTATCATTTTAGCTGTCTCTCCCGCCAACGTCGATATCGTGAACTCTGAGGCCTTGAAGCTTGCCCGCCATGTCGATCCATTGGGACGGAGGACGATTGGAGTGCTCACAAAAGTGGATCTTATGGACCATGGGACAAATGCTTTGGATATCTTGTCTGGGAGAGTGTACCCCTTGAAGCTCGGATTTATTGGTGTAGTGAATCGATCTCAACAGGATATTCAGGGCAACAAGTCACTTAGCGAAGCGCTCAAGTCGGAAGCAGACTTTTTCAAGCATCATCCTGCATACCGAAATATGGCAGCTCGAACTGGAACCCAGTTCTTAGCTAAGAGCTTGAACACAACTCTGATGGCACATATCCGGGAACGTCTGCCAGATATCAAAGCTCGGTTGAACACTTTGATGGGACAAACACAACAAGAGCTTGCCAGCTACGGAGACATGCACTTTGCCGGGCAAGGACACAGAGGATCCTTGGTCCTGCAGCTCATGACACGATTTGCGACTTCTTTTGTCTCCTCCATTGATGGTACTTCGTCCGATATCTCAACTAAAGAGCTCTGCGGCGGAGCTCGAATCTACTACATCTTTAATTCAGTGTTTGGCAATTCTCTTGAGACCATCGATCCTACGATAAATCTTTCAGCCCTCGATATCAGGACAGCAATCAGGAACTCTACCGGACCCAGACCTAGCCTTTTCGTTCCAGAGCTTGCCTTTGATCTTTTGGTTAAGCCGCAAATCAAACTTTTAGAGGTTCCTAGCCAAAGATGTGTCGAGCTTGTCTATGAGGAGCTTATCAAGATATGCCACACCTGTGGGTCCACCGAGTTGAGCAGGTTCCCTAGACTTCAGGCAAAGCTTATCGAAGTCGTTTCCGACCTTCTTCGCGAGAGACTTGGTCCTGCCTCCTCGTATGTTGAGTCACTAATAGCGATTCAAAGAGCCTACATCAACACCAACCATCCTAACTTCCTTGGGGCTGCAGCTGCTATGAGTAATGTTGTGAGCAACAAGCAAGAAAAGGAGAGGAAACGGCTATTACAAGAGGAACGTGACAGAAGGGATCGGAGAAGACAAAAGGAAATTGGAGTTAATGGGACCGAGACTCTAGAAGATGGTGAGGAGAACGGCGAGGTTCTTGAAAATCCTTTGTTGCAGCGCAAGGGCCTCCACAAAGGCACGCGAAGTATGTCTCCAGCAGTAAAAGAAAATGGCACGAACGGTATTACTGCAGCCATGAATGGTTTCAGGCCGGACTCTCCTGCAAGGTTGAATGGCCAAGGTCAAGGCCAAGGTCAAGGAGGAGCTCGGGATTCCTTCTTGAACTACTTCTTTGGAAAGGATGGAATGCCCGGCGGGATGGGTCCCGGACAAGGAGCATCCTCGGCGACCAGTTCTAACTTAATTAGGCACGTCAACACAATTACAGAGCCAAGCTTTAGCCAAAGTATCCGCAGACAGGAGGAGCGCGCGGTAAACAGAAATTCTGTTGTTCCTCAACCGCAAGATGATTATGGACTTCCAAAAGCCCAACCAGACAATGATTACAATTCACCCTTTGTAAGTTAATTTTAATTCCAAGATCCTAACCAAAGCTAATAACATTTAGGGTGCAACCAATGAGCCGGCCCTAACCGATCGGGAGGCCATGGAGACGGAGTTGATCAGAGCATTGATCTCATCATATTTCAACATCGTCCGGGAATCCATTGCCGATCAAGTCCCTAAAGCTGTCATGCATCTTCTCGTCAATCATTCCAAGGACGTTGTACAAAACCGTCTCGTCAGCGAGTTATACAGAGAGGATATGTTCGAGGAGTTGTTGTATGAAGACGACGCGGTCAAGAAGGAGCGTGAAAAGTGCGAGAAGTTACTAAAGACATATAAAGAGGCAGCAAAAATTATAGGCGAGGTCGGCATATAAGGGTAGGCGGGCGGATCCGGCTGGAATGGGCAGGAATGGGGATTATTGTTAAACTATTTTTGTATCGGCGCAATTGTGGGGATGGCGGGAAACCGAGCCAGGCAGACGACTTGTAGAATACTGTATTGGTGTCTATTTTCTCTCTGTTCTTTTTCTGACTGATCAACAGACAAAGGTTGATGAGGAAACTATTTTCTTCTTCTCAACTCTGCTGCTAGTTTTAGGGATGATGATTATGGCCATGTTTATAGGAAATAAGCTACTATTATACTTCTCTTGGTTCCGGTCATGACGTTTCTTGTACCTATATGATACGATATAGACGTCCCGTAACGATGTTTTAAGACTAAGTATTGTTGGTTGCTAGACTGAAGTTACATTCTTAAATAACCTACTCTCTTATTAGTAAAAAAAGTATTAAGATATCCAAATGATCGCTCTGTTTTTCGTCAGTGGTGATAGTGCCTATTACCTAACCTGATAGATTTTATATTTTGTGTTTTGTAAATTAAGTTGAATGAGGGATGGTAGTGCCTTCTTTCGAGGAAAACCCATTTTTTATTTGTCTTTTGGGGGAGGAGTAGGAAAGGTATGTCGATATGTATTTCCTGTATTTGGGTTTCTTGAGGTGGATGGGCTGTTCCTTTTCATGTGTGTTTGTGGTGAGAATGGGAGGGTTTGACACGTCTCGGTTGAGTAAATGTCGAAGTGAAAATGTGGAAGTTGAACGCGTTCTGTGCAAGGTGATTATTTGAGTAGATAAATTTTAGATCTTTAAGAATATACTTTCTATACTAGATGCGATGGTTTGGGGTGAAACTATCTTTCTATTACCATCCATCGAAAGTGTTTTTATTCAAAAACAAATCAATCACACTCAAAAAATGAAATGGTAGTATATCGTTCACTTTCACTTTCTGCAACTACGAGGAATTATTCCAACCTTTTAATTTCTTGGAGTGTAGAGAGATTCTTATACAAATGCACAAATAAGAAAAATTAAAATTTTAAGTTGACAAAAGAATAACGATGATGGGTGAGAGGCTCGAACTCCCGATCTTCTGTGTGCTACAATTGTCTTGTGAGACAGACGTCTTACCACTTGACCAACCCACCTGTTTGTTTGTGCTTGCTGCTGGAGAGGAGTTTTCGTGGGTTATAAGGAAGCCTTTGTTAAGACTAGGGTTTGAAGGGGGTGAAATTTATGTTTGTATTTTCTTTGTTGTTTGCTTTGTGTGATTTCTCTGGAAGAAAGGGTAATATATTGTCATGGAATTTATAAAGATTGTCTTGGGAGAGGATTCGTAAGCGTATACTAGCATCCGCGATTTTTTATAGCGGTCCTTGATAGTTAGTCATATTTTGAGGAATGGTAATAATGATAGGCTTTATCAAATCCACAGTATAGCAACCAATGATTTCCTCATGGCCATAAGTATGCTAAGTACAATAGCAGGTTTGGGACTCACAGAGGGTATAGCAAATCATTGGTAGTCTATGTCTAGATCTCAGAACGGCTCGAGCTTGATTACTGAAACTAGCGTTGTCGACACCATCGCGTTCTGATTAAACAACTGGAGCTTTTATAGGCTTGTAAATCAAGTTATGTGCAAGCCGAGCTTGGCAGAGGAGGGGGTTTAAAGTTTCAGCCTTTTAAAATCCTTTGTTATTTGCCCAAGAAAGGTTAGCGGTGAGGGGGGACGGAAACCATCTCGCCTATCAGCTTCCAAGCCTAATCTCTAAGCCGCCTGCATATCAGCCAAGACGCTACGGCCGTGCTTTCCTCTTTTAATGGCATTATATTGGAGGCAAGGAAACCCGATGGCTATCCTCGCGAAGAAAAAAGAAACCTCTTTTTGTACCTTATAACTTTCAGGAGCTTCAGAGATCAAGAAGGGATCCAGCTGTCTGGATCGTCACATGACAGTTCTTGCATCTCAAAATGCCTGAAACTCCGTTAACAAATACAAAAACCCCTTCTACACCCAGCATCCATCACTCACGAGGACGTCGTCTCCGAAGCTTCGCCCTTCCAGATGGTCGGGAGGTGCACATTGCACTTTCTCCAGAAGAAGCGAAAACCCTTCGTCAAAGACTAACCACTATCCGTAAAGACGAACCCTTCGATCTAGTAATCAATGGATCTCCCGAACACCTCGAAGCACTCCGTCGAGCTCATTCTCATCATGAAAGCCGACGAGAAGCCCTAAAACAAAAATATGGTCCGGATTATGATGAATTTGAGAACGTGAGAGCGGAATTGGAAACCCTTGGCTCGGAATTACACTTGTTGACTGATCATGCTGTTGCTTTGGATGCGAACTTTTCGAAGTTTGGGTATAGTGCTCATTTGAGAACGTATGATGATGCAGGGAGGTCATTATCGAGGGGTTCGTCGATGACGGATCTTCACGGTTCGAATGAGGAAGTGAAAAGTTGGGAGGATGAGAGGAGGAATGGGAGGGTTATGAAGATTTATAAGAAGGTATTGATTTATTTCTCAACTATTAGCAGGACCTGCTCATTCACATGTTCATAATTGCTAATTTCAAATATTAATTCGTAGCCGACCATTCGTCAATACTTCCACAAGGGGCTCTTGTGGAGAGCTTCAGGAACTACGGAAGTTGCATCGTTTGAATTGTTCGTTGATTTGCTTTATGTTGGAATTCTGGCCATCAATGGTGATCATGCTGCAGAAACACCGACTGCAACTGAGCTACTACGATTTGCTATTACTTTTATCATGGGCTGGAAGATTTGGGCGGATTTGGCACTTATTATAAGTTGGTTTGAGACAGATGACATTTTCCAGAGATTTTCTGTACTTTTTGTTATGGCTTGTCTTGTTGGGTGAGTTCTGGCTTGTCCGAGTTTCCTTAAAAATGGCGAGCCAAAGATACTGACAGCTGACAGACTGACAACAAATATGCTTGATGCATTCGACAGCACATACTCTATGCTGGTCTCATTCTACCTGGCTGCTCGGCTATTTATGGGCTCGTACTACTTATTTCTTGCTAAAGTGGTTCCAATGGTTCGAGGCCCGATGGTCGCTCATGCAGTAATAACACTGGTACCAGCGGCTATCTGGATTGGCTCCATCTATGTTGATTATCCGAACCAACTTGCTCTAATATGGATAGCAATATTCCTTGATCTCTGGGGAGGGGTCTTATTGATAGTAATTATCCGAGGGACCAAAACTCTCCCCAACAGATTTGGAAATTGGGTTGCCAAAGCATTTGAGTTCTATCCTGCTGTCAACATCGAACATAAAGTTGAGAGAACAAATGCTTTTGTTACCCTTGTGTTTGGCTACTCTGTTGTGGCTATTCTATACCAGAGCTCTGCTTCATTCGGTCTTAATGCCTTTTATGGAAAGGCGGTTTTGGGTCTCATTCAGGCTTTCTGTTTCAATTGGATATATTTTGAGCTTGATGGAGCTGATATCTATGCACATGCAATTCGAAGGAAAGTTGCTACTGGTATGTGTTCTTATATTTCTACCTGCTTAGTATAACCTTGATTGCTAACATGCATTTCAGCTGTAATTTGGGCAGGGTTCCATGTTCCGTTTATCATGAGTTTTGTCCTCGGAGCGGCAGCACTTTCAAAGCTCGTACTAACAACAGATTCCCCAAGTACCGATGTTGAGAATTTAACCGAAGCTTATAAGCTGAAATCAGAACCCGAGATCCCCATTGGTCTTCGATGGTTCTATTGTGCAGGATTTGGTATCGCTCTTGCTTGCATGGGTATGCCTTCCTTCAGTTCAAGAACTTGCGTACCTTGCTAAATATCGCCTAGGAGCCATTTCAATTTGCCACAAGCATAAAAGCCACAAAAACAGCGAAGGCAGCATCCGAATTAACAAAGCCTATCGACTAGCAAACCGTTTCGCCATTTGTATCATCCTCATATGCCTTCCAACAGCGCATCACCTGAATTCATTACAATTATTGGGTATAGTGACTGGATTGCTAGTTTGGGTTTTACTATTGGAGTTATGGGGTATGAGCTGTCCGGATGAAAGTTTCTTTGGCGAAAAGCAACCCTGTAGGTATACGGCAAAGTGCAAAATTCCTAGAAAGGATTTGGAAAGTGCTGTGAAAGGAGGTGAGAAAATTAATGCTGAGGATTATAAGGGAAGTGGGGAGAAGGGGTTCTATGAAATGAGTTGAGAGGGGGCGGGGGGGGGGGGGGGGGGGGGGGGGGGGGGGGGTTAGTGCTGGGGAGTTTATAGGGAGTTGAGAGCATCCTTCGATCGAGAAGATCTTGAGAGTTAACTTTAATCACTCGAAATTGCATTGTTTAATTACCGACCTTTATGGGGAGAAATAAGTTGCCGACTTTGGCCCATGAATTTTTAGGGATATTTAGGTCTATTAAGCTTACAGGGGACGTTTATGTATTAAAATCTCTTAGATAAGATAAGTTACTCTCGAACTTTTATCCTTTGAAATGTCCCAAATACCCGATAGTTAGAAAGGTACATTCACGGTCTCTTCGGGGTGAAATAAAAGGCCGATTTTTAGGCTACGAATTTAAAGACATTTAAGTTCTAAATCTATTTTATATAATAATATTAAAGACAAATGTCCCACATACTTATACTTATATAAGGATATTCAAGGCTTTTAATGTCCCGGATACTCGCGCTTTAATATAGGGCATTTATTATTTTAAATGCTCTCAAACTCGCGTGCTAAATTCGGCTTATTTCTCCCTCGAAGAGTATGGTTTTAAATATCCCTTCTTTAATTTATAAGTTCAGACAATTATGAATCTCTTAAACCTAAACGTTATTATAGGACATTTAAGGAAGAGAATGCCCTAAGTAAAATCTAGAAACATTGGCATAATTAAAGATCCAAAGGTCCTCAAACTCGCATGCAAAAGTAGGCCATTTCAACAGCTTATTTTACTCCCGAAGAGCCAACTAAGAGTCATAAACTTCGATACTCACTATTTTTCCCGAGGCTGTGGCTGTGGAATTAGATTGTGGCTTCTTTGTACGACCTTGGGAGAACCTCAAAGATTGTAGCTGAAATCCGCTCTGAAAGTAGATACAAAATTCGCGCAAAGGCGCCAGGCAACAGAGATGAAGGATCGAACTTGACATTCTGTAACTGTTTCACCTCCAAGGGTTGCGACGAACCTCAAATCAAAGCTCAACAAATGCTTAACAATTCCCCTTCCTAGATGACATGATTACAACCCCACCATCTCGCGGGGTAAACCAATCCCATCCACGAGCCAGAAGAGGAGAATAATGAACAAACCCATCTGAGACCCTGATGGCCCCCTTCACACAATCAATAAAGCCACAGGAGACCAGCTGAAAAAGGCGAGAGGTGAAGAGGTCAAAGATGTGGTAGTGCCAAGCTGAATGATTGTGGCTGAGAGAGCGGATTGGGCTTACCTTTCCCTCCCACCACCTCGCAACCACCAACCTCTCCACCAGCACAGCCTCAAAGAAGCGCCTCTTGCCTTCTTGAATGCTTACTTGAAAGCATCTTCTTTCTATTTATCTTACGAGATTCCGTGTGACTTACTGGCGATTTGAGAGTCGATTGCTTGAAGTATTCTTTGCGGGTACTGAGAAGGAAAGAAACGTTTCGTAACGATAGATTCTCGCGGTACGATGGCGAGTCCACAAGCGTATATCCACATTCTCCATTACCTCTTCTCCCCCCTTACCACTCAATTCCATATCTATCCAAAGCGAAACTTAAATGCTAACCTCTCTGCGACTACAGACTCTCCCAAGAAGGACCCTCCTACGCCCCTCCCTCCCTCCCTCAAGGCTGGATCCCCCAATGGGACGCCAACAGTAAAAAATACTATTTCGTGCAACTCTCCACAGGAGCCTCACAATGGGAAACCCCTACCTCCGCGGCTCCAACTCCACAAGCTACTCCTCAAGGAACAGACCATCCTTATGGGACACCTAGTCCTGCTGTAGGAGGACCCGGAGAACAACAGGATTTGGATATTATTACAAATGCGGATGGGAGTCAGAGTATTAGACACAAAGATGGAACGACGGAACCTTATACTGGGGATAGGAGCTTAAGTGGAAATATTGGTGTATGTTTTCACATTTCTATTTGATTTTTGCCACTCGAAGTCTTGTCATTATTCCCTTTGGTGACGGGGAATTTTTACTAATATTTATTTTTTAATAGCAATTCGCAATGAACCAACTTCTAGGTGGTGGAAAGAAACCGGGGAAGAACAGCGGCGGGGCGGGTGGACTCGGTGGCTTAGCATCTTCTTTCCTTGGTGGGGGATCAAGCTCAAGCGGTAGTCATTCAAGTAGTAATCAGGGTGGTTTTGGGGGATTAGGTGCTATGGCAGGACAATTCTTAGGTGGTGGATCTTCAGCTGGCCATGGAAGTAGTTCGGGAGCAAAACCGAGTAGTGCTGGTGGTGGTATCGCTGGGGCTTTAGTGGGAAGTTTACTTGGTGGGGGGAAGAAACCTGCTAGTGGAGGACAGCAACAGAGTTATTCTGGACAGCCACCACAGGGTCAACATGGTGCTCAGCAAGGAGGGTTTATGGGTCAAATTGGAGGTATGTTTGGTGGACAACATGCTGCTCAGGTATGTTTTTCAAATTGAGTCGGGGTAGACGTATTGGCTGAATGTTTTGAAGCAGGGAAGCAATTATGGCTATTCTGGAGGTCATCAAGAAGGGCCTTATTCTGGATCTGCGCCACCAACTTCCTACCAACCTAGTGGAACAGCACATACTGCATATGCACCACCTCCTCACTCCCAAGCTCCCCAAGCTCCCCAAGGTCAATACGGTCAACCGGCACACTCACAAACGCCTGCGGGCCAATATGGTCAAAGCCAACCCCCACAACAAAGCTATGGCTCTCCACCACCTCAGCATGGGCAACAACCTACTTATGGTGCACCTCCAACTTCTCAACCGCCCTACGGATCATCAGCACCTTCAACACCTTACGGCGCCGGTGCTCCTGCTCATCAGCAGCCAGGACAGCCACCATATGGAGGTGCCACTTCTCAGCAACCGCCTTATGGAGGAATTCAACACCAAGACTCATACGGTGGTGGAGCTCCGCCACAACCACAACAATACCCCCCACCTCCAAGTTACGGAGGAAATCCAGCATATGGTGCACCTCAGCAGAGCAGTGGGAATATTCCTGCACCACAACATAGCCACTTTCAAGGTGCTCATAATGCAGACCATTCTGGGGGCCTTTATGGTAACAACCCTGGTCAAAACCCTGCTCAAGGTGGCTATCCTCCACCTCCACCAGGTGCATATCCAACTCCTCCGGCACAAGGCGGGTATGGTGGACAACAGAAATGGTAATGAATTTAGGATGATATCGGCTGGATGATGACGGGAAATTTAATGAATGTTTTCTTTCCACGATGGAATTTGCTTCAGGCGTAGAAATATCCAACAAATGCATTAGTATATATGCTTTGTGTCAATAATGAAATCCGTATATTTGACGAGGCATTTCCCGTATGTGTGCTACAACTATGTCTTTTTCTTGCTTACGCTTTCGGTCTGTTTGTAAAGATCACGGATCCGCTTGTTGATGTGTTTGGCCAAATACCAACTACCAATGGCGAGGAGAATAATATATGCTGCTGTTGGAACGAGAGATCGTGGAAATATATTGAAGATAAAAGGATCAAGTATAATATCGACGTTGACCAAAGGCACATTTTCCATTAAGGCCTTGTTGTCGGTGTAATAATCTCCAGCTGCAAAGATCTGGAGAAATAATGTGGAGGAAGCATCTTCATGTGTATGTTTGAAACTTTTGTATCTCGAGATTTCGGGTTTTGGTTCTTCGATATCGAAGGGATTGAGCTGTCTTGTTTCGGAGAACTCGGCGAGGGAAGATATTAGTTCGGGCGTTTTGAAAACGGTGGGTAGATCGTAGGTTTCGAGACGGAATGAGGTTGGTTGCTTGTGAAAATTAGCTGGAGTTTACAGGATAGACATTAAGTACGTTCATACAGTGGCAGCCCAACATATTCTGACTTCATATCTTTGCCCTTCTTGTAGTCTGTGAAGTAAATACCAAGAAGATTGTCCGTATTTTGAGGTTTCGGTTGGGAATTCGGCTTGAATCAGCGTTCTGAGTGACCAATGCTGTGGGGAGAGTGCCTCGAGTTGGAGGTTTTCGAGGGTTGGGTGTTCGAGGGGGAGTTGGAGACTTGCTGGGCCGAGGAATATAGTCTTTTCTGTGTTGGCAGAAACATAGCACACTTGACACAATAGGGAGAATAAGGAGGCGAGCTTCATGGTGGCAGTTTCGTAAGTGAGGTTGTTGGTGTGAGTAAATTCCGAGCCAGTCTGGCGACGCCTGGTAGGTTGGAGCAGGTTAACCACGAAATATTTTGGAAGTAGTATCTTGTAGTGCAGTCGCAGGGAGGAGCTATAGCGCAGTATCTGTCGTAATTCTCAACACTGCTTTAGAACGTTCAACGAAAGAGCAATCAATGGTTGCCGGGCCGGCCCTCACCTCCAACTTTTTGGCTCGAGGTGGGGTTGATGGAGCTAGGACCACCAGCCAAGAATGGCTTAGTCGTGATTGGAAAGCGACTAGCCGCGGCGACGGATTTGTTGATGCACGACCCACAATAGGCAAGCGCGAACTACTACCTATTTCTCGAGCAATACTCCCCTGTCCCCACCATCTTCTTTGCAGACCAACTGAACATCCTCCTCAACACCTTTGCTGCTACTACTCCATCTACCGCTTAGTAGACTAACCCATCAACACCATCCAACATGCGAGAAGTCATCTCCATCAACGGTACGTCCTCCTTCGACGCGCCCTCACCGCCCCTATTCCGCGTTTTCACCCTCTACACGAGCTATATACTGACTTGTTTACTTTGATAGTCGGCCAAGCCGGTTGCCAGATTGCAAACTCTTGCTGGGAGGTGGGCTTCAACATATCTGCAGGAGGGCTTTCGAGGCCTTCTTGCAGCAAATTCGTTATCTGGCGTGACTGACCAATTGTTTTCTTTCTAGCTTTACTGCCTTGAGCACGGTATCCAGGTATGTGCATCACAACAATCGCAGCAAATGTTCACCGCAAACTCCGTCTCTTTACTAACGTGAATCCTGTAGCCTGATGGATATTTGACCGAAGAGCGAAAGGCCGCCGAGCCCGATCAAGGATTCAGCACCTTCTTCTCAGAGACTGGTATGGACATCTTGACATTCTGATATAGCTGGAGCTAATCAGGGTAATATATAGGTAACGGAAAATATGTTCCCCGAACAATCTACTGCGATCTCGAGCCCAATGTTGTCGACGAAGTCCGTACCGGTACCTACCGTAGTCTGTTCCATCCCGAGCATATGATCACCGGAAAGGAGGATGCTTCCAACAACTACGCCAGAGGTCACTACACAGTCGGCAAAGAGTTGATCGATCAGGTTCTCGATAAGATTCGCCGTGTCGCTGACAACTGCTCTGGTCTTCAAGGTTTCCTTGTCTTCCACTCCTTCGGTGGTGGAACCGGTTCTGGTTTCGGCGCTCTTCTTATGGAAAGATTATCGGTCGATTTCGGAAAGAAGGTAAAGCTTGAGTTCTGCGTCTACCCAGCTCCTCAAACCGCCACCTCCGTTGTCGAGCCATATAACTCTATTCTTACAACACACACCACTCTTGAGCACTCTGACTGTTCTTTTATGGTTGACAATGAGGCTATCTATGACATCTGCAGAAGAAATCTTGGTCTTGAGCGCCCTAACTATGAGAATCTTAACCGTTTGATCGCACAAGGTATACTTAGGGTCCTAATAACCACTGTATTGAGTAATACTAATGTGCAAATTAGTTGTCTCATCCATCACCGCTTCTCTCCGATTTGATGGTTCTCTCAACGTCGATCTTAACGAGTTCCAAACAAATTTGGTCCCATACCCACGTATCCATTTCCCTCTGGTTGCCTATGCTCCAGTCGTCTCTGCGGCCAAGGCCTCCCATGAAGCCAACTCCGTTCAGGAGATCTCCATGTCTTGCTTCGAGCCAAACAACCAGATGGTGAAGTGCGATCCCCGTAACGGAAAGTACATGGCTACCTGTCTGTTGTACCGTGGTGATGTTGTCCCCAAGGATGTGCATGCTGCTGTTGCCACTCTTAAGGCTAAGCGCACCATTCAATTTGTTGATTGGTGCCCTACTGGCTTTAAGATTGGTATCTGCTTCCAACCACCTCAAATGGTTCCCAATGGTGATCTTGCAAAGGTCAACCGTGCTGTGTAAGCCCTCTTCATGTTTTATACTGACCCACTATCTAACATCCCTTAGTTGCATGCTTTCCAACACAACTGCCATTGCCGAAGCCTGGTCCGCACTTTCTCACAAGTTCGATCTCATGTACTCCAAACGTGCATTCGTCCACTGGTATGTTGGTGAGGGTATGGAGGAAGGTGAATTCTCCGAGGCCCGTGAGGATCTTGCTGCGTTGGAGCGTGATTATGAGGAGGTTGCAACCGACTCTCTTGAGGGCGAGGAGGGTGTTGAGGCCGAATACTAAGCACTTGCTCTACTAGAGTGCATGTTCATCTCATGTTGGGATTACATACTTGGAAGCCACTGCTTTGGTAATTGATTCCACGACCTGTAACTCCTAGTATGAAAATCCAGAAGCTTGCGATGTACAGCGCGGGGGTTCGTGGGGGCGTGTTTTTCTTTTCAGTAGGCACTTTATTGGAGGACGTCCTTCAGACACAATGATAGGCAATACTTCTCTGTAATTCTTCTTCACACAGCAGCAAATGCGACTCGGCCGTTCAAAGAAATTCATTTGATGGCTGCACTGCTCCCTTTGCAGGAAAATCATTCGAGTGAGCACCGTAGAGACCAATAGAACAATTCTGTAGTGTGCATATCATGCATGTGACCTGCACAAACCTGACAATCTACTGCAGCTTTGCCCGAATTATGACAGTTTGGGGGGTGAATTCCAGTCATTTGCTGGGAACGAACTGCGGGCAGCCAACCAGCAAAACGTGAGGCGCGCTTATTACGGAGGAGCTTGTGTGGCTTTCGGCAGCTTCCCTACCTCGTCCTCGACGGTACCTCCACACCCTCAACCACAGACATTCTCCCAACCCTTATTGCTATCTCCCAAGCTCCCCACGCCATCGCTGGACTGTTCTACAGCTTCACATCCGAATCGCACTGCTACTCCCCAGCCTGCCATCCATATTCAGGAGACCCCCAAAGCTGCGGCGCAATGGCCGACGACCCAAGTAAGAGCCTATTTACTTTTCGATCGAGTGATGCTGCAGATGGGCATCGGTGGGATTTTGCTTGAGCGCTGCTCCGAGGCTGCCGGAGTGATGCTAGTGAAAGAGCGACGCAGATTGAGAATTGTGATACTGATAGATTTATAGCGGCACCGAGTCTCAACCTCACGCCAGAAGAGAAGCGCGTGTTTGGGCAACTATTCCGCGAGGCAGACAAGGAAAGCATCGGAGTTGTCACTGGGGAAGTCGCAGTAAAGTTCTTCGAGAAGACAAGGCTTGAGCCGCGCATTTTGGGAGAGGTCAGTGTTTGGGTTTCTGCGGCGCAGATATCAATAGGCTGCCGCCATATATTCGAAGAAGTGTACTGATGATATTTGCTGTAGATATGGCAAATTGCCGATAAAGAAAACCGAGGACTGCTTACACCCGCAGGCTTTGGTATAGTTCTCAGGTTGATTGGACATTATCAAGCGGGACGAGATCCAACACCTGAATTGGCACTTCGACCTGGGCCACTACCCAAATTTGACGGCAGCCCAGCTCCAGGGCTGAGTCCAACAATACAGCCACCTCCGGGGCCTCCCCCAAGTGCTCTACAACCTCAATCTAGCGGAAATGGGCCAATCCGAGTACCGCCATTGAGTCCAGAGAAAGCTAGCCAATATGCTGGATTATTCGAGAAGTCAGGGGCCAAGGCTGGGGTACTTCCAGGTGAACAAGCAAAATCCATATTCGAACGTGCGGGCTTGCCCAATGACGTTCTAGGCAGGATATGGAACCTGGCAGATACTGAGCAAAAGGGGGCCTTGCAGGTTACAGAGTTCATAATCGCTATGCACTTGCTTGCCTCCTTCAAGGCCGGAGCCCTCCGAACACTACCGACCATCCTCCCGGCGGGCTTGTATGAGGCCGCAGCTCGTCGACCTCCGAGCAGGCAAGCGTCAGGAGCTGGGGCCATATCCGCTCTCCCCAGACAGTTTAGCGGTGCCAGTGGCGGCAGAGGAGGAAGTCCTTTAGGACGGCCTCCCTATAGCGCACCACCACAGCAGTTCCCAAACCCAACGGGTGCGGGCCCGGAGTGGGCCATAACTCTCGCAGATAAAGCTAAGTTTGACGCCATATACAATACGTTGGATGTCACTGGCCGAGGATTTATAACTGGCGATGAAGCTGTTCCCTTTTTCAGTGACTCAAGGCTCCCAGAAGAAGCTCTCGCGCAAATTTGGGATCTTGCAGATATTAACTCAGCTGGCCGTCTAACCAGAGACGAATTCGCTGTTGCAATGTACCTCATCCGTCAGCAAAGAGGGAAACGAGATGGCAGGGACTCTCTCCCTAGTATACTGCCGCCAAACTTGATTCCACCTAGCATGCGAAACCACTCCAGGCCTGCTGCCGCTCCCACAGCTCCAGCTTTTGAGAATACTCCAACGATACCTAAATCCGCTGCTGAAGATTTATTTGGCCTTGATGCTCTCTCCTCACCTGGGTTACCGCCAGTGCAGGCACCTCAATCTACTGGAGGTTCTGTGTCCGCATTTGGCATAAACCGTTTGTCAGATGCGGACCCCTTTGGTGGCAGGGTAGGAAACTCACCCGCTCAAATATCCCCCCAACATACATCAAGCGTGTTCAAGCCCTTTACCCCTGCCTCGTCTTTTGGGAGATCCCTAGACTACCAAGCTACAGGCGGTTCTAATAGCTCTCAGCCACGATCATTCCAGCCACAAAACTCTATAGCAGAGGACTTACTTGGTGATAATGATCCAGAAATTAGCAAAAAGCTTACAAGTGAAACATCCGAATTGGCCAATCTCTCCAACCAAGTCGGTTCCCTGTCACAGCAAATGCAGAATGTTCAGGGTCAAAAAGCTGCTTCCCAAAATGAGCTATCGCAGGCTACTAACCAGAAACGCGAATTCGAGGCTCGTCTTGCCCAACTGCGCTCCGTTTATGAGCAGGAAGTCAAGGATGTCAGGAGTCTCGAAGAGCAACTTAACACTTCTCGAAATGAAACTAAGAAACTCCAGACAGAGATAGCGATAATCGAAGGAACTCACCAAGATCTTCAGAACCAGCACCGGCAGGTATTGACCGCCCTTCAATCTGATCAGCAGGAAAATGCTAGTTTGAAGGAGCGTATGCGTGTTATTAATGCAGAGATTTCGCAATTAAGACCTGCTTTAGAGAAGTTGAGGTCAGATGCTCGTCAGCAGAAGGGTTTGGTCGCCATTAACAAGAAACAGCTTGCAACAAATGAAGCCGAGAGAGACAAGCTGAAAAATGAGGCAGTTGATCTGAACAAAAGCATTGAGGAGGATACCAAGACACTAGCTGCCGCTGCCAACAATTCCAGGGTTCAGAGTCCAGCCACTGTTGCAAGTCCAGCACCCTCGACGATGAGTGCTACCAACCCCTTTTTCCGCCGTCAAGGGAGCACCTCAGATATTACTTCGCCTTTTACAGCATCCTCGCCCCCCGTACCACAACAAGCTGATAGATCATTTGAGAATGTTTTTGGCCCATCTTTCGGTGCAGCTGCAACTCCACCACCATCAACAAGTTTCGGCCAGATAAAAGATCGCACATCTTCTCATGGATCAGCATCAGCACTCCCCGCTCGTACACAATTCACTGGTGGGAGCGGTTTCCCTTCCCCTTCAACCTCACCTCCAGCTACTGCTAACCGCGAACTTCCTCAATCCAGCGAACCCCCACCCCCCTCAGAGTCCAGACAAATAAGCTCGAGCTTTCTCCCCTTTCCCGGGCCTGAAGACTCTATGACTTCATCTCGAAATGTATCAGCTCCAAACAGCGGCTTTGGAGACGGCTCAAATGCCCCCGATACTCCCACCAATTATCTCGGGAAGACTCCAACTGGCTCATCTGCTGCCGGGCCATCTGATACTGCTCGGGCTGTATCTCCTGGTTTCGATCGAAAGTCGAATTCGTCGCCTGCAACCACCACCGATAATAAAGACCCCATTCCCGGTGCCTTTCCTAGTGATCTAAACTCGAAGATCGTCGCTACACCCACCGGAGGCAGCACCCTAAGTGACAAACCCGCACCCGATCCCTTCGCCCTCAAAGCCCCAGAACGATCTGCAACAGCAAAGGATGATTTCGATGCAGCTTTTGCTGGATTTGGCGCTTCTGCTAAAGCTCAAGAGCGCTCCCATACGGGTAACTCATCCGCCTCTGGTTCCGCAGTTCCCGCTAGCTTCAATAAGGAGTTCCCTCCTATTGCCGAGTTGGAGCGCGATGATGAGAGTGACAGTGCCAGCGAGGTTGGGTTCGAGGATGACTTTTCTCCAGCCTCGCCTGGTCATGTCAGGAATCTGAGTGCATCACAGACCTCCGGAGGTGTTCCAGCTATGTCAAGTTCTAGCGAACCCCTTAGTGCCAGGCCTGCTATCACTTCGCAATTATCTGCATTGAGCCTTGGAGCCAGTCCACCAACACTAAATGCCCAATTGTCCCCACCCGCATACGACAAACCCGTGACCGCTAGCGAACAGGCTCACTCTGAAGCACAACAGTCTTCCGGGCTACTCCCTTCTCGAGAACTCCCAACCTCTCCTCCTGGGACTTCCTCGGGCCTCTCGGCTACAGCTTCCAATCCTCCAACATCTTTCCCTGCGCCTCCAGTCTCAAACCAACCTGCTCCACCCGCAAAGGTCCCCTTCGATGATGACTTCGATGAGTTTGATGACTTAGAGGATGCTAAAGAAGGAGACATCGATGATGATTTTGGCAGCATGTCTGTCCATGATCGATCTGGTTTGGACGACTTCAACCCCATGTTCGACAGTCCACCTACATCAAAACCACACGAACAATCTACACATGGAAATGGTTTTGGCTCTACTAGCGGATTTAGTGATTTTACGCAATCTTCAACAAATAATGTTCAAACACCTACCGCAACTGCATCAACCGTCAATGACAATAGCGATTGGGATGCCATCTTTGCTGGCCTCGATGCCCCAACAACCGAAGTCCCTAAGGTTGATGGTGCACAAACCAATGGCAAGACCCCAGAGCCAGAGCGACCACAAATTGGCAGGGCACTCACCGAAGCCGGTGTTCATGATGATCCTATCCTTAAGAACTTGACAGGAATGGGATACCCAAGGAATGACGCACTGGCAGCATTGGAGAAGTACGATTATAATTTGGAACGGGTGAGTGATGCGTCTCCGAAGTGATTTTTTTGGTTTTTGCGCGAGTTGGTGAGATTGGGACTGACGGCAGGCAACTATGTTAGGCTGCAAATTTTCTTGCCAGCCAGTCGTGATAGGGGGAGGTTTCAGACGATATTTGTGTAGGGGTGGGTGGGAAGGGAGAGGTGATAATGTTGGAGCAACTGGATTTAGGGGTGGATGGGGGAATGGATGGATGGTTTGGTGGAATTTGAATGTGCATAGTTTAATAGTGGTGTTGATAGTGTATTCTATAGCATTTAGCGGTATACGCTGTTCTTATTTGGATCATAAGCTCTTACGATTCCCTGTATTGCCTTTTAAGTCGTATATAGCCAGTCTTGCAGCATGGAATTTTCTTGTGGTTTTCTTGGGAGGGTTGTCTTCTATGTCCTGGCGGCTTTGAAATACTTATGGGCGAGCTTGCTTAGGAGAAGGATTTTTATCTGTAATTGATCTAGATCACCTTGGATCGTAGATTGCTTGTAAGGGCCTATCTTTAGAAGAAATACAGTATTCTATGTGAACGTTTTGCTTTTCTTCTACACACCAAATAGTATCTTATAACAATATATATAGATATCATGTTAGAAAACGTCCTAAAAAAGGATCAACCAGTCTCGATTGCAAGGTGGCTCATCAACTACCTAATTGTCATTTGTCTAGAACTTTTAAGTCAGCCAGCTAAACCTGTTCAGCATTAGCGCCTTTATTTCTACCCCCCTAGAATAGTTACCTTTATCTTATTCAACAAGTACGGTAAATGAATATAAAAAGGAAGAGAAACTGGAGAATGACAATAATAGGTAGATGTGAAAGGGCTGAAAGTTTCATTCAAAAACAGTACATATAAGTAACAAGAGCTTTGCATAGACTTCCCCAAGAGATTCGAGTTATGTGCGAAATGGAGTCACTTGATAGGGTGAATTTAGAACAAGTTGGTGGGAGATTGCTCGTGGTTGTTGGGTTTTGTTTGGTTCCATAGTCCCTCCGCTGATAACTTTTACCTTTTTAATAATTACAAAATATTAAAGGGCCAAGGGGTGCAATTGGTATGTTCTATGCATTCCTTGAAGATTAGAATCTAAATGGTTCCTAGGACACCCCACTGTTCGTAATAAGGCAAATTGATATATCGTTCAGGAAGGCTGGAAGAGTGAAAATATCAGAAGCTTCAAATGGGAATAAATAAAAGAGCGTTTTAGGTTAGTATAAACATAATATTAAAACAAACCAGAGGAGTTTATCTCTATTCTAAAAGAAAGGCCTGGGTAAACACTATATGCTTGTATTTATTAGAGAAAGCTGCGCTAGAGATAAGTAGTGATATACACTGTTCGACTTTCTTCCGAGTATCAAAATCACGAGCTTTTCATCACAGCTAAAACTACATTAGATGCATTACAAATAAGTAAGCATTAATGTAGTGTTTCAGACTTCAACTAGCCGAGAAGAACAACTAGCTATATATAGGTTGGACTTTTATTCCACAGAAGGGCTATATAGATATTTATAGGTGGGATACCCTCAAATCTCGAGATTCTTTTTTCAGAATGTTATTATATCATCTTTTCTGATTAATTCGAGTTTCTTCCAGGCGAGTTAACATCTTTCAGACGCTGTAATAACGTAAATTCAATTGACATATTTAGATATAAGTTTTCAGTTCAAAACCTCTTATGAGGAATATGATGATTGGAGTACTGTTATGCTTATGATTAATCTATGCTTTAACTTTTCAGTTTCAAAATATTCAGCTTGATATTCAAGATTATATAGGGAGTTAATTAGTTTCGACTTCTCTTTCAAAGATTTTCGTTTCATAAATTTGAGTATAAGCCTGGCTTCTTTGTGAGGACACAGGAGACATATTTTAGCGAATTAGTTTCAGGGCATTTGTCTACAAAGTTATCAAATTTTAGAAATCTAAGACTTGGAAGCCCTAAATTTTATATACCAAATCCGTTGGTTATTTCTCTACACAAGAGCTCGAGTCTGGTCACCTCAAAAAGCTCCTCTATATAGATAACTATTGACTTAGAGCGTCTGCTACACGTTTGTACCCGCTAAGTGACATTCTTGTGAGAGATCTTAGTAGTATTAGTTGCTACAGAGCAGGAATAAAACCTGCTATCACTTTTCTTTGTTACCGTGAACTCAGTCTCTCCGATTGTGACTGGGATGTTTTGATGTAATCTTTCACTAAAACACAAGTCACCCCTCGAAACACCGCCTAGGGTCCGGGTCGATAGCAAGTAACAAAGAGATAAAAGAGTTATTTGTAGACAGCGAAGAATCTGTGTGCGTCTTGTTTGTCTTGTTTGTCTTGCTAGTTTTCTATTGTCATGAATAATGCAATTGTTTCACCTCCCGCTGCATATCAAGTACTTTGTGAACAATAGACAAACAGCTTCATGATATCTCAATATCTTGGGGCAAACTCATTTTGATACGAGGAGATTTTGAAATATTTCAACTAACAAACTATTATATTTTTCAAAATCAGAATAATTTCCAAAATTACCCAAACTTATAACCAGGAAATCAAAGTGTACATTCTAGAATCAAAAGAGATAGAACTATCTAGTACTAATTGAGGGACAGGACTTAGCTCTAACAATCCACCAGGATTACAGGAAAAATGAACCAGGATAACTCCTCCTTCGGCCCAAATGGGCAATATTCACGACTCCCACAACAACAACAACCCTATCAAAACCAATCGTGTCAATCCAACCTTCCATACAACTCTCCCTACAACAAATCACAACAGTTTCCTACCTCTCCACCCTCCCAGAACATCTACCAGTCCCAACCTCAGCATAATCTCAACTCCTATCCTTTTCAACAGCATCACCAACAACCCACCTACCGAACCTGTCCAATATGCGGCATCCCCCTCTCAAATTTCCGTCCATCCCACAAACCCAATATCATCCCTCATCACCTCTGTCTAACACCCTCAACCCTAGATCAATTCCTAAACGTCGTTTCTCCCGAAAATCCAAATAAAGAAGAGTTATGCACTTTAATAGAAGATTCAGGATACTGTTTCAATCAAAATGGAGAGGTTGTTCGGAGGATGTGGTATGATTGGGAGCATGAGAATTGGTGGATTTATGAGGATTTGACGGAGGAGGCGGTTATGAGGGTGATGTTTGGGGATGGAGGGGAGGGGAGGGAGAAGAATCTAGATTCGGTTTCTCAACCTCAACCTCGATCTTCATTTTCTATACAACAAAATATGAAGGGGGAACGGAATCGTCAACCTTCTGTGGAGATTATTGGGATCAAACCTTGTCAGCAAAATGGAGCGGGAACAGGAATGGAGAGGAATATAGGTGGTGTTGACAAGAGGCAGAGGAATTTACCTAGATATCAGTTGCCTTGTTTAAAATGAGTTAGGTTTCCTGTTAATCAGGGTGCAAGAGAGAAGGATGGGGAGGAAGAACATGAGAAATGAAGTGGGGATTGAGGGTTTAGTTGAGGGGTGGAGGATGAGGATTTAATTATGAATAGATTGTCTTTTTAGCCGGGGTTTAGGCAGGGTGTGTGCATTTTGTTTATAATGTACTATTGAGTATGAGGCGAGATAAGAAGAGAGATTTTGAAGTGGTGGTCTGTGCTATTGATATGTCTAAATAGAAGAGTGGAGGAGGATTCTATTTACTTTGATTCCCGAGGGAAAGTCAAGTATAAATTTTGATATCAAGATCCCAAAAAGAAAGTGAAGAGACAAAAATAATCAAGGCGGAAAAAAGAATATCAAGAAATATTTTTTGATGTTGCTAAGTTCCCCTCTGGATCTCAAAACGAGGAAGTAGCTTGAGATAGTTGATGGAGGGAACTTTTGGGATGTGAAGGTAGAAGAAATTCATAAGGAGAAAAGAATTTCTCTAATTTTTAAGTAGACAAAGGAAGCCCCGTTTGTTACTATGCTACCTGTCACAGACTTTATAACGAAATATTTCTGTTAGTGGCATCTAGTGCTTAGTCTTAGTATACTGGGGAAAGTCAACAATAGCATTCTCATCTCTGACGTGTAGATATAAATAATAATACGAGAGCTCCTAATTTATCTTGTTCTGAAACATGACTGGATATATTCCTTGCAACCTGCTCATGCTTGGATTGTATTTCTTGTGTATATTATTTTACTAGGGTGTGAAATAGGGCAATAATAATGGCTCGAGAGTGGCTATCCTAGTTTTTGAAGAACGCCGGTTCTAATTTGGTTTTCAAAAGCGGACTTCTCAAGACACATAATCTGCTCAAAATAAAAATTGGAAGTACAGTGAGTTATTCTAGTATGCTAAGGCAGCATAGCAGCACTGCCTTTTCAAGAAGTAAGCAGAGCTATGGATAAGTCTAAGCAAAAGAGCCACACATTTATTAGTCCGCTATGAAGACATGATTTTACACCTATCAAAGAACGCCAGAGATGCAAACATGATCCAGAGATGACCATCTCAACCAGTGTAATGTGCCCATGCCCGTTCCAAAAGCCCGATCCTGCCGATTTTCTAACGCCGCGGCCATAAATTCTTTAATACATTGTCCGTTCCATGCAAGTCACCATTCCTTCACAATCTGATATATACATCAACGCAGGGGACCCTCCATTCCCTGCGGCCAAGGAGACTCCGAAGCCATTCAACTCCAATTCCCGTCCATTCCGCTTTCAGGGCAAGCTGTCGCTTTGCTTCTTCTAGAGCTGTAGCCCCAAGTGCCGCAGCAGTGTTGTTGAGGGCTCCTGCGTATATCGAGATCTGGTCCAACGTCTGGTTGGACATGGCAGATGCATTGACAATCTCAGGCGCAAGCGCGGATACGTGCTGCCTGGGCTCAAACCAGTTGCTGCTGAAATCGAAGAAGCAGTGATCGGACCAGTGGCAGGAGGAGGCGAAGAGGATCAGGAGCAGGAACGAGCAGTAGACGCATGGTCGATTGAGGAAGTAGGTGCACACGAAAAAGAGGAAGATGAATACCGGGGAGGCATTGGTGGGTATGAAGAGGAGTGGGAGCCAGCTGCGAGGACGTTAGCGGGAGACCGCCCAGAGACCGGGGCACTCACCTCCTTAAGCAGAACATGGCGTCTAATGGGGCGTAGGCGTGGAGCTGAGGCTAGAGTTGTCGGTCCAGCAGAGGTGGTGTTGTCATCGGTGAGGGATGGCGGGCAAGGCTCTTTGTGATTTGCAAGCAGCGCGGAGGAGAGGCTACGGCAGGGTCGCACGGATTCCAGGCCGGAAGTCGCAGTCGCAGGTGCAGTCGCAGGCGTAGTTGCACGGGGTCGGGGAGAGAGTGGCCGTAGATTTACTGGTGAACGTCGTCTGGCGTTGCGTCTGGAGTTCTCGTGGCGATGGGAGTTTGGTGATACCGTGCTCCCAGATCTTGCTCCTGCCTTCCAGATTCGCGAGGCCGCGGGCGCTGCCAATGAGGGCCCGCCGCAAATCTGCCACTGCGGTCGCTGCCGTCCGCGGCACTACCCAGCCTCGCACTGGAAAACCCATCCACGCCCAAGCTCCCCGGCCCAGCTCCCCAGCCCAAGACTCGATCTGGAGCTGTCAACGCGCCTTCGTCCTCTCCCTCTCCACCTCGACAAACCCCTCTCCCTTCTCGCCTCTCCGCAGACATCTCCGCTCCATCTCCCAGCGCGTCTCCTTCTTGGGCACACGCTGCGACGGTGCCGTTTTGTCTTCCTCGTTCCTTCACGTTGACCTTTCTCTTCGCACCACCTCATTTTGAACGATCTAAATACTTTCATTTGCGCCGCAGGTGCGCGTACTATCGCCATGTCTGGATATCCTGCTGGCTCTCCTGAGGGCAATACTGGTTTGGAATCACTCTTTGCACAGCTTCGACAGCAACAAACAAGGCCTATCAATCTTGAGCCCAGCTATAACTACTATAACAACGGTAACAGTGGTTATTTTGGTCAACCTCCGCAACCTCCGCAACACCCCCAGCAGCCCCAACAGCCTGTCCATGGCTATCAACAGCCTTCGGTGCAGTCAGCTGTTCCTACACCTCCTGCTCCCGCTCCCCAGCCTCCTCGAGACACATCTGCTGTGTTGAGTCCGATCGAAACCGCCCCGGTTCGCAACCCACCTGCAACTGGCGGCACGTCCAATGCGGATCGAACCTCCAGCCTGCTCAATCTGCTGCGGTATAGCCAACCATCAACGAGTCCTGCAAGCCAGCTCCAGCCTCTTCCAATCGGTACTCCATTGCCCCCCACTCGCGAAGTATCCAAAGCCTTCGCTGAAGCTGAAGTCCCGGCCCGTTCAAGTTCTTCAAAAAGTCATGGTCCAAGCGGCTCCGACCTGTTGGCAACGCTTATGGGAGCGGTCCAACCCAAGCCTGCACAACAACCAACCCCCCAGCCTGCAGAGCCTGCTCGCAATAGCTTTGGTGCTCCTGCTACCTCACCCCCGGCTCATACCCAGGCGTACCTCTTGCAATTACTTCATCAGAAGCCTTCGCAGACCGATGTTGACGCTCCGCCTAAGCCTACGAAGATCCTGACCCCACCTAGCAAGGCAAGCTCCCAACAAGATGATACTGCAGAGATCGCCGAGGGCATTGAAGAAGTCTCTTTGGAAAACCCCGAAATCGGCTTTGCACCTGCACCAACTCCACCCTTGTTTCCAAAGGAATCTGCCCCGCCAAAGGGTTTCTTCACCTATGTCAATCCATTTGACCAACTCGCAGCATCTTCTCCTCGCAACCGAACTCCAAAGAATGCCGCAGCTACCTCGCCCAGCCCTGCCTTTCAAATCCTGAAGAATCCTCGTCACGACTCGCCTGACATCAAAGGCAAGCAGTCTGAGAGAAGTGCAGCGTCAAGCCCGTCTCACGCCAAGCGAAAGCTTGAGCAAGGATCCCAACCTGCATCTTCTTCAGTTACCCCCCAGCCTGAGCCGGTTGTCGAAGCTGTTCCCGTTAAGGAAACAGTCCAAGAAGCTCTTATTGAGGTTGGCGATGTGGTTGACAAGCAAGTCCAGGAAGCCATCGCACGCGCTGAGGCCGTCGATAGTCAAGCCTCAATCGAGGATGATCTGAGAGCACTTCTTGCCGCAAAGACTGAGAAAGAGTTTGAGGCATCTGCTGAAATTGCTGCCAAATCTATCAAGAAGGAGCTCGAAAAGGAAGAGAACAGTGCTGCACTTGACAGTCTACCTCCTCAGGTTGCTGAAGCCGTTCAAGAGATTATTGAGGATGCCGCTCAAGGTCACATTGCTGATAGTTGGGAGAGTGCAGATGCTGAAGACAGTCCCATAAAGGAAGACGATGAGGAGAAAATTGTTACAGTTTACAATTTCCCCATGAAGCCATGGACCTCGATCAATGTCATTCCTCCCAAAGACCCCCTTCCTACCTTTCGCGACGAAGCTGTCACCCCCGTTGCCCGACTTAAGAAAGAATTTGATCAAGTTGACCGAACTTTGGTCACTGCGTCAAACAACTTTATGGTTTTTGCAATTCCTAAGAATGGTGGTATTCGTGTCATTAGACAAGATGATGGAAAGGATGTCAAATTGTTTGCTGATACCCACGACCGCATCTTCACTGTCGTCGCTTCTGTCGGCTCGGAAAAGGAGTCTGTCATCGGTACTGGCATTAGCGGAACCGTCTATTGGGCGTTGGTAAAAGATGGGGAGGCAGACCATATCGAGGATGATGAACCCGAGAGCTATGCTTTTGCTCTTCCTCCAATGCAATCAATGGACAGCGAATCTCCTGGAGGCGTCTTAAAAACCAGAGCTAGAAAGAGTTCGGGTCACCCTGACTTCTTTGCTGTTGGTCGCGGCAAGTTCATTCACATCATTTGGCCCTCTGTTATCCTGAAGCTATCCTACCTGAAAAGCGGTAAGGATCGTTTGGTTGATACAGAGAAGTATCTCAGTAAACTTTCTCTCAAAGTCAACACTGGGAAAGCCGGAAAAGATTTCAGTTTCAGCGAGGACGATACCACTATTGTTTCTCTCGACAAGGCAGGAAGAGTCAAATTCTGGGATATTCGCGGCCTCACAGCTACCGATTCCCTTGGAATGCCTACCGCCAATCAACAAGTTGAAGTTACGGAGCCTTTGATCACCTTCACCACTACCCCAGCCAATGAGAAATCGTGGCCTACTTCCGTGATGCTCGTTGATAAATTGCGACCGTATCAACGAGGGGGCGCCTTGAGATATCTGATTGTGGGAATGAAGCAGAACCACACTCTACAACTCTGGGATCTGGCCTTGAAAAAGTCAGTCCAAGAGATTCACTTGCCCCACAGCAAGGAATCCGATGCCGTTTGCAGTGTCCTCTACCATGCAGCTTCTGGTGTTATTGCCGTCGGCCATCCAACTCGCAACTCGATTTACTTCCTCCATCTCTCTGCTCCTAAATACCACCTCCCACGAAACATGACACAAGCTGATTTCATGAAGAAGATCGCTTTGGATGAGCCTGGAGCCATGAAACCAGAATCTACCGCCGTCCTCAGTGGCATGCGTGAGTATTCATTCGCATCAAACGGCACACTCAGGAGTCTTGATATGCTGCAAACTCCCAACTCGCAAGCTACCCCCGATGAACCGGCACCAATTTTCGAGTTGTATGCTATGCACTCAAAGGGTGTTACTTGTTTGAACATTAAGCAAGCAGATCTTGGTTGGGACTATGAAAACAGAGTTATCAAAGGTGTGATGGCTGATGAAGCTGGCCTTGTTGTCGTAGAGCCCCTCAAAGAGATCCCTGCCTTGCCCACGCCTGAAGTTGTTGATACTGCTGCTCATCCACCAGCCCCAACAATTCGCATCGCCTCACGCCCTGCAGCCAAGGAGACATCCGCAAAGGAGACTCCAAAGAAGCAACTCACTGGAGAGGCATCATCATTTGTTCCCAAAAGCGATGAGAAGGCCGAGAGGAAGGATGCCTCGAACTCCAATATCGGATTGCCATACGCTACCAGCCAAGAGAAAAGTGAGAAGCCCGAGAAAAAGAAGCGACGCCGGGTCACCGCCGAAAACAACACCGTTTCCGGTCCAAGCACCACTCCTCAAAACGCACAACAATCAAAGACTATTATCATGGATCCCTCTTCCAACATTAGAAATCTTCCCAAGCCTACCGATGCTACTCACCAAGAACCTTACGACTTCAAGACCGCGGAGACTCGAATTGCCAACGATCTTAAGAAAGTTTTCTCCGACTCCTTCGATCTGTTGCATCGTAACATCAAGGATGACAGACGAACCGAAGCTGCTGTTGCTGAAGCAAAACAAGATGCTATGCTGCGCCTTGTTTCTGCCACTCTGCAAGACAACATTGAGCCGAGCCTCGATCGATCTGTTGGTAAAGGCATCCAGAAGACTGTCGTTCCTGCGATTACAGATACTGTCATGAAGACCGTCAACGAACAACTTGGCCCCAAGCTCAACTCTCACCTCGCACAAGCGTTACCTAAGGAAATATCAAGAGCTCTTGGTGATGCTGTCGCAAAATCTTTGCAACAGCCTCAAACGTTGAAGTTGATGTCCGAATCACTAGCCAAGAGCGTTGCCTTCAACGTAGAGGAGCATTTCAACGTACTCATGCAGACTGTTATCACTCCGGCCTTCACGCAATTGACTGTACAAAATTCTAATAGAGTCGCTGCTGAAGTTCAACGAAAGTCGTCCGAGCATATTATGATGTTGCAACAACAGATTCAACAACAAAGGCAAGCCGACAATCAGAAGATCGACCAACTCACTCAGCTTGTCACCGGGTTGACGGAGACTATCTCGTCTATGGCAGCAGGGCAGAGCGAATTCCAAGCTCAGTTCTTGAGGATGCAACAGGTCGCAACTGACAGGCGACAAGTCAGCCGTCAAAGCGAGTCTGCCACTACTCGTGCCTCGGCATCCGTCTCCTCGACCGTTCTCACTGGGCCTGTCGAGAAGTCAGAGGAGGAACTGGAGTTTGAAGCAATGAAGGCTGGCATCGAAAAAGCAATGGGTGACGGTGATTACGAGAATGCTGTCATTCAATGGCTTCAGACTCGGAGAGAGCAAGAATTCTTTGCTAAGTACTTTGTTCACTACGCTCCTGACTTCATCCGCGAGTTGAGCCCTCTTCTCTTACTTTCACTTGGTGCTACCATCAGCATTGAATTCCAAGGTCAACATCTCAACCAGCGCATCTTCTGGATGGAGACGATTCTGGCTGCTTTCCAAACTCATGTTAATAATGGCACTTATGTAAGCATACCACCTCATGATATACTGAGCGTTGCTAACTTCTCTTAGGATGAACAAGTTCGTGACCTCATTCCGAAGATCATGGGAATCTACATTCAGCGTCTCGAACACCTCTTCATGCGCATCAGCCAAGTTTCAGCACATGATCAAATCCTGAAGAAGCTCTCACATATGGTCACTACTGCCAATTACATTCTCACAAATTCTGGACAAGGACAACCCATGAACTTCGGCACTCCTAGTCGTCGTGTCTAGGTAGTCTCCGTCATACAACCTACCTTGATACAATCTACCTTGCGCCAGTATCAATAGCTTCTCGACTCCTCTTTTGATTATGGAGACTCTACTTTCTGGTAGATTCGTCATTCAATTGGAAAAGAAGCTTTATCCTTCGGACAGCACGAGATGCTGAAATGCTCTCGGTGTTGTCTCTGTAGGAAAATAGATCATTCATCCTTTAAGAATGGTTCCTGTCAAAATATTCATTCGACTCAAACATTCATTTGCTTATTTCTTTCCCCCCTTTACGATTTCATTGGCACTCAGCGCGCTGCGGATACAAAAGATGATGTTAAACCTGATTACATTGCCGGCGTTCTAGCCCTAAAAATATGAGCGAATTGATTCTTTCGGCCTTTGGCGCTGGATATATTATGGAACGAATATGGCATATAATGAGGATAACTGCTATCAGATGTACGGGACGACAGGAGGGAGGGTCTTTTCATTCACTGCGATGGCGGGAGGGAATAGGCTGGCGATGGGTTATTTTCATGGCTGGCTTGTTTGGTTGGAGGAGGATCTTTGGTGATTGGGTCTTTCGTTTTTATTCGAGGAAAGGATGAAATGATATGGGACGATATGGGGGGGGATTTATGCTGGTGGTTGTATTCATAGGAAAAACGAAAATAGCAATCTATAATTGCAACAAAACTTGGTGACTTGAACTCGGTGCTTTTTGTGATGAAGAGCTGGAGCTCTTAGCTGAGGCACGGATCATGTTACGCAACTTTCAAATGCTCGACGTCATGATTGTCGACCGCTCTCATTCCAAGGGCTCGAGCAACTGGAAGGGATAAATCGATGCATTATATTTGCCGCCGGAAGGATCGGGGATTAGATATTCTCCGAGCTCGATGTCCAAGTTACCTACCTATTTATTGGTGCTCGATTAATCACGAAGACGCCGAGTGGTACGGAGACGAGGAGAGCTTGGAATCTTTTTTTTTTTTAAAAGGTTTATCCGAGATGATGATGATGATGGAAGCGGGAAGGGTTTCGGCGAGTGAGTCATGCGAGTAAGCAGGATGCAGGCGGGTCATTTGGGCGTTGATTTGACGGGGGGGAGGGGGTGTCAGTGGTGGCTGGATGGGAGGGAAGTGATGGTCAGAGGGGGAGGGGGAGGGGCAGTTGTGTGAGCGAGGCGGTGCATGGAGGTTTTTGGGGTGTGGTGTATGGTATGGTATGCGATGGTATGGTATGGTGGTATGTTACGGGCACGGAGACGGGAACGGGTACGGGGGAACAGGTGTCTTGGGCCTTGCGGCTTGCAGGACGCGACGGTGATTGTTGCCTGGGGAAAGGGAGCGCTTGGTCTGTAGGTAAAGGAGACACCTCGAAACAGCTCGGAGGGAGTGGCGAAAATTGCAGTTCTCCTTCCGGACCTCCAGAGAGGGAAGTGCCAGAATCGAACGATTTATTTTATTTTCTGCTGGCTTGTGAGGATTTGAGGATTTGGGGATTGAACTTTGCTTGGCCCATTGGTGTTTTAGGTGGCGGTTTCAACGACCTCTTGCAGTGGTGCTACGGGAGTTTGGGTGTTCTACCCCACTTCAGCCTTAGTGCAGTTGCAACGGAACTTATGACAGGAAAGGCTGCAGAGAGGGCAGGAAAGCCCCGATTTGAAATTGAGACGTTTGCGGACATCTTCGTACCGTGCGCTTTTCATCACGGTTTCTTCTGAGGCGGCGCGCAGAGATTTTCCAAGAAGATTCGAAGAGGGGTTTGGGATTGTGAATTTACGATCCGCGATTGTGGTGAGTTCGATTGGACGGACGATTTGTGTGGGAGAGGGCATTCGAAGGATTTGAGCGCTTGAGTGAGGGGTTGCAAAAGAGAAGAAAACTGGGAGAAGACAGGTGAGAGGATTTTGGAAATTCGATCTTGGGGGTTGATTGGATGCTTAGAATGATACTGATTGGTTTCTGCGCAGATTCTAGACAGAAGAATCGAGTGAGGGGGATTGTAAGGACTGCACCGCTTTTCTTATCGAAACGTCGCGGGCCCCGACCGCCTTTCCCTGCTGTACTATACGTCCTAGAAGGATCCTCGAGGCCACTTCCTACCGGATATTCATCGAAGGCTTTAGAGCACCTAGATATAGCGCTATTCGAGCGGTCTGTGTCGTCTGCGCCAGAACATCGATACGGTCAACGGGAGGAAGATTTCCTGGGATAAAAGAGGGGTATTCGATCCTTGGTATACAGAAAACAGGGGAAACTCTTCGTATATTGAGAATAGGACGCCGTTGCGCTTAGAGAAGACAGCTGGGAAGGCAAGCGGATAAGACATAGGAAGCGGAACAGAAGCCCTCTTATTGATAGGGCTTGAGTGGCAAATTCAAGAGAGGTGGAGGAATAGGCAGCCTGAGTACGCAAGTAGGAGGGATAGGTTGATATCGGGCGGTTGTCAAAGGGGGCTTCGACTGCATTGCATATCGAGATTCGCCACTCGCCTAGAAAGGGGACTCGAGAGCGGGAGTGCTCTCTTGTTGTAGGAGAAAGAGGTTTGGTCTAGGAGATTGGCTTTACCTCCTGGATCGAACGGCTGGTATTGTCCCGTCTAATCTCAGTGGCCCAGTACCTGAGATTGAGAGGAGAAATATTGATAAAGAGCATCAGTGACGCTATCGAGAGGAGGTTTCTGTCTGCTCTATAGGGAGTCGGATCACTAGTTCTCTTCGTTTGTTATTAAGTTTTTTTTAACATCATGACTCCAACGCCACCTTCGACGAGCGCCTCGAGTGCGGGAGGACATTCTCCAGATGCTCAGTATAGAGTCGTGAGGAAGAGGAATCGAGTACCTCTTTCTTGTGCGCCGTGTAGGCATAGGAAGTAAGTTCTCCTTCTGGCGAGGTCTTTTTGGACCAAATTTCCTACACAATGTGATCAGCAATGCTAACAAAAATCACAGACTTAAATGTAATCGGTCACATCCTTGTGAGAACTGTGTCCGTAGAGGAGATGCCTCATCGTGTTCCTACGCTGCACCTGGGACAAGGAGGAAAAACCAAAACCAAGGAGGAACTAGTCCCGATGATATGCAAAATCGTATTGACCGTTTAGAAGGTTTAGTATTGTCCCTAATGACAAACGGAGCACAATCCGCTGGCCCGACTGCTGCTCATGCCGCAGTAGAGAGAAGTCAGAGTGATAGGTCTGGATCGGTGACTGCAAGTCTGATGCAGGGCGTTGATGGAGACGATGATGATATGATAAAAGAGGAGGGTGATGAGGAGGGGAACATGAGTGATGGGGATATTGATGGTGTGACGGAGAGGTTTGGTGTGTTGAAGGTGGATGCTGCGAAGGGGAAATCAATGTATTTTGGGGATTCGCATTGGCATATGGTGTTGGCAGATGTAAGTCTTCTGAGCTTTTCTCTTGATCTTGTTCCAAGCTTCTGTAAAGAGAGACGGCTTTACCTATTATCATTTCTTGCTTTTTTTACGGCCAAGGTCTTCATTTTGCGCTGCATCATCATCCAGGAATTTATGTTTCACCAAAGGAGGAATCTTGTTCTACTCTTTCCTTAATGTTGTACTAATAAGCTTTATCCCACACTTACTAATTTTTGACAGATCGCCGAAGTCAGGAATTATTTTATCAACCACAAAAAAGAACTGGATAACACTTATGAAAAGGTCAAAGCCTCCAAGCCGAGTACGTCAACAGATGGCACTGTGTTTCTCCTTGGGACGCATGAGATTGCTACGGATGAAGAAATCCGTGACTCATTGCCATCGCAGTCAGCTGTTCACAAATTGGTGACCAGATATTTCAATTCCTACGACCCTTCCACTCTGATACTTCATCACCCTACTTTCAATAAGATGCTACAGGTACACTGGCAAGACCCTTCGAAGACTCCCCTCATATGGCTTGGGCTTTTATACTCGATTTTGTGCTTGGCAATGCAGTCATATCATAAGATTGGTGATGAGCCCCTAGAATGGAAGGGTAAATATACTCATTTCCACTTCAATTGCAAACGCTCACGCGTTCTTAGGTGCCACCAATGACTTAGCCGCGGAGTATAGACTGCGAACTGTTCAGTGTCTTACAAATTCAGATTATACCAAATCATCAGAGTATACTATCGAGACTCTCATGCTTTACCTTATGGGCGAGTATAATGCTCGGTGGGATGCCGAGGTCGGAATATGGGTTACTATCGGAGTGATCGTACGACTAGCCATACGGATGGGCTATCACAGAGATCCAAGCAAATTCCCAGATGTCTCACCATATCAAGGCGAAATGAGGCGGCGGATATGGGGGTTTGTACGACAAATGGACACAATGTTCTCTTTCCAGCTCGCTTTACCAAGCATGATCCGATCGTCAGATTGTGACACCCAACTCCCTCGAAACATCCACGAAGACGAATTTAATCCAGAATCTAAGATTCTCCCTCCAAGCCGTCCTCTCACGGAACCAACCCCAATGACTTACATGATACACAAATCTCAAGTAGCAAGTGAGCTCGGCGCCATTCTCGAAGAGATTAATGCTGTAACTGGCAAAGGGGTGTGTTACGACGATATCCTGAAACGAGATAATCATCTTCGAGAAATAAAAATGAACTTTGCTCCTCATTTGAAGATACGGCCTATGGAAGAATGTACTCACGACCCCGCAACCCTCCTTATGCAACGCTTCAACCTTGATATTCTTTGGCAAAAGACAATCGTAGTTCTTCACCGAAAATACATCGCTCGTGCCCGGCAAAATCCTCGATATGGCCATTCCAGACGGGCTTGTGTAGAAGCCTCCCTAGTAATTCTACGTCACCAATCTCAACTTCATCGCGAATCGTTACCTGGAGGAAGAATGCGGACAATGAAGTGGTTTATCTCTTCTCTGACCAAACACGACTTCCTCCTTGCAGCAATGGTTGTTTGTCTCGATCTCAACTACGAAACTATTACGGATGCATTGCCCACGAATGAGATGCCACAAGGTCACAACAACCTGTTCTGGAGTAAGGAAGAACGGGACGGGATGCTAAGTGCCCTTGAGACTTCCCAACAAATATGGTTGGAGGGTTCTGAGAGCAGTATGGAAGCCTATAAAGCCTATCAAATCCTCAAAATTATCTTAGACAAGATTAAGAAACCAGAAGTACAGAAGGCCGAGATAGCACTTTCAACTCAACCAGGTCAACAAGTCTCTACTAACGACGTATTCAACTCATTCGACCAAATCGATCATGAGAAACTCGCCCCGGAACATAGTGCAGCTATGACATTAGGCATGTTATCAGGTGGTCTATCTCCCAATTCTCAAGCGATGTTTGGAATGGCTCCTTCTCCGGGAAGATATATTGATTCGAATATGAACGATGTCTCTGGCATGGAAAGCGGAAGTGGGTTGACTCCGTATGCTATGGAGGGGATGCAGAATCCATTTTCGAATTTAGGAGGGCCAGGTAGTCCGTTTTCGATGTTTGGGAGTGGGATGACGACGGGAATGGGAATGGGGGGGTTGGATAATGTGGGAAGTTTGGATTGGGTATGTATTCTTTCTTCCTCTCTGCTTTCTAACTCTTCTAGTCAACACAAGTTATCAAACCTTTCTAACAAATGGGATAGGAAGCATGGGACCAATATATCCAAAACACAACGGCTACAACCCTTAATACTTCAAACACAACTCAAGCTATCGATCCGGGATTAAATCAATTCTCATTTTATCCATCGACGACGGTGGATCCAACGGGGAATCTTAATAGTCCTAGTGAGGATACCGGAACGGGAACGGATGGACGGAGTCAGAGACAGGATAGTGGTGCGGGGACGAGTAGTCAGGGGGTTAGTCCTAATTCGGCTGGGGGACAGGGTGTTGGTGGTGCTGGGGGGAATGTTTTTGCGGGGAGTAGTGTTTTCATGGGGGCGGGGACACCGGGGAGATGAAGTCGAGGGATTGGATGGATGGATTCTAGGTTTCGAAGTGAGAAGGGAAGAGGGTAGGACGAGGTGGGGTGGGTAGGGGGAGGAGGAAGGGAGAAGGGAGAAAGAGTGATGCGAATATAAACATAACATAACATAATGTAGGGTCAATATTACTGTATAGTACTTAACTAATCGATAACTCGACACTCTACTCTGAAGGGAAAGAAAGGAAAGAAAAGAAGGCCAGGAAGAAAGGAAGGAAGGAAGGAAGGAAGGAAGGAAATACAAAGAGAGGACGAGGAAAGAAAGAAAGTAAGAAAGAAAGGGTAGAGTACGTATGTACGTATTCGGAGTATATATGTATATACGTATTCATCATTTTTTGGAATTTGGAATTGGATTGGGAATTCGGGATGGGAAACTGGGATGGGAAGGGTAAGGAAATAGGGGAAATTTATCGTTCACTATTAGTAGATACCATTACTTGCTTGCTTGCATACTTACTTGTTTGTTTGTTTGCCTACTTGTTTGTACTTGGTTGATTCTACATTCTACATTCTACGTTCGAGGATGTATTGTCGAGGTGGGTTGATTTGGAAGGTTATATTATGTATGTATATTAAGTAAGAAAGGAAGGATATCATCTCTACTACTATTCTATTTTTAGATGTTATTTATTTATTTATTTATTTTATGAAAATGAAAAAAAAAAAAATAGGAAAGAATTAGGGATAGAGATGTTTTGTTTGAAAATTATGGGATTTAGATGTGTAGATGGGGGGGTGTGTAGATGGGTTGTGTGGGTTGTGTGGGGATTGGGTTGGATTGGATTGGATTGGATTTATTAAGGGAGAGGGAGAAGATTATAAAGTTTGTTGTTGTTTGTATACTGGATATATAAGATGAAATGAGATGGGTTAAGGTAATTTTATTTAGAAGGTATGAGATAAGATAGCGTAAGTAGGTAGGTAGGTAAGTAGTAATAATCTTTAAACTTTACTTTTAGGTAATAATTTAAAAATGTTAGATTTATCTGTCTATCTATTTAGGAGGAGGAGAAAATGAAGGGGTAGGATGGAATTGTAATCGTAATCGTAATTGTAATTGTAATTGTAATTGTTATGTTATATAAAGGTAGGTGTTTATTGAGAATAGCTGGCTAGATGGATTGTTCAGGGAGGAGGAGGTGGTGGTTAGGTTTAGGAATAAGAATATTTGATAGGTTTTTCACTTCTCCCCCCCCCACCCCCCTTTCTTGGGTTTTAAGGTAAAGTATATTATGTTTAGGTTTAAGGTATGCCTTAGTATAAGTATATGTGAGAGCAAGAGAGCGAAAGATTAATAGGTAGACTTAAGCCTTTATGGTCTTGCGCGTATAATATTAAAGCCCCTGGATTAGGTAATATAAGCTATCACTCGCTCGCTTACCTATAAATAGATAATTTAAAAACAAAGTTTATTATTAACGTTTTCAGCTTATTCTTTAAACACTATATAATATTTTTATAATTACCATTTACCACTAAATTTTAACCTCCAATTTCCCCCCTATCTCATCAAATAAACGCTCCTCCGCCCATTTCTTCCTAGCAAATCTAAATACTAACATAAACTGGTGGATTCGCCTTATCCGGAACCTCCAACTTTCCCTCATAAATCGTTTTCTCACCCTTAACCCCCTCCCAATATTTCCTAATACTCGGCAACACACTTCTTCCACATTCCTCAACTTCCAATTTATAATTTGGAATCGGTTGAGCTGCCCATGTCAAGGAGTTGAAGATACCGGAATAGGAAGCATTGAAGAAACGTTCAGAGAGGGGGGGGGAGGTAGACCAGGAGCGGATTTTATCGCGGGTTTGAGAGGCGATTAGGGAGAAGACGTTGGCGCCGACGTCGAAACGACCGAGTGTGTGGAGATCCCTGGGGAGGTGGGGTTAGTACTTGATGGAATTTTTTTTTTGTTTTGTTGGTTTGTGAGGGGAAAAGTGGGATGGGATTGTTGGAGGGAGGAGAGGGTTAGAATGGGAGAGAGAAGGGAAGGAAGGACGAACCAATTGGCTTCCACAGTAGCGATTTCAGAATAATGATTATAGTAATTACTATCCGTCGTTCCCTCAAGATGCTCCGGTACTGCATCTCCAAGTAAAATACTAAACACACGGTTCTGAACCGCATATGTTTCATTCTCATCGAACGTAATAAGAACGAGGGTATTTTTCATGAAGTTCTTATCGTTTAATAAGGGAGCGAGAAAGTTTTTTAACCAGACTCCTGCGACGGTTACAGAGGTGTCATGGCCATCGGAGGTCATGTTTGGGGTTATGAACATCCATTGTGGGAGCTTGTTGGCTTTTAGGTCCGAGAAGAAGAGAGTTGTGTTTTTGATTTGGGCGAGGCGGGACGGGGAGGTGGCGACGGAGTTGAAGAGGACTTCAGGGCTAGGAGGAAATTAGCCGAGGAACGTCTTAGGAACGAAGTAGTAATAAACGAAGGAGGTAAAAATTCGTACTTGTGTTTACGGACATAGTCGTTTGCTCCGTTCTTTTGGTTGATCCAGGAGAACCCTTGGAACCCGGAATAGGGCATGTCTTCTTGGTAGAGACCCCACGAGATACCCTTGTCTTCCAAGAGGTCGACAACGGAAGAGACGTTTTGAGGGACTGCGGTAAATGGATCACCGTCAAGACCGAAGTAATCACCTCCAACTGCGGCCATATAATTAGGTTCCGACGGGTGAGTGACGGCAAAGTTATTGCTCAGCGTGATGCCCTTCTTGGCGAAGAATTGGAAATTGGCTGAAATTCGAGTCAGTGATGAGGAGTTCAACGAGGTTTTGGAAGCTCACGATCAGCAGCTGCCATGTCGTAATCGGTGTTCTCAAACCAAATTGAGACATAACGATCAAAGACTTTACCCTTCACATGGCTGGTTGGGCTGAGAGTGAGAGCAGTAGCTTGAGCAGCATAGACATCGGTGACATCTGTAGCTGTGGGAGAGGCTGCCCGTGCAGCATTTGCATGTACACCGGCATTGGGGGTTGGTGCTGCTACAGCTACCGCGGCCAAGGAAACGACTGCAACTGAAGAGGAGAAATGCATCCTGAAGACCCAGGTTCGTGGAAGGGGACAAGGTTATAGACGAGAGAAAGGGTGCGTGAGGGATCGCCAAGATATTTGTACTCAGCTATGGGCAGCTTCCAACCCTGTCACTTGGTAGTCGGACTGCCACCCGGTCTTGGAGGGACGAGGTACAGTCTTCGAGAACAGGAATTGCAAAAAGTAATGGTTTGGCCGCGGTGATCGGGGCCAGGATGGGGAGCCCCAACTCGGAGAGAGCGACCTTGCGCGGGTCTTGACCACCGGCCGGATAAGGGAAAACAGTGTTGCATGCACTTCCATCAACCGCTCTCGACGAATGGAATAACCACCATCCTGGGCGCTCCCGATGACTTGGCAGCTCCCTCATCATGGGCAAGGGAGCTGTGTCTTTGCGAAGTGGCTCTTGCTCTCCAGCTTACGCAGCCCATGGGCTCCGGCCACAGGATACAGGCACGAGGGCGACAGGCGGGGACATGAGGCCTTTGATCCCCCCATCCGAGATTTCTTGCCGGCCTTCAACTCGAGGCACGCTGTCCGTCGCTGACGGTGGTTACGGCTGAACATACCCTGCTCGAGCGGTGCTCTTTCCAGTGGAGGGTAGTGCAATGGGAATGTGTGGATAGCTGCATACGGCCGAGCCCTGGAGGGCAGGCTTCCCGTGCAGCGTGGGCATCTCCGCCGTGCAACCAGGCCGAGCTGGGAAGGTCCAACGTGAGGGCATTCGAGGATTGGCATCGTGCCGGTGATGATTGGACGCGGGGACGGGTGCCCCGCGAGGACGATGGACAAACAAGCATTGCGCCCCGCGGCTCGACTAGCCCGAAGGCGACAAGCGGCAGGAACACTCGCAGGCGCCCTGGCGCGATCGCATGCTCGTGGCTGCTTGGCGGGCGGCCATTGGCTGGCCACGACCTCTGCTGCGACTCGGCCGGATCTGAGCACGACGTCTTGCACAGGCAGCTTGCCCCCTTCGTGGCGGCCCAGATTGGCGACGAGAATGACGAGCCGGGCTGCACGACCGCCTCGTGCTCGCTGCCCGGATAGGCAAGGACGAGCAGTTGTGCCAATGTCCCCTTGGGCCTGGGACAGCAGCCGGCGGAGGGAGGCGAGGCTTAGCCCAGGCCAATCCTTCATGTCTGGCACCAACTAGAGCCGCCAACTCCTCGGCCACTACTCGCACTCGAAGCTTTTGCGTACAATTGGTTTCTTCTTTCCCGCCGGCATCACTCTTGGAACATCAACACCAATTTTCCGGGATCGTGCTACCTGTTTGATCGGATTGACAGGAGGCGGCAGTTGTTTCAGCAATGGAGCACGCTTGAAACCAGCGCGTTTGGTATCAAGAAGAAGTCGTACCATCTCTTGCTCAGTCCTGCTATATATATGTTTGCGCTTCCTCTTTTCTTTACACCGAAAATGCCTTCTCGCATGAATTATAAGGACAAGCCGTCTCCCGCGGGAACGGACACCGACAGTCTCGACGACGTGGAAATGCAAGAGAGGGACGACGATTACGAGGGCGAACAGGGCGACCGATTACTACCGGGAGGAACTTCCGATCCGAAAAGAGATGTCGCGTGGCAGGAAGAATGGCATCTGCGGACAGGATGGGCTATTGTCGGGACTTTTCTGGCCTTGGCTCTGGTTTTCTTGGTGATGGTCGAATTTACCAGAGTTTTTATAGTACAGGACAGGATCATAAAAGAGGTACAGATGGAAGGGATTGGATCATTTCGGCGGCCTGCGAGTGACTACATCCTAAATCCCGCTTGGAATTTTGAGGAGGCTAGGACGGTAAGGAAATATGATTGGACAATCACAGATATCGTGGCAAACCCGGATGGAGTGTTTAGACCTATGATCACTATCAATGGTCTATTTCCCGGGCCTATGATCGAATGTAACAAGGGGGATACGATTGTGATTGATGTGGACAATCAGAGTGTCAATGCAACCTCAATCCATTTTCACGGTCTCTACCAAAATGGCACGAATCATATGGATGGCACTCCTGGAATTACACAATGTCCTATCGCTCCGAGGAGGAAATTCCGCTACGAATTTACGGTGGATGGGCAGTCTGGCACATACTATTACCATGGACATCAGGCAGTTCAAGCTTCAGATGGCCTTTTCGGACCAATGGTAATCCACTCCAAGGACGAGAAAAACCTCAAGCAAATTCCATACTCCACAGATCGTGTAGTTATGTTACAGGATCACTACCATGATGTTAGTACAGGACTTCTCCGGCATCATCTTTCACCAGATGTAGATGCGGCACCCATACCAGACGGAGCACTTATCAATGGATTGAACAGGCGAGATTGTTCTAAACTCCCCAATCGACTTTGCGACAATTCATCTGCAACCCTGCCTACATTCGATGTTGAAGCAGATACAGGGCATAGGCTCAGATTTCTCAACGTAGGAGCTTTTGCCTGGTTTCAAATTTCCGTTGATGAGCATGAATTGGCAATCACAGAGATTGATGGAACAGATTTGAACCCCGCATACGAAACAAGACTTATGATTGCTCCAGCTCAACGCTACAGCGTTGTCATCAATGCTAATCAGACTGGAGATGCATTTTGGTTACGAGCAAGAATGGTTACTCATTGTTGGAAGGAACCAAATTTGCCAGGTCCAGGTGCCGATGAGGTGAAAGCTCCCATTTATTACACTTCAGATGAGTTGAGAAGAGCACCTACGACTTCAGAGCCGAGATCTAAACCCTGGAGCCAGGCAATGGCTGTTCAGTGTAAGGATATGAATACGACTTCTTATGTTCCGGCGAAATTTGAACCACCACCAGCTGTAGCCGATCATAGTTATGTAAGTCAATTCCCATATCAAAACCCCTAAATATTACCAAATTCGCAGCACTCTTCTCTATCAAACCCCGGCCTTTTCTCAAAAACCTCAAAACTAATTCCCTCCCAGAAGCTCATTTCAAACATGATAAATGGTGACTGGCGTCTCCACCGCGGCTACCTAAACCAATCCTCCTTCCGCCCACAAATCACCAATCCCACCCTCCACCGCACAATCGATGGTCTAACCTCTCAAAACACCACTTTCCTCTCCACCAAAGATACCGACGGTCAAAATTCAATAATTTACTCCCCTACTTCCGAACTAACAATCCAACACACAGGCATAAAAGTGGTCGACATCATAATCCAAAATGTCGATGAAGGAAACCACCCCATGCATCTCCATGGCCACAAATTTTGGGTCTTAGGCCAGGGCCATGGTTATTTCCCCGGTTACGACTCTCTTGGACTGGAAGCACCAAATACGGATCCTTCCTCCTCGAACAATACCATCTCGCCTAATTTTATCAGGAGGGATGTCGCGACAGTTGAAGGATTCGGATGGATGATCATTCGTTTTATAGCTGATAATCCGGGTGTTTGGGCTTTTCATTGTCATATGGCTTGGCATTCTGAAAGTGGGTTAGGTATGCAATTTATTGGAAGGGTGGATGAGTTGGAGGGGTATAAGGTGCCGGAGGAGAATAGGAAGTTATGTGATGCGGAGGTGGGGGAGTTGGAGAAGGGTATGCCTCCTAAAGATAGTTTTTGGGTGGGTTGGGGTGTTGGGAAGGGTTGAAATGGATGAGGAGTTCTTTGTTTCGGGGGAAAACGGGTATATTTTGAGAGAGGGTGCTTTGGACACCCCAAATTGGAGGGATTGGTGGAATTGGAGATTGGGGATGGAAGGGGAAGTCATCTTCTACCTTGACATGGATACCATGGGTTGGTCGAGGTAAGATATTTATCTATCTACCTACATACCAGAAAACGGCTTCTCCTCTTAAGGTTTGGGAGGGGGACGAGAAACATCATTAACGAATATCGTCTCATTTTTTTTTTTCAGGCTAAGAATCTAGGAAAGAAATATGTTCAATGATATATTAGATAGGGATTTTGAAATTTCATGTTCTATATTAGTAGATGGATAGATAAATATATAGGGGAAGGGAAGGGAAATCGGGGTCGCGGAGAGTAGAAGATTCTATCTATCTATCTATTTATTTAGTTTGTTTGGCTCAGATGGAGATGGAGATGGAGATGGAAGGGGAAGTGTAGGAGCTGAAAGGTTTAGGTTTTGTATTTGGAGAGGGGTAGAGGTTTAAAGATGGGAGAAGGGAGAAGGGATGGATAGATGAAAGAGGAAGGATTAGAAGATGAAGAAGGAAAGAAGGCGGGTAGGAGGAAAAGATGGTTATTTATATATATATATATATAAAGAAAAAAGAAAAAGGTCATGAAATATATCGAATGTACCTAGAAATAAAAGGAAAGAATCTTTATAAAAAAAATTAAGGTAGATAAATAGTAATAACGTTATCCACGAAGTATATTCATTTAGTAGTAAGATTTTAAATCTTAATAATACTCCCTATGCACTATATTTCTTATATAAACTAATATTTTATCCTCCCTCTCTCTCTTAATCTTTATAAGATAGAGTAGAAGTAAGAATACTACTATTATTAAGTGAAGTGTGGAAGGAATGGACGAGGCGATTGGAGAGGATTATAGATATTAATAGTGAAGATATATATGGATGGTATAAATATAAATGTTTATGCTTATGCTTAGGTAGGGAAAGTAGTTCTTCAAGCATAATTGATTGATAGAGAGAGAGAGATGGTTAATAAATACTATGGAAAGTACAATTAGAGAAAAAAGATGTTAACTTATATTAATAGGAGGTTTTAAATATATATATATGAAGGTACCTTTTAACCTTAATATTACATTCTCCATACTTGGTCCGCTGTTACCCCTCTCCTCTCCTCATTCATTAATTCATTCATTCATTCATTCGCTTTTTCATCATGTACTTCACCTTGAAGTCTAGTTCAAGTATCGATCGTGAGAAATTTTCCTATTATTTGTTATATCCTTGAAAATATACACGAAGGTTTCTTTTTGGGTGGTAGTTCTTGGTATGGTGGGTTCTTAAGTTGGTGTTTGAAGCGTGGTTAGATTGTGGATAGGTCTTATGCGGAGTGGTGAGGGTTGTGTGTTAAAGGTATTTATCCTCCACTCTAGTGCAAGCCTAGGAAAGTCCACGGGAAGCATTTTAAGAGCTGTAATGTAGACGAATGACCGAGTGATTTGTCTCTAGAGTTTATCCCTTAATCGTCTTTATTCTTGTGGTTGCTAGCGCCTTTTCAGACCTCAAATCATAGAGAACTGATTCGAATATACCAGCGCGTCCAGAACCCCCTTCTTCAAATACCCCACTTTCTCATCGCGATCTCTAATCTGCTGTTGTAGATCTAGATACCTCTTCTTCCAACTCTCCTCTGAATCCTGAGGGTCGGCATATGCTAAGTTGACTGGTTGTGCTGTGTGCTGAACTGTAGCTCTAATGGTAAAATCTCCTTCGATTGAACCGAATCTCATTTTCCAATGACATTCATAATCTGCCGTGGCTCCTTGATCAAGCTTCGTCATGCGAAGTCTTGTCATAAGTGGTCCTCCGGCTAAGGCGGAGAGGTTGATAAGGAATGTTTCGGTGCTACTTGACTCGGCTTGTAGGTTTTTGACGACTTGTTTGCATATCTTATCTGCTTCGTCGATACTGCATCGTGCTATGCTCTGCCCAGTTGAATCATACCAATCTGCGGCCAAAATCTCACAAATAAAATGGCTTTCTAATGCATCCATATTTGTGCGATCTGCAACTTCGTTTTGCTTGAAGGCAAAGCTAACATAATTTCCAAAATTCATTTCAGTCTCTGGAGGGTTGACAAAATAGTCCAACATGGAGGTCAGATTTTGGCTACCTTGCTGTGGTACAATGTGCATATTCGCATTATTCTGTCCGTTAACAAGAACTACTGGAGGAGGGGGAGGAGGCGGCGGTGGTGGTAGCAACGGTGCTGGTGCTGGTGGAGGAGGAGTTGCAAGGCGAATATTCCCGCTTTGTCTATGTGGTACTTGTAATGACAAACGGCTTGGTCTCCCAGGCGGTGGTTGAGATGTTGGTTGGTTCGCCTGAGCGTTACTGGGAAAGAAATGTGACATCTGTGAATCAGGAACGATTGGCGTGGCTGTTGGGGTGTCTCTGAGATTAATGGTAGGAACATCTCCTGCTTGTGGATTTGCAGGAAAAGTTGAGAATGGTCCATCTGTCACAGAGCGATTGCTTGGTGGCCGCCCTCTAAGCTTTCCAGCGGATGAACTGCCATTGCTAAGCCAAGCTGAAGATACGGCAGGTCCATGTCGACGGCGAGAGCGTGACTTCGGAGTAACTGCCGAACGAGGTTCATCTGTATCATTCCACAGCCGAGTTGTCGGTGTAGTGGCAGATTGAGGGTAAGCCGATAGAGGAGTTCCTAGATTTGGGGGAGGTGGCCAGCGAAAAGTCGTACCCATCGGCCCTCTCATCTCAGTCGCAGACCATGGTGCTATCCTGTCATTGAAGCCCTGGAAATCTGGGTGTGCGGTCTGAGGTGTGGCATCTGATATGAGAGCTGACCTTAGGTTTAGATATTCGTCCGTCATTGATGGAGAGTTTAGACGAGGACGCTGAGAAGGGGATTTTCCAAGTTCGCTATCATCCCGATCCTCAGCTTTTCGGCGCCCGCGTTTTGGTCTAGTCTCTGGAAGCAAGGCACGAAGTGCTAAATCTTCTTCTGGAGAGACACCATCTCTCCCCATAGGTGAACCTAGCTCATTCTCCGAGGGTACTTGCGTCCAATAGATGTGAGGTTTGTTAAGAAGATATTCGAAAAAAGCATCAACATGCATTGCATGCATCCATCGCTACGTAATTTAGTAAAAGCACTCCAACCAGTGACAAGAAAAGAAACCTTTTTACTAAGACATCTCGAAAGCCCTGAAGAGATGGAGAGAAGGTAAGAGAATTTCAGTAAATTTTAGAGCTTACTTTCAATCTAACAGCAAATTGCTGCACCTTCTGAGAACTCTGGCCCTTTTCCAGATCAGGGGCTTCGACACCAAGATCTAGAGCCAACTGTGCCCACGTTTTAATCTCCTTCGATTCCAGTTTTCGTATCAATTCAAACAGAGTAAAAGTACTAAAGTTTTTGCCATCACTTTTAGGGAGTGCACGAAATATCTTTTTGAGTTCACTCGTATCAGTATCCAATGGAATATTCGGATTGCAATATAAGATAAATCCAGAATACGCGTCGTCGAAACTGTTATCTGCGACAATGCGTGAAGGTAAGCTCCGGGTACTCCCAGAACTTTCGGCATTTTGAGTTGATATAGAAGCCGTTCTTGACTGAGTTTGTTCTGATTCCGCCTCATGAGATTGATCCCGATTCTGGCTAGAAGACATGTTTTGTGCAGAAGGATATTGTTGATTCAGTTGATCCATGGCGTTTTGATTCATCGTGTTAGGGGACGTCGTTGGTGGGAACAGGCCGTGGCCTATCATCATTGTTGTAGGCATGGTTCATAAAATTGACTTGCATCAACGGCCAAAAGGTGATAAAGATGATAACTTCTGACAATGACCAGGCATACTCTAAATCGAACGATGTTTCTCAAATATAACCAAGACAAGACAAGACTAATCTTCCCATCCACTCTTGGGACTCTGCTATGTCTGAGCTATTGATATTCATACCACGTGTTTTTTGTCGCTGGGGAAAGGCTGCCTCTTAGGGTTCCGCAATAAAAGGGCAAGATAGGGGTCAAAAGATCACAAAACACATCAACAACACCGTTCAAGTAACATAACATAGGCTCGTCCGAAAAAGGAGGCGAACACTGGATGGGAAGCGATGTCAGCTAATTGAGGGACATTTGAGGAGTCGCCATGCCACTATTCCCAAAGAAGCACATTTATTTTTGTCCTTTGCCGCAAATTTCAGCCTCACCTCGCTGACTCATCCGAACGACGAAGGCCGGCACATGTGACAAGGTCCTCCTCCACACTTCGTCCAGCATTCCCCAGTTGCGGCCTGTCAAAGGGCTACCTCGGCATTGGACTGGAATCGGTACTCGGAAATGGGGTAGCTGTTACAACTTCACTCTTCGTTCTCTCCTCCATTCAGAGGAATTTTTTTCTAATTGACATTTACTCTCCCTTTTTCTTTTTTTTGAAGTTCCCTTTGCCCGACTTCGGAGACAGAGGTTCACAACCTTCAACAAACCCCAGAGTCACCCATTCACGCTTTCCAAGATGGCTACTACCAATGCTGCCCAACAGTCCGATAATATCGCCCATGCCATCAGTGGAGCAGGAGGAGGCACCATGGCTATGGCCTTAACGTAACACCCTCCCCTATTCTCTAAGAGAACATCCCCTAAATCCCCCCTCCAGCTACCCTCTCGTCGCCCTCTCCACCCGCGCCCAAGTCGAATCCAGACGTGCCAACTCTGGCTTCATCGACGCCGTCAAACGAATCGTCCATCGCGAAGGAATAACCGGTCTCTACGCTGGGCTCTACTCCGCCCTCTTCGGTATCAGCGTCACAAATTTCGTCTACTACTACTGGTACGAATGGGCTCGCGCTAGTTTCGAAAAAGCAGCTCATAGAGCCGGAAGAGCATCCAAGAGATTAACAACCATCGAATCCATGATGGCAGGAGCAATTGCCGGTTCTGCAACTGTTATGATTACGAATCCAATTTGGGTCATAAATACCCGTATGACAGCTCGAAAACGAAATAAGGAGACGGAAGAGAGTTTGATTCCTGGTATTAAGACAACGAAAGGTCCGACTACGATTGGGACCCTCCTTTCACTATTGAAGAATGAAGGTCCTCTTGCGCTTTTCTCAGGTGTGGTTCCGGCGTTGGTATTGGTTATTAATCCGATTTTACAATATACAATTTTCGAACAGTTTAAAAACGCCTTGGAGAAGAAAAAGAGAGTTACTCCCACCGTCGCCTTCCTTCTAGGGGCATTAGGCAAATTATTCGCAACAAGTATCACATACCCATATATCACGGTTAAGAGTCAAATGCATGTTGCTGGGAGAGATGGTGGGAAGGATGATATGATGACTTCGATTAAGAGGATCATTAGGGAAGAAGGTTATGCGGGGCTTTATAAAGGTATATATATTTTTTTATCTCCTCCCTCCTTCTTACTGAACACAGAATAAATAAACAAAAAAACCCGGAAATATACTAACAGAATAACCAGGCCTCGGACCAAAAGTCAGCCAAAGCGTCCTAACAGCCGCTTTCCTCTTCGCCTTCAAAGACGTATTATATAGACAAACGATATTACTTCGGAGGAAATTACCTTCGAAGATTAAGGCATAGAGGAGTTTTTCTTTTTCTTTTTGAGGGATAGAAAGTTGTAGGTTGGTGAATGTATGATAAGTGTAGTGCTATGGTATGGGATTAGTAGATTTAGGGGAGGGTTTTTTCTTCTTTTTTTTTGGTTGGGAATTGGGAAAGAAGAGATAGAATGGAAGAGGATGGGAAAATGGAATAGAATGGAAATAGAAATACCCTTGGGTTTAGTTAGAAAGATGAAATTCAAGATAGGGAATTTATGTATATACCTTTTTTTTTTTGAGAGAGAGAGAGAGAGGTGTAGCTTGTATATACATACATACATACATACATACAATATTTATTCCCTTTATATCAACTTAATACAACTAATTCATTATTCCATCAATTGAAATTATTTGAAGGTAATAACTCATGATCGCTAGCCTAACCTAAAAGAGGAGACCGAGAGGAGGGTCTGGTAGCATTTACTTACTAATCGCTTGATTTAGAGTAGAAAAGAAAGGAATTACTATTCTCTTTCCTTCTATTTCTCATAGTAATCTACCTATCCTATGCTATCCTATCATCATCTCCCACCCTATCCAACCCTCTTAACGCTCCCCTACATCTATAACCATCACCATCACCCATCCAGGTTATTCAACCAATCATCTAAATATATATTTCCCCCATCTATGCAACACAACCCCCCCATCCAACGAAGGGAAAACCCATATATACACAAAAGAATCCCCTTTTCCAATCCGAATTCCGAACCCCAAAACACCCTTAAAATGCCAAGATTCCCGCTACCTATGCCATGCTATGCTAATGCTAAATATAGGGTATCGCTTTATCTCTATCTTTTCTCTATTCCTCCTTCCATCCAAAAACAAACCCCAGAAATTAACACGCCGTAACCAAGGCGAAAAGAAAAGGATTTTTAACTTCAAAACGCCTTGAAAATATTTCTCAATCCCGGTTTCCTGTTCTCTTCTCCTTGAAGACTACGTGGGATGTGGGGGATCGAACTGGGCCTTGTGTTGGAAGAGACTGGGTTGACGATTTCTTGTTTTACCCATTCTTTTTGTTCGGGTATCCATCTGTGACTATTTTTATTTGTCAGTTTTTATTGAAATTTTATATATTTGAAGAGAGGCAAGGGGGGAAAACATACCCTTCATGCACAGTTTTAGTCAATGCTCTCGTGGAATATTCCTCCGTAAGTATTTTGTCAAAGCTATACGGGACCAAGGTCCTCACGCCCTCAAATTCCGTTTCTCTCAATGGATATAAATCCCTCGTCCTATACCGATGCCAATTCTTACAACTCCACACCCCTGGTTGAGCATCGGGGTAAACCTCCGATAAACCCGTAATATCGATGAATAACCCATTCGTCGTATCAATCCATCTCGCATCAATAACGTTCATTCCATCACCTCTAACTCTTTCTTTATGATTAGGATTTATATCGAGAAGGAATTTATGCGTGGTATTTTCGTTTGTAGGAGAAAGGGTGGTGAAACTGTGGGTTGTCATGTTCATGTTTTCTCCTAGCCAGGTTAAGGTTGAAGCTGATACTTGGGTATCCAAGTCCCAATCCCAAGGCATGATTTTACCATTCCACCACCACCCTAATAATGTTCCATGCGCTATCCAGGTTTCGATATGATGTTCGCGGAATATCGTTAGGTAGGATTGAATTAGTCGTCTTAAAGTCTGGCCTCGTTCTTCGTAACCGACGCTGGTATTGTAGTATCGTATATCGTAATGTCCTAATTCGTTGTTGCCACCGGGCTCGTGGAAGTATTTGGTGTCTCGAACTTCTTGGGGTTCGCTTTTTGGGTCGGCTTCGGGTTCTGGGGATCGTTGGGAGATGAGGGGCGGTGGTTGGGGACTTGGGGCGGAGAGGACGGTTGTGAGTTGGAGGGTGCAGGCGGCGAGGAGAGTTGGGAATCTCATTGTAAGGTATGTGTATGGGTGGTGTGTAGGTGGTGAGGTTCAGCCAATAGATCCCCGCTATCGCTGCTCTGGTAGAGATAGATTCGTTGCTGGTACAGAAAATTGGTAATTCGAGGGTCGAGGAAGGAATTTGTGCTTGTGCTCTAGATGTCCAAGCCCCTTTGTTCGAAGGGAATAATGCGACTGGTATAAGAAAAGCGAATTGGTCTTGTGCTGTCAACCTTGCCAAGAAACCACAAAGGTTGCCAAGATGGGAATTGGATGATTCCGAAACGATGTAGACGTCAAGAGGAGAAATAAACAGTTGCACGTAACATCCAATGAGAAGTAAGCAAACAGCAGTTCGAGAGGCAAGGAAACGGGTATGTGAGGAATGTTCAGACGACAAGACAAGATGGGGAGTAGCAATGGGGGGGGACTCGACTTTTGTTTCTTGGGAGCAATCACCAACCAGCCTGCCATGGCTGGGGGGGCGAACTGATTAGATTTGCTCATGCGCGCAAACACGTTCGGTCCCGATATTTCCAGCGGGGGAGCAGGGCAGACAGCAAATGGGGGAAGGGCAACCAGTGGGCGAGCCTGGGCAGAGGCATCATTGCGTAGACAGGAGCCGCAGATGGGGAAGGGAGACGGCGTGTCGTGTGCCCAGGCGGTGGTGTGCACTGAGCCCGCGAGACAGGGGCCGCGAACAGAGGCAAAAGAAGGAAGGCCGCTTGGCAAGTGGCTGGTGGCTGATACGGGCCACTCCCGCCCAGTCGCCCCGGGAGGCTGGTCGTATGTGCAGCACAGCAAGCGGAAGCCGTTCAGGATAACATAACCTTATCGCCAGGAGGCTATCTGTACTGTTGGACCGTTTCGGCCATGACATTATCAACGAGAACCATTATCAAAGAGATTTGATATACCCCCTTGAGCCTCACGTATTGCACTCCTCTACAATCCCAAATCGGCGCCCGCGACCGTGTGCACCGTCTGCTGGATGGCCGAGTGGTACAGGTGGCCCAACTGGTGTACTGTACGGCACTGGGCCAATTCGGTGGCTCAGTCTGGCACTCGTTACTACGCAAGGTACACGCGGCCTTGGACGTCGCAGGATCAGTACGCGCTTATTCCACCAGCAAGCAGCAAACCCATCCGCCAACCCTTCAGCCGGCATTCGATCTTCCACAAGTAGTAAATATCCAGCAGATCAGGTCAGCCAACTCTGTTCGGTTGGTAAAACATCAGAAGAGTTCTAATCAGATGCTCGCGTGACAGGGCTTGGGGGTTGCTTGGCTGATACTGGAGTTGTGGAGAGCCAAGATACCAAGGTCAGTCAGTACTCGGCACGAACGGGAACCGTGATTTCACTTGCCCCTTCTTTTAAGCGGACGCGCCTTTCTAACGGAATATCCCCCCTTGGGTGCAAAAAGGAGGTTTGCCGGCGAAGAACCTGAAACAAGCTAAATATCGATCAAAGCACCTGGAAGAATACCGTTCCCCCAAAAAATTTTTCCGGCAAGATACGTCTGCCAAGACCCAGAAGTGTCGATCTGGAAGCTCCCAACCGATGAGTGGTCCAGAGTCAAAGCAGGAATTATTTTCTGCTGGCGTGCCTCGCCACCAAAAAGAAACGGCAAGTCAGACCCGACGACAGTCTGACTTTTCTCTGACTCGCAAAACCCCGTGTTCCCGAAAAGGGTGTTCTTTCCGTGACGTATTAGAAGTGAAGTTCTGCCAAAACTTTAGTGGGTAGCTCGGGTAGGATGACTTCTAGTATGCAGGGCTCTTGCAAAATCTTATCAATTTTACACGGATGCATATTTCCGCTTCAACCCCACCTTGGCAGAACATCAATAACTGCTGGTTCCGGTATCCAGCGCGGAGGAAAATAGGCGAATACCTCGGGTAGAGGGGCAAAAGGTATGTTAGAGAAGGAGATTGTTTTTAATGTGGGAATGACGACGCGAAGCACCTCGCATTCGAAGGATCACCATTGGGAATCCGAATATTATTTTAGCTTAAATAATAGCGGTTAGAGTAGATAATCATAGACTAACGCATGCCTCCATCCGTGTTGAGACCATTGCAGTTAAAATATACTCCGAGTCGTAATTACACCTCCCATCCCCTCCCTTTCTATGAGTATTAAGTACTAATATACTCACTTACACCGCACGTCCTAAAGAATCAAATATGTGCACTTACCGAATTTTTAGCCACGCAACCCATCGCAGAGTAAGGTATAGCACCGACACATTATAGACCCGACCTCAAGAAGGGCGCCCTACTATTCTTTAATAACCACACCACGTCAATTATTAACAATCCTCCCTAAAACAGCCTATCAAACACCAAATCTCTTATATAATAAGACAAGAAGTAACCCGAGAAAATTCCTAATAAGCGCCTCTCTCCTCATTCTTATCTCCTTTCTCGTGGAGGGGTTTTCACCCCACTGCCTTAGCTCAACAAACGATCTTATCATTAACCTCCCCACGCGGTAAAAACAGCCACTAAGCCACCACCTCGTTTTTGATACATGTCAAGTAAGATAATGTTTTCTTTTCTTTTTTTTGGGGGCTATCCTGAAACTAAGAACCAACAGCCAAGAGGAGGAATTCAGAGGAAAGGAAATAGATAGAATAATTAACTCATTATTAAAAACTTCTGTTAATTTTTCAGGGATAAAAACGTTAAATAATCTTTCTCTGCTATTTTTTTTCTTTATAAAGAGAGAAATTTATACTGGTATCTGACGAATTTTTGTTAGGAGAAGATGATGTTAAGTTCATTATCTACTGTAATTCATAAGATTTAACTTCAACCCCGTCTGTGAATATGCACTAGGAATCCGTGAAGAGAATTCGAACCGTGGTAATTAATTCGGGGATGATCATGTGTTATATATGTGACTGAGATTTAAGGTTGAAATTTACTCGGTAAGGCTGAGATTGAATGGGGATGCCGAGGTTTGAATGTCATGGACAACCCGGACCTGTCAATCGTAATTCGGGGTCAACAATATTTTTATTGTCTTCTCATCCCATAATTTTCGCTTTTCTGTAAATCTCCTTAATTTCAATTCTGTTCTCGGTTCCTGTTTGAAGTAACTGAAAAGGCTAGCTTGAGAGGGAGGAGAGGAGGGAATTGATCGTCGAGATGTCTGAAGATACAGAATCAGCGGAATCACGTGCGAGAGCAATGACTGCCGTTGAGGCGATTTTTGAGAGGTATGTTTATTTCTAAATTCTAGGACTTCTTGAATTGTTTTGGCTTTTTGGGCTTTAAGATGTCTACCTTTTTCATCACTCGTTTTCTTTATTTCCTATCTCCTTATCAATGGCATTTTAAACCTAAACTCATCCTTAACCTCATCCTCAACCCCTAATATCCCTTCATTTCCTATTCTTCAGTATCTTCCTTCCTTTTCCTTCTTACTTCCACATCCAATTAACCCTCCTCCCCCAGATACAAACTAATCACCTCCTCACCTACCTATTCCCATCACCAATACTACGACAAACACATAATGAACAGCGTAACCCTCCTCAACGCAAGTGAAAAAGGAACCGTAGATTTCGAATTCGTAGTGGATGAAAGATATGAGAATATTAATGGGGTCATGCATGGTGGTGCTGCCGGTGTGATATTTGATATGTGTACGACTACGGCTTTGGGACAGCTTGCTAGGAGGGGGTATTGGGAGTGAGTTCATTTCTTGGTTTATTATATATTCTTCCCCTTGTCGTCTCTTTTTCTCGATTTTATTCCAATATTTTAGTTTTCTTATAATCCCGTTTTTCTCAGGGAAAAAAGTTTTTATATGCCTTTGGTTTCGTTACTACTGAGAGGGAGGGTGATAAAGGAATTGTAGTTCTGTGAATTCGAGAATTCAGTCAATTGATTCTCTGATTTTATATCCTAAAAACATTCAAATTATGCTAGAATTTTATTCTAACAACTAACCCCATAGTTTCCTAGGCGGTGTAACTAGAACACTAAATTTATCCTACCTCCGCGCCATCCCCATAGGTACCTATTCTCCTATCTATTCCCATCCCTTCCTCCAACCTCAGACTAACCCCCGAAACCAGGAACCAAAGTGCACATCCATAGCGAAGTAACCCAAATAGGACGTACCATGGCTATGATCCGAGGAACCATGTCATCCCCGGATAGAAAAACAATTTATTGTACCTGTGAACATCATAAAGTGGCTGTTCCGACGAAGAAAGAACATTTGACGTATAGAGTTAATTGGGATGAGTTGTGGGATGAGAAGACGGAGGTGGGTGGGTTGGGGCTGGTGGGGAGTAAGTTATGATTTGGCTCTTGAGAGATGGTGGAGAGAAGAGGGATAGGGTAAATGAGGAGAAATGGGGCCGAGAGGTGAAATATAGGGATGGTTTAGAAACTAACTATAACTAGGTGACATGTGAAGTGTACATATAACAATAACTAGAAATCAATCGTTGATATAGAGATTAAACTGCGAAAACGTACCGCTCACAAGGCCCCTGATGTCGTTATTTCCCTAGGAGCAATTGGTTACGTATTTAAGGTCAATTAACAATTATATCCCCCTTAAGACTCTACGCAGCGGAGGCACATAGGATAAATACAGATATAAAAAGTTCGCGTTTGAGATTGAAATTTACAACTTCCTCGAGACACAAAACCCACTCTATCCCAACATATCTCAAAGCTTTCTACAGGTTCCCACAGGCAATTTCTTAGCCTTATGTAGTAAGGGAAACCTGCTTACCCGCCCATAGTAACATCCACTCCGCTACCCAATTATATATAGGTAGGATGACAATGTAGAGCCAGATCGAAGGGCTTAACTTACCATTTCCAATCAAAGTAGATTGACTTTGTCTCACCTAATATTGAATATCATTCACACAAAAAACCTCTTTTAACTAAACCCTGTCAGATAAGCAAGCTTTCCATCGCGTCCTCAAACGATGCTTCCGAGCTATTAACGCTTAACCGTCCAGATGTGCAATTCTTAACCAAAGGAGACTCCTTATACATAAGCAAACCAGCTTCCAAGCGACTAAATTCACTCTCTGCTATTTCTGGAATATGACTCATAACACTGACTAGATCCTGAAAAGCCACAAAAATTTGATCATTGAAGTCGTAGTGGTCTCACACTCGGTTAACGCAGTCGCTGAGAATATAATCTTTGTCATACTTCAACCTCTGCTCTTAAAGTTACGAGTTTTGCGACAGCGGTTCATATATCATTGAAATATCATATTAGTGGTGAAGGTTAAAAATCTCCCGTCTTGGAATTCATTGCTGAGCATGATACGTTGAAGAAACTGGCTACTCGGTCGAAGAGGGTGATAGATGCGATTGACGAGTTGAGGGGGCCGATTCGGGATCTTTAATGTGAATTGTCTGTTTGGAAGAGATTAAAGTGGATGAAAGAGATTTTGGAGTTGGATCCGGAGTTGGAGAGTGTGAAGAGTAGTTTACAATTTGTCTCTTTGTGGTTAAGCTGGAGGCATTGCTATCGAAGATCTGTGTTAAGGCAGGAGGGGAAGAACAGCAAAAACAAATTTGAGTTGACCCAAAACTCATAAAGCTATCTGGAAGCTGATTCTAATGTATTTAACAGGAACTCTTTGAGAAGGTAAATTATGCACAAATGCAAACTATTGATTATTTACAAAATTTACTTAAGGGTCAGGAGAGGATGAGTGAGTAGATTGTGGAATTGACTAATGTTCAGGATATTTTGATGGAATTTGGGAGGAACATGTTGGTGCGTAGGACGGCTACGATGGAGACTGAAGGCATGGAAGAAGAGGTGGAGGTGGAGGTGGAGATGGAGATGGAGATTGAAGGAGAAACTATGGCAGAAGAGAGCGCGGAGTGGGAGGGGGAGACGGTGATTTGTAGTAGTTAGGAATGCGACGTGGATCAATCAAAAGGATGTGAAGCATTGACCCTTTGCATCTGTGCCTTACCTAGAGGGTGAAACCGCAGCTTCGGAGAGTCTTGTTAGTCTTGGAATATAACGAGCTCTGCCCATATTCTTATATTTTTAGTTTTATCCCACCAGATCCGAAAACTATAGCTTGGCTTTCTCCCAAATTTGCAAATCATTCCTACTCAAATCCTTCACATCATTTTGTCCTAGATTCCCTAGCTGATTATCGAAATCCGATCTAATACTGTTCAAAACATGTTCTACACCATCTTGTCCAGCAATAGCAAGGCCATACATAAATGGCCTCCCAACCAAGACTGCTTTGGCACCAAGACAAAGTGCTTTGAGAGCATCACTACCAGTTCTTATCCCACTATCAAAGAGGATCGTCAATCCGGAATCTTTGACTTTTTGATCCGCACCGATATCTGCCAGAGCGTCGAGACTTGCGATTGCACCATCTAACTGACGTCCTCCATGATTACTGACGATAATTCCATCGATACCATAGTCAATTGCCTTATGCGCATCTTCTACTGTTTGTATCCCTTTCAAAACAATAGGCCCGTCCCAATGCTTTTTCAAGAATTCTAAATCTGGCCACGATCGATAAGTTCCGGAGTTGAGAATTGACAACCATGCTTTTGATTTCTTGAGCAGTTTTCTGTTGGCAATTATGCGAAAAGCACCAGAGAGTGTCCCAGGCCGCTTTACTAGGTCCCATTTCTCAGCGAGCTTTTCACTAAGAGGGCAGTTGTCGTTGGCGAGATCTTCTTCGTAACGACGGTTGAAGACTGGGTCGCTGTGTCCGATTTGACATCCATCTCCCCAAAGGAAGGGGAGGTAGCTTTTATCCAGCTTTCATCATTGTTAGCCAAAGTTTCACTCGTGCGTGGGAGAAAGGAGAGGATGAACTCACATCATAAGGTCTCCAAGCAAGATTAAAGGTATCAAGTGTAACAACGAGAACTCCGAACCCATTATCTTTTGCTCGCTTCAACAAGCTCAACGTCACTTCCTCATCTTGTGGTTTGGGCCAATACAATTGATACCATCTCTCCCCGTCACCATTAGCTTTTGCCGCCTGCTCAATGGTTCGAGTTGCAGCTGTGCTTAAAATCATAGGTATACCTAGATTTTTACAAGCACGCGCTGTTGCTTCTTCGGCATCTTTATGCATGATACTCTGGACGCCGATTGGTGCACAGAGAATTGGACTTGACAATTTCTTCCCGAAAAGCGTCACTCCTATCTCTCTTTGAAAGTATCAGCTATCATTTGCTACAAAATATAAACCTGAGGAACACATACCGAATAGTAGCGTTTACAAGCATCTTAGGCTTCAACCTATACCTCCCGAACGCAGCAAGATTATTCGCATAAGTAGATCCAGAACTGGCACTCCCGTAAATATAACCATAATTGCCATCGGGAACCTTTTTCTTTGCTAAACGTTCCCATTCTGATGGCTTGGTGGAGAAAATAGGAGGTTTGAAAGAGGAGTAGATGGTTCTTTGATAGGCTGCTGGTGCGTCATCTGAAGGCACTGAGTACGGGCGATCTACGGGATGTCTTGGTGACGGTGCCATTTTGAGTTTGCGAGAAGGCAATGATGAGGTTCGTTTAAGGTCGAAAAGATAGAGATGATGCTAAGAGGTGAGTAGTTTGAGCTCAGGTTATGGAGTGGTTGATAAGTCTATAGCTTATGCCGAGGCTCGGGTATTTTATTTCGCGGGGAAGTAAATAGAACCTTTCTAGAACAAGTCTAAAGTGATTCAGAGGAAGAAGAACCTAATGTCGAAGCTTTAATCATAAGTAATTGACATCTCTTTCCTTGGAAATTATAAGGGCTCCAGATTAAAAGGGCAAATATAACCGTCCAGGATTTCACTTCGAGGGTAGCTATGTAACTAACAATTCCTAACTGGAGTGTAACTAGTCACGTGTACTTTTTGACCCATTAGAGAAACTCGGCACAATCTCAATGGGGTGGCAGGGTTTCACGGGAAGAGGAGAAGCAGGCCTTGTATACGATAAGATTTGGAGCCAAATCATTGAAACACTATTACAAGTCACCAGCTTTGAAATCGATGCTATGTATACCTTCCATATGATTCGCTAGCGAACCCATTCATTAAATAACATCAAGAATGGCCTGCTTCTCTTCAAACTGAGGCTGCTCTTCGTGGAGTATTAAACTTGAGCTTCTGAGGATATGGGAAGCCTTTGGGAAACTTTAGGAGAAGTTGGTCTTTAGTAGGCACTCTGGGATCACGAATAAGAATATCCCTTCTAAGCTCCTATTGCAATCTTGAAAATTAGCTCCCTGGGGAAGATACTCTTTATCATAACAGTTCTCACCACCCTTTTTGTTTCCCCTTCCTTCACATCCTCTTTCAACTCCTTGCAATCTTCAGCCTCTTAGGTATATCTTCACCGAAGAGGACGTGTTTCGTCAAGGTTTATTGAAAGGGAAGTTACAACCAAGTGTCTTTACATTTACTTTCTTGCTATAAGGCAACTACAAGTTGCCCACTTCAATAATTAAGTATGCCTCTGCTTCTCCCTCATCTCTTTGATTAAGCAACGCGTCAGGGTTGCTCTTCTGTCGTGTTGTCCCAAAGCTTCATACACTCTCTCATCCCAACCTTCACAACGCTCGAACCTCATACAAGCGATCCACCAAGTATCATCCATCATGCGCGTCGCGGTGACCGGAGGGGGTCCTTCGGGACTCGTTACTTTGAAGTTCCTTACTACGCCACATGAATTCTTTCCTGACATGAAGCCAATTAAAGCAAAGCTATTCGAATCGGAGAATTTAGTTGGTGGTACATTTAAGCATCGAAGCTATGAGGACGCCCCTCTCTCTATTCTCCCAAAAACAACATTTTAGTTTGGAACATTCACTGAGAGGTGTCGTAGATGGTGTCATCCAGACAACTCACTACCTTCTCTGATTACCGTTATCCCACACACTCTCCAGACTTCTTATCAGTCGAGGAATATTGTACTTATCTTGAAAGATACTGCAAGCAATTCAGTCTTTGGTCACATATCAGTCTTTCTACTTCTGTCACTCATATCTAGCGTTCCGCAGATGGTGGACATATCGTTCACATTGCCTCTTTGGGCGAAAATTCAAAATGGGAATTCGATGATGTAGCTATCTGCACAGGTCTTCATGTTACTCCAAATATACCTGATATTAAAGGGCAGAAGTTATACACTCTTCTAAGTTCTAGGCTAGAAGCCAGTTTGGAAAGGGCCATAATCTCTTGATTGTGGGAAGTGGCGAGACTGGTATGGATTTGGCTTACCTTGCAATCACCGCGGATACCAAGTCTGTTACATTGACTCATCGAGATGGATTCTTGTGTGCTCCAAAGGTAAGCACTCTCTCTCAAAATGGACATCCCAAGGCTTAAAGGACACGAATAGCGGGCTCCAGAACTCCTTCAGCATGAAACCATCCAAATCCGCACAAGGCAATGTTCCATACGACGTCGGCGCGGCTAGTCTTTTTGACACTGCATATGTCCACCCGATCCTCAGAGACTAATTCCTTCCATGGATGTACTATGATCTATTTGCTAAGTATACCATTTGGCTGGTTTCCGGAACAAAGGCTGGCTTGGGCCAATGGGTTGGAGAAATCTCACCCGAGCGCTTCTATGCTTCTAAGCTAGACCTCTGCTTGCTGTCTGCCCGTGGTTGCGAATGTTCTGGTGGCATTGCAAGGGTGCTCCTGTCATAGTGTGATGGGTGAAACGAATTTGCAATGAGTTATGCCTCTGGACTACTATCAAATCGTGCAGTGGAGAGAAAACTAAGGTCTCTTGAAACTACTAAGCACAACTAATCTCTTTGGGAGAGGAATAAGTGGCCGATTTTTGTATGCGAGTTTTACGAATTTAAATCCTTAATTATCTTAACGTTTGTAGGTTTTAGTTGGGACATTCTCCCCCTTAATTGTGCTTGAATAACGTTTAGGTTTAAGAAATTTAATTACTTAATTGTCTAAACTTATAAAATAAATAAGAGACATTGTCCCCTTAAATTGACCTAAAACTCACCTGCGATAATTGGCCATTTATTTCTCTTCCGAAGAGCCAATACATAAAAATGGAGGATCTATGTCTGAGATGGTTCTGTGAGTCTCAAGTGAGGTAGGTAAGCTACCTTCTACGCATGGGTGACCTGCCTCAATACTTTGAGAGCCAATGCAGACGGAATACAATTGTATGGTAGATGAGCCCGAAAAACAGTAGCTGAGAACTGTGAGTTTCGATAATTCAGGGAGAGCAGAACCTGCTGTGGAACAGCTAATATTAGGGGGTTAACATGATGCAAATAATTAGCAATAATGGGCGCACGATCCGTGATACCACAGCAAGGGAACCAGTGTTCTTTTTATAATTTTGGGAACTAGGTGTATAGTCTTATTTTTGCAAGCTCCCTGTTCTCTAACTTATGCCAGTAGAATATATTTACTAGAGGGTTTAGCGCGTCATTTAAGTTATGTTGCGCCAGCGGTAAGTTGCTCGTTCATCAAGCCGAAGCTTTCATTTGCATCCATTCCGGCGTATAAATGTTTACTCTAGAGCACAAGATAGAGGAAGACTCGATCGGTAGCAGCATTCTCGCCGAAGCTCGAATGCGCCCAAGTACACCCACAATAAAACGTGCCCAATACAATTTAATTGAAGAAGAAAAGAAGAAGAGACTCGCGTCGCGAAATTTTCCTTTTGTAGGGCCAAATCTCGCTAGCCAATCAGCGAGATAGCTTAGTAAACGATCACGCTAGTGGGAATGCTTGCCGACGACCAGAGTCGTGACATTCATGACTTTGAGACGCCAATTGAAGATATATCGGTGCTGTGGCGGTCCCTTTTCTTTGACCAGGTGGACTGAAGTTACAGCACATTATGTTGAGGCAATCTTTAGCCAAATCGGCCATCCGGGCGGGGAGGAGGAGTTGCAATGCCACCAGAACATTCGCAACCACGGGCAGACGGCAAGCAGAGGTTCAGCTTACAATTGGTATCATCCATTGGATCCACAGATTTAGAGGGTAAAAAGGTAGCTAATCGAAGATATAGATGGCAAGCAAGTCTCGATTGAAGGTGCGTTGGCGTAGCTGGAACTTGTGGAGGTATTATTAACATGGCCACAGCCGGTTCTGCTTTGATCCAAGCTTGTGAGAAGGCGGGTGCAGTGGTTCCTAGGTATATTTCCAGAAGAAATCTAGTATTACACCTTGTGCTAATGTTATTTCAGATACTGCTACCATGAGTGAGTCCCAGTGCGATACCGAACCAACATCCGACTAATACCCCACCACAGAAAGCTCATGATTGCCGGAAACTGTCGTATGTGCTTGGTAGAAGTAGAGAGGGCACCAAAGCCCGTAGCATCATGTGCATGGCCAGTTCAACCTGGAATGGTGGTTAAGACGAATTCGCCCCTCACACATAAAGCTCGAGAAGGTGTTATGGAATTTCTGCTAGCCAACCACCCGCTCGATTGCCCAATTTGCGACCAAGGAGGAGAATGTGATTTACAAGATCAATCAATGAGATATGGAGCGGATAGGGGACGATTCCACGAAATTGGTGGCAAGCGTGCAACTGAGGACAAAAATATTGGACCTCTCATCAAAACCTCGATGAACAGATGTATCCACTGCACAAGGTGTATTCGATTCGCAAACGACATTGCTGGCGCACCAGAACTGGGATCTACCGGACGAGGCAATGATATGCAGATTGGCACATATCTGGAGAAGAACTTGGATTCAGAAATGTCGGGAAATGTCATTGATTTGTGCCCAGTTGGAGCTCTTACTTCGAAACCATACGCCTTCCGAGCGAGACCTTGGGAACTGAAACACTCCGAGTCAATTGATGTCTTGGATGGCCTCGGATCAAATATTCGCGTTGATTCTAGGGGTCTAGAAGTGATGAGAATTCTCCCCAGACTCAATGATGATGTGAACGAGGAATGGATCAACGACAAGACAAGGTTTGCTTGTGATGGGCTGAAGACACAAAGACTCACTACACCTCTCATCCGGAAAGACGACAAGTTCTTCCCAGCCACCTGGGAGCAGGCTCTAACTGAAATTGGCGCAGCTTACAAGGACTTCGCACCAAAGGGTAACGAGTTCAAGGCAATTGCTGGAGAACTCATTGAAGTCGAATCTATGGTTGCGCTAAAGGATCTGGCGAACAAGCTCGGCTCCGAGAACTTGGCACTTGATCAACCTTCTGGCAACCAACCTATCGCTCACGGAATTGATATCCGATCAAACTACATGTTCAATTCTAAAATCTGGGGCGTCGAGGAGGCCGATACTATCCTTTTAGTCGGAACTAATACGCGGCACGAGGCAGCTGGCTTGAATGCTCGCATAAGAAAGCAATGGATGAGATCTGATCTTGAGATTGGTGTTGTTGGGGAGACTTGGCAATCAACATTCGAGTTTGAGCATCTTGGCACGGATGCTGCCGCGCTCAAGAAGGCTCTCGCTGGGCCATTCGGCAAGAAGCTTCAATCTGCTAAGAAGCCTATGATTATCGTTGGCTCTGGCGTCACAGACCATGAAGATGCAAAGGCTATCTACGAGATAGTCGGCACCTTTGTGGACAAAAATGCTGCCAACTTCCTTACAGAAGAGTGGAATGGCTACAACGTCCTCCAGCGCGCTGCATCAAGAGCAGGAGCCTTCGAAGTTGGCTTCACTACTCCATCCGCCGAAGTAGGAAACACAAAGCCCAAATTCGTCTGGCTTCTAGGAGCCGATGAGTTCAACGCCGCCGATATCCCAAAGAACGCCTTTGTTGTCTACCAAGGCCATCATGGTGATCGCGGTGCTCAAATTGCCGACGTCGTTCTCCCAGGTGCCGCATATACTGAGAAAGCTGGCACCTACGTCAACACCGAAGGTCGTGTCCAAATGACCCGAGCAGCTGTCTCACTCCCCGGTGCTTCTAGAACAGACTGGAAGATCATCCGAGCAGCGAGTGAGTTCCTCGGGGCACCATTACCATATGACGATGTTGCAGCTCTCAGAGATCGGATGGCTGAGATCAGCCCTGCGCTTGCAAGCTATGACCTTGTCGAACCAGTAGCGTTGAAGCAATTGAGCAAGGTACAGCTAGTCGATCAGAACAAGGGAAGCAAAGTCAGTGGGACACCATTGAAGAAGGTGGTTGAGAATTTCTACTTCACGGATGTTATTTCGAGAAGGTATGTTTCCCTTTTTACAATAAAAATATGCGCACAATCTAACATAAATCAAGTTCTCCCACCATGGCAAGATGTTCAGCAGCAAAGGAAACAAGCAACCCAGAAACTAATTTCATGGCTTCAGGATATTCAAGTGATCATCCTCATGGACAAGCCGCTTATGGTTCTTAGGCTTGAAAAGAGGGTAGAAAATGGAGGGAAGGCAAGTGTGTTTGTTGGGGAAATTAGCTGGGAGATACAATGACGTTTGAAGGTGGGGATGAGATACGATACCTCGAGTTGCATGCTTAGGGTGTTAGTTGTATATATTGGTTAAAGGCTTTTAGTACAATGGAAAAGAGATACTGTACTTCTTTTATTGTGAAGAGATACTATTGGAAGCTTGGCATCACCGATCGGCGCTTAGCTACGCGCGAGAAGCAAGCTATCGAATTCTAGATCTAACGAGAGCGGGATTCCATGACAAGAAAAATAAGAATAGTTACAACTTTTCAGTCCGTGCTTATCCTAAGATAATAATAGAAATTTGTGTTAAAAAGCGGATTCGCTTTTAAATTTGACTTTGCTTGCTTTTTTGTTTGGTTAATGCTGTACCAAAAACATTTAGTAGCAGCGAAATCTCGTCTATACTGTACATCAAAAAAACGACTCAATTCAATATCATGGGGGGAAAAAACAAGCCCATCCGGAGGGCCGAAGTCCATCCCATTCCAGGTTTAAACGCCTTCCATGCAACACCCTCCCACCAATAGCTGTTTCATCAGACCGTCTCTTTACTCGCCTGGAGTGATTTAGGGGCTTATTGTTTTAATTCAATATCTTATCGTATTCTCTCCCTTCCGTCCTTCGAAACTTGTCGTACATTTGTCATCATCCTTGGAGTGTGGTTTGGCTTGGTGCGGATCTAGACGGGAAGAGTGAATTTCTTTCCTTTCATTACTTTGGTGTAGTAGATCCAGAAGAAATCGGAGTATAGGATTGTTTGGATAATTCCTGCTACTACGGCAATGGAATCTGTGTAGTCTTCTGCGAAGTATCGATAAATCCAATTAGGGATGTAGAGGGCACGGTATAATCCCAATGCGAATAGGTAATGGGTGGTGATTGTTTCGGCTTCGCCGGTTCGTTGCAGAAGGAATAGCTGTGGGAGAATAGCGACGGATTCGAGCCAGATGGAAAATGCCCAGACAATTTCAGAAGGTATGTATTCATATGGTATGAGGACTGCTAGGACTGCGGCTCCGGCGAGCAGATACTGGACTCGGAAGGTATCGAGATTGGGATCGTGAGTTGGTTTGTAGGCCGTGGTCATGAGATAGATTGTGTAGCCTGATGAGCAGAGGAATATGATTTTGAAGATGGTGTTGTAGGGATTGCGAGTGAAGGTCCAGAAGAGATCGACGTAGCGAGTTATGAAAACTATGAAGTAGAGGGCTTGGGATTTGAATGATATTCCGGAGCATGACTGAGTTGGAAATTAGCTTTTGTTGACATCTGGGCCTGGAATGCGCCCAAGGATATTGGGATTGAGATGGGTAGTTTCTCAGCATACATTTGTCTGGCGCATCTTGTGTAATAATATGAAAATCGAGATCAGATGGGAGAAATCTCCTAAGATGGGTTGTTAGCTCTCCTCTGCGGATTCAGGAGTTCCCAGGAAGCTTTACCCAGAAGCCTGAAAAGATTCATGGTTGGTGGTTTTCGCGCCTTGGCGGATTCTTATTTGTTTCCGGCAGATGGAAGAAGCGTATGGCTGCGAGTTTGCAGCAGTTTGAGCGTATCTTGAGTCGTTGGGTCGTAGGGTTTCTCGATCCTTGAAGTTGTCGCACCTGCAAGCTTTAAATAGGATGTTGACAGAGGACACGCAACGGGGCGCGGAGTGTCTGGGAGCGCGCGTGAATGCGGAACGGGAAGAAGCGACTAAGCGCGCGAACATCATCCCGTCAGGTCCGTGGCGGTGCAATCCGCGAACCGACCACAATGACGATGACGAAGCAGCCTGGAAACTTCGAAGACAATAGGCATTCCATAACATTTAAATACAAGCTTCTTCTGCACTTTGCTTCTAGCCCTCAGAGTGATACATACCATCATAGTTACTGACTTCAACATTATGGCTAGTGACAATAGCAATCTAGATGTCTCCATCACATTTACCCATCATGGGTCTCCCCATACTTTGTCCTTCCCACCAGATGCTACGATACTCGATTTATCCAACGAAATAGCAGAGTCTTTGTCAGTACCGGCCTCCAACCAGAAGCTGATGATCTCGAAGCTGGGCCTCCTCAAACCTCCATTCAAAGACCCAACAATCCTACTCTCCACAGTTGCAGACAAGAAGGTTACTTTGCTGGGCAGCACTGCCACCGAAGCGCTATCTATAGATGAGGCTCAGCAACATGCTGCTCGTCGCGCAACTCGACGGAGTCGTCCAATGCAACCAGTTCAAGCCTACAAGACTCATGATTGGAAGAAGGAGCAGGAAGAAGGCCAATACACTTTTACCACTCTGCGACCACTACCATATTTACCAAATCCTACACGATCCTTGCAATTGTTACAACGATTGAAAGACGATGCTGGAATCAAGGCTGCTATGCGCAAACATAAGTTTGTGGTGCCGTTACTTACTGAGATGAATCCCGTGGAACATACACAATCAAACCATGAGGGAACAAGTAGGACACTTGGACTAAATAGGAACCAGGGAGAAGTTATTGAATTGCGGTTAAGAACAGATGCATATGACGGCTATCGAGATTACAAGACAATACGAAGAACATTGTGCCATGAACTGGCGCACAATGTCCATGGACCACATGATAGGAATTTCTGGGATTTATGCAAGCAAATCGAAAGAGAGGTAGAAGGAGCAGATTGGAAGAGTGGAGGGCACACTGTGGGCAATGAAGAGTTTTATGAAGCCGGAGAAGATATTGATGATAATGGTGGTTGGGAAGGAGGGGAGTATGTTCTTGGTGCTAGTAGTTCCGGTGGGGCTGATAGTACAGGCCAAGTTGAGACTCAAGGGTTAACTAGGAGAGAAATACTTGCGAAAGCTGCGGAGGAGAGGATGAAGAAATCAAGGGAGCAGCAGGGAAATGAGAATGGTGAAAGTTCAACGAGTTGAACTCGCTAGAACCAGGAACTTTGAACCCTGGCGGAGATGTTAACTCGTAGACCATGTGGCAAGCGTCAGAGTTAAATCCGCCGACGTGGAATATTATTTTAATACTTTTGGCAAATTCTGAAATTTGACTATGCCTAGGATTTTATATTAAAGTGGGTTGGCGGCCTAAATTCTATCAATCCGAGTTGAGCTTATAGTTCATAAGCGAGAATACAAACCGCACTCTGTATCTTCTACCTAAAAGCTATGCTGCTCTAGGATCTCGTCCTCTCCACTGGAGAGAGCTAAGGAGCTAACAAGCTCTATCATTAAAGTTAAAACATGAGGTATTCCTACGGGTTGTAAAAAGTCGTCATCTATAGCTGTTTGACGACATCCAATTCACGAGATAGGCGTCCTAAAATATGTTAATAAAAGGTGAGACAACTTTGATCAGTATTAAAATTATTGCTCAAGACCTTGAACTTCACTTCCTCTCTTCTCTCGTCACGTAAATCCCTCTTCCTCAACTACCATAAATGTCTACCCATCATCCCACTCCCTCTTATTCCTATTCACCTTCCCCCTCGTCCCCCACCATCCACCATCTCGCCTACATCCCCCAGCCTCTACATACCCGTCCCCAACCAAACCATATAACCCAGAATAAACTCCCTCCTTACACCAAACTAAGTGGGAATTGTGGGCTTATGGCCGAGTGGTAGGAATCACAGTTGTTGATTCACCACTTAGGTGTGCGGACTCAAGCGTTAAAGATTCGAAGGCGAGAGGAAAAGGGAACTGCCCACCTGAGCGCGGTAAACCGGAACTTTGTCGCAAGCTTCGTCTAGTCGTGAGAAGATGTGTGCTGAGTGCCTAGTGGGAATTGGGGGACCAGTTTTTTTAGATGGTGATTTTCGAGGGGTTTTATAAGTGAGTGGGTGGTGGGGTTAGAGAGAGGACTTGAGGGGGGCTGGGAGTGAATTAGAGAGGAGCAACTAGGCTTTCAGTGAGTTGCGTGAGGCGGCAAAGTATGTGCGAGTTTGTCTTTAACTTTTCGGATAGAATAGTCCTTGAAGGCTTTGTGGAGGATTTAAAGTGAAATTGTTTATACTTGAGGCTGAATGAACAGAGAAGAGACTTTGCATAATCTTACTTCTAGACTTGTATGCTTATAAAACAATATGTTACAGACTTGAAAATAGGTTTGGAAGAACTTTATTTGTCAGGCGAAACGCTATGTGTCTTACACCTGTGTGCCTGGTTATAACATTATAAGTAAACGCCATCTTATCGATTTCCATGCAAGCAATCCCTTTGTTGACGGAAACTGGAACATTACTTGTTTAATGGATCTTGAATAGGACTGTGCTTTACTTGTAGAGATGGTTACTGTACTTTACTTGTTTATGGGATATAGTATTGACGAGATAGTGGACGATAACTTCTGTGAATTCGACGAGGTTTGACAGGAATTTATGAAAATATTTGAGGAGGAAGAGATTAACATAGTCTCGAAGCAATAGCCTGTGCTAGTGAGTATTATACATGAAGGCTGGGAGTCCGATGGAGTATGGTTTTGGGGTTGTCTCATACCTACAAATGCTATGATTTCTCTTGTGGAAGACCATATCTGTCCTAGATTTTCTCGCCTGTCTTTTAAGACTGAAGAAATTCTTTCTTAGTATTGGTGTCAAGACTCTGCTGAGGTTGTTAAGAGAAAAGTTACTGGTTATGAAGGGTATAGAAAGGATTTAGAAGTCCTATTTAGCAAACAAACTGAGAACTATAGTAGCTAGACTCGGCTCGAGAATTGCCTTTGGACCACTTTCCCTGTTCTTTCTCTTTCGCCTCTTTCTCCTGCTTCTCTCTCTCTCTTCCCCTTCCTCTCCTCTCTCTCCTTCTTAGTGCTGTCCCCAGATGATTTCACAAGATCGAAATTCGTAGTCAGCTTCTGAAAAGCCGTCAGTGTCAGTAGAGTATCGTCCGATGCTTGGTTTCCTTGATGGATACATATGTTCAACTCTTCTGCCTCCCTCGAGGTGTGACCCCATCGGGTTCCGTCATCGGCCATGATTAATTTTGTTTGTGGCAGTTGTTTGATACTGTAAGGTCGCAGGGATGATAATAGCATGAGGAAAAGAAGGAGGTTGGTGACACAGCAGAGGGATTCTTAGCGCATAAAAGCGGGGTTAACCTTTACCTTACGATCATCATTGCCTCACGTCTATAACAGCTCTATAGGTTAGTGTTTACAAATATGGGTCCTATATCTTATTCACGCAGGTCTTCCTAATCCTCATTTCTAACCGTTTGCAGAAGCTCGGAATTCACAATGGCGGCTCCATCAAACACTAGACTTAACAAATCTGACCCAAACTATGAAGCAATGCTCATGACGGAGCCACTCAACAGCACCAACTACGTCGAAATTTCCACATACGTATCTGCTACCTTCGACTACCTGACGAACAGCGACTCTGATGCGGACAACGCTGACCTGGACAGCACCCGTCGGTGGGCATGGTACTGCAAGGACCCCGCGTGCCCCAAGTACTGGACCGCTTGGGTCTGCAAGTCGAACTTCTGGCTGCATTTGTACGAGACGGCTGTGCACCGCGCGGATGTACGGACACGCACACGGGTAGGACGTCGCGAGCTGGCGAGGGCGTGGAGAGTTGAGACAGACTGGGAGATGAGGGAACAAAAACAGCCTAAGCCTGCTCCGGCACAGAATGGCACTGCGCCGGGTAGCGAGTGCGTAGATTTTTCAGACGGAACATGCTTTCGTGTAGCAGGTTAGGCCAGGCTATACTTAATATTCACGGCGTATTCATTTGGTGGGTACGCCTCTAGGAAGACAGATCAAGGAGAAATATTATCACTCTATATGCTTCGCAACCATAGACTATATTTGTTATACCATGTTGGACGAACCCGACTCACCCTTGCTTACCTTGACTTACCTAAAACTGCCGGTAATGCAGCTCTGCTCACCTTTCCGAATAGAAACAAATTTTCTTTATGTCAGGATTGGCGTATAATAATCACTTGTTATTAGGAATGAGAAATGACTGGATAGGTATCTCTTAATATGCTGCTTCTTCGTTAGAGATTGAAGCTTCGTAGTGGCTTTGACGTAGCCCGCCGGAGGCGGGAAAAAATACAAGCCTTCTAGAGAAAAGGATACCTTAACTTTGAAGAGATGATACAAGTAAGAGGGAAAGAAGTTATAAGTTCAATTTAGCGAGAGGCTTCATTTCACCGTTGCTCGACGTATCGGATGTAAAGCATCCCTTTATGTATCATTGAATGAGGAACAATCATAAAACGTTAGACTGTACTGCAAGGCTACATACATGTGTTCAGCTTCACATCTGAAGAAATAAACATAACCAGTTTCGTAGTAATAAACCCCGCATGGGGCAGGCTTACTTTTCTTTTAATACGGACAGGATAAGACTCGATTTCAAGGACAAACAGAACATATCTAATAGTGCAAGTTTTTCATGATGCTGTCTTAATATGGAATTAGATAGGTGAAACCTCATCTTCAAAATCCAGTGTAAAAAGAATTGAAGATCGAAAGAGGTAGGCTTGATTTTCTCAGCATAAAAACAACCTTCCACACTTCTTTCTTTCTTCCAAAGATCATCAACAAACCATAATCAAATCATCAACTCCAACTAACCTATACCAACCCATCACCATGAAGCCTACAACCTCCACTTTCCTCTTCACTCTCCTCCCCCTCATTACCACCGCCAGCAGCGCTGCAATCCCCTCCCCAGATCCCGAATCAACAATCAAAGAAATTTCTCCCGTTCCACCCACCGCCAACGGTGAATGCAATCCAGGTACCTATACTTGTCGTGCAATTCCTATTACCATCGTAAGCTTCCATATCCTCCCATCCCACCAGTTGCAATATCCATTCCTTTTTCTGTGAGGAAATGGGACTTAAAGTAACTAATTGATTGATGTCTCGATGATAGTGGATTTGTGATGTTACGGGAACTTGGAAAATTGCTGCTTTTTGTAATAATGATCAAAGATGCTACATGGAGGGAAATTCTCCTTACTGCGGCTAGGTTTTGAGGTTCGTGCTATTCTTTTCCACTTTCGAAAGAGGAAAATTTCTCACTGATATTTTTGGAAAGCCCTTAAATTGAATACCACGTTGAAGTGAGACGTTTGGCTGTTTTATAAGAGCAATTCGCTTCAGTTTCATACTTTCTCATATATAACCATTATGGAGGATAGTCGAAATGATTATGTTTGGTGGAGTTTTTCATATTGCCGGCTAGGTTGAGGCATTGGGTATCGGGGTTCGGATGGGATGAGTTACATTATGATATCTTTGCTGCGTTGTTCTCATGGGGTGGTTGAACAAGCGCACCGCCCTGGTGAAGGCTTTACGGAGATAATGGAATAAAATCCCCGGTTTTCGAATATCACCTTGATCTCACTAACGTTCTCTAAAACTTCTAATCATTTCACAACTGAGAATTCACCTTCTACTGATCGGCGTTTCACATGATAAGTTAGAAATAAAGAGAACAATACTTGATATAACCTCTCTTATGCTTTAGCCTTCATAAGTCATTGTTTTAAGTCCAAACTACTGAAAGGTAAAGGATTGCCCAATGACAAAATACAAACAGGACTTCAGAAGACGGCACATGACCCCTCTATTTTATTATGACCTATCGGCAGCAGCGAACCTATTTGCCCAAAACCCCCTATAATGCTTCTGGCTTCCAATCTTCGCAATCTCTTCCACCTCCTTAGGAGTCAGCTTGAATTGCGAAACCTTCTGATAACTTTTCAACCTCTGCTCATTTACACTGGTAGTCAAAGCAACAACGCCCTGATCAATTGTCCATCTTAGAGCAACTTCTCCTGGGGTAACACCATATTTTCGGGCGAGGTGCTCGTACATTCCGTCCAATGGTCCAGGTTTAGCTTTTACAACAGCCGAGAGAGGTCCGTATGCTGAAGTCGCAATACCATTGGCTCGGTGGAAATCGAGGAGATCTCCATGTTGAAGATAGGGATGATATTCGATTTGATTGATAGCCGGAACAATCTTGGCAGTCTTCAAAATGGCCTCAAGATCAGGCTTTAAGAAATTGGAAACTCCAATACTCTTCGCTTTGCCTGAAGCATGGATTGCCTCCATATCAGCCCACTTGGCCTGCAGCTCCTCAGGGGAATTGGCAAAGAATGGAGCATGTATGAGATATTGATCGACATAATCAAGCCCTAATTTCTCAAGCGATTCTTCAAAAGCTTTCTTAGTGTCTAATGGTTTAGTGCCATTGATTTTAGTCGTCACATAGAATTTTTCTCGGGGTACGCCAGCTGCTTTGATGGCTTGGCCGAGTTCGGTTTCGTTGCCGTAAGCTAATTAAGATACAGTCAGCTTCGCTTGGTGGAACAAGGGAGCTTGCTTGGGTGTTGTTTACCTTGAGCTCCATCTAGATGGTAGAATCCGGCTTTGATTGCCATTACAATAGTTTCAATGAGTTCTTTGTCTAGTGGTGCGTTGCTATCTGCCTTGTATCGAGCTGTACCAAGTCCATATCCAAGCTAGAAAACAGCATCAATAATTGACTCCAATGGCAGGCATTGACCTATTGAGAATTGAAAGCTTACCATTGGGATTTCGTTTCCATCGTTCAGCTTCAGATTTTGCAAGACTGCCATTTGCTTGGGAGGCGCTCCGGAGTCGCCGTTTGCATGGGATGTCTGATGCGCAGCTGTGGAGGAGTTCATGGTAGCTCTTGGAAGGGTGATATGAGGGTTATATTTCAAAGAGGGAGTTTTGAAAATTTGTAAACAACTCAATCTTCTGGCTGTGGATGAAGCAACCATTAACAACTCCTTTTTGTCAATTGCAACCTTTGATCTTGCAAAAGTGGTGAAGGCGGATGGATTAGTAACAATCCTGTGATACCCCCCCACATTCGCCATTGCTTGTGTACAGAGACGGTGGGGAACGGCAGAACAATCGCCACTGATATCAAGGTCGAGATCTTCGATATCAGTCAGCATTTTTGGCATTTTCTACTTCCTCTTCGTTATTCATACTTCTAATAATCCAATTCTCCCACGATTCTTCTCTTCATAGCTCTTTTAACTTTAGTCACAGACTCCTCATATTTTTTTGCTTATGCTTTCTAGACTACTCCAATTATCTCGGCCTCAAACACCCCGCATGCGCCTCGTTCAAATGGCAGCCCACCTTTCCAACGGCAAAGCGGTAAAGGATACTACCTACCATGGGACCTCTCTCGCAGATCTGCCCAAGTCATGGACCTTCACTTCATCTTTGCCACCAGATCCAGGCTTCCCAACACCAGCAGCTTCACATAGAGTTGAGAGAGATGCAATTGTGCCTCGGCAGGTGCATGGCGCATTATTTACCTATGTTAGACCCGAGGAGGCAAAGGATCCAGAGCTTTTAGCAGTCAGTCCAGCTGCGTTGAGAGATCTGGGAATAAAGGAAGGAGAAGAAAAGACAGAAGAATTTAAGCAGACGGTTGCTGGCAATAGACTGCTTGGTTGGGACGCTGAGAAACAGGAAGGTGGATATCCTTGGGCACAATGTTATGGAGGATGGCAGTTCGGACAATGGGCAGGCCAATTGGGTGATGGTCGTGCAATTTCCCTCTTCGAAACGACGAATCCAAGCTTGAAAGTCAGATATGAATTACAATTAAAGGGTGCTGGAATTACACCTTATTCGAGGTTTGCAGATGGAAAAGCTGTATTGAGGTCGAGCATAAGGGAATTTGTAGTTTCGGAAGCGCTGCATGCTTTGCGGATACCGACGACTCGAGCTTTGTCATTGACCCTCCTACCACATGAAAAGGTGCGAAGAGAAACCGTTGAGCCTGGGGCTATTGTGGCTCGTTTCGCCCAGTCCTGGCTACGTATCGGTACCTTTGACATATTAAGGGCTCGATCAAATCGTGCCTTGATTCGGACACTTAGCACATACATAGCCGAAAATGTTTTCGATGGCTGGGAATCATTGCCAGCTAGAAATCCAGCAGACGATGGGAAGAATGAGGAACCACTTGCTGCTGGTGTTGCTAAAGAGACCATTGAAGGCCCTCCAGGCCTTGAGGAGAATCGCTTCACTCGTCTATATCGAGAGATTGTCCGCAGAAATGCCAAAACCGTTGCAGCGTGGCAAGCTTATGCTTTCACGAATGGAGTTTTAAACACTGACAACACTTCAATATTTGGACTGTCCATCGACTTTGGGCCTTTCGCCTTCCTGGACAATTTCGACCCAAACTATACACCCAACCACGATGATAGCATGTTGCGATATTCTTACAGAAACCAACCCACGATTATTTGGTGGAATTTGGTCCGCCTGGGCGAGAGTCTTGGAGAATTACTTGGAGCTGGAGCCGGCGTAGATGAACAAGAATTCGTGGAACAGGGTGTTCGACAAGAAGCAGCCGATGACTTAATAGCTCGAGCTGAAGGGCTGATCACAAGAGTTGGAGAGGAGTTCAAAGCAACATTCTTGACAGAATATAAACGCTTGATGACTGCTCGGTTGGGACTCAAAACACATACTGAAGCCGATTTCAACAACTTGTTTAGCGAATTGCTTGACACCATGGAAGCCTTGGAACTAGATTTCAATCAATTCTTTAGGAAACTTAGCAACCTCAACGTTGGAGATCTTGCGACGGAACGAACAAGAAAAGAAGCTGCAGGAGTCTTCTTCCACTACGAAGGTGGTACTGGCGACACTAATGAAGAAGCTGCCAGAAAGAGAATTGCGGACTGGCTTCAAACCTGGAGTACCAGAGTCTACGAAGACTGGGGATCAAGCGGTGAAGACGAAGCTAGACAAATCGAAATGAAGAAAGTCAACCCGAAATTCATTCCCAAGTCCTGGGTATTAGATGAGCTTATCAGAAGAGTTGAAAAGGGTGGCGAAAGAGAAATTCTGGATCGAATAATGTACATGGCATTAAATCCATTCGAAGAAAGCTGGGGCTGGGATGACAAAGAAGAAGAAAGATTCTGTGGAGATGTTCCCAGAGGAGGCAGAGCAATGCAATGTTCATGTAGCTCTTAAGTAATACCCGAAGACCAATTTCGATACAGCCTAAGACTATTCGATCTCCAACCCGAAAATCAATTCCTACCCGATGAAAATCCCATACTTTCATACCCGGTTCCGATTCCGGACCTCTCTTCGGGACACTAACAGGCCATTGATGAACAATGACTCGATATTCATCCAATTCCATTCTTCGCTTCTGATACTCTCACGCCATGCTAATCATTTCGTCAGATCTTTATTTTTTTTGTTTTACGAAGGAAATATGTTAGTAATGCTGACCCACATTCAAAAATCTCGATATAAATCCCAAATCCTCCCCACCATAACCCCTCCTCAACACCATTCCTCTTTCCAACCAACCCAAACAACATAGGAAAAATGGCCACTCCAAACTCCCCTCTAGTCCTCTCAATCGCAACCCCCTCTGACATCCCCTCCATTGTCTCAACCCAATTCGCCGCCTTCCACCCCGCAGACCCCATGCACGTCCTCCTCTACCCATCCCCTCCAACCCCTGACCCCTCAACCCTCGAAAAAACCACTGCCCGCCACCTCTCCTCCTGGAATTCCGACCCAGACTCTATAATCTGGCTACGAATAACTTCCCCTCTCAACCCTTCCCTAACAATAGCGGCCGCAAAATACTACATCCTCCCCTCTGGAAAAACCTGGCCTCAATCCCTCTCCCTAGACTTCCACACACCCTCCCTTAACAACCCATACGATGGTCTAGGAGCAGATAATCCGGAATATATAGAATGGGTGTTAAATGAATATCATTCTCGTCGAAGAGATAGAATTACGGATCCTTGCGTTTTACTTGATTTATGTTTTGTTCATCCTGAGTGGCAGGGTAAGGGGGCGGGGAAAATGTTGGTAGGTTGGGGGGTTGAGAAGGCGGATGAGTTGGGGGTGGAGAGTTGGGTTGAGGCTAGTTATCCGGGGAGGAGGTTGTATGAGGGGAAGGGGTTTAGGATTACGGTTAGTTTTGTTTTTATTATTCTTGGTGGGATGGGTGAGAATTTGAGGTTGGGGGAACTAAAGTACTAATTTTGAAAATAGGAACATGTTGAATTAGATGGAGGGAAGGTAAAAGAGGAATGGAAGCCATACGGACAGATTGGTTATTATTTCATGCATAGAGATGCTCGACCTAAAAAGCAAGAATGAGAAATAGAAAGTCACGAGTAGAATTTACAGAAGACAAAAGTTTGGTTTGCAGGCGTTATATTTTTCGCTCGAGTGAGAAGACTGCAGTATCTAGTTACTCAACTCATAACCAGCAAACCCATCCCCAGTTGTTCATCCACTATCATTTATTTTTCTCATCATTCCATTCGTTCATGCATACGCATATCAGTCCTGCCACTCCATAATCACCAGCCAAATCCATTGGCAAAACCAGTAGAACATCAAGCTCAGATGAGTGTTTGTGTCCATCACACCCCAAACCAACCAACTCCATTTATAAGACTATATTCGTCCGTCCAGGCATAGCCCAAGCCGCCACTTGATCGTAACAAAAGGAAATTGCAAAGTTTTGCCTCTTCAGTTCCGAACGCAGATCCGCAGGTTTTCATAACCCCAACCCCGAAAAAGAGACTGGCTATACTCATGATCACCCATTACCACGAGAGTCATGATGCTGATGTACACGCAGAGCAAAAAGTAAAAAGAAAACACACAATGAACTCCCGCCCAATCGCTTCAGTAGACTTCCCCTAGAAGAGTAGAAGTCTGTGGAGAGCGATATATGCCCATTTTTTATCCGCAGAAAACCGAAATAGCAACACCATTGTCAAAAGCTTTTGATACAAAGCAAGAAAGGTCCGGCACGTCCTGGAGGTTATGACTGCTCGCTGCCAATTATTGCGCAACACTTTGTGCGTCACCGCGACCTCTATAACCGCCTCGTCCGCGTGTTGGTTGTCCATTACCACTATAGCCTCGTCCCCTGTAGCCACCACGGCCACGGCCTCGCCCACGATATCCACCTCGATATCCATTATCGACACTTCCTTGGCCAAAGGTCTCAAGATTCTTCTTCACTTCCTCACCCCGCCATTCTCGACCCCCGGGTCGCGAGGTGCCTGACTCCATACGGTCTTTGCTTTCTGATGAAATGTTGTCAAAGAACGAGGTTGATTTATTGTAGCCCGCAACAGGGACGCTCGCATCAGTGGTTGGTGACGCGAGCGCTGGTGTTTCCTCCACGAGAGGTGATCCTGCGATAGCCTCCTTCACCAATTCATCCTTATTGAATTTGGCATTTGCTGATTCAAAGTCATAGTCCGTGACAGGAACCTCGACCTTATGTGGAGCTACCCGTCCACCTCTTGCTCCGCGGCCTCTGTTGTTTGCAAAACCTGGACCAGAACCAGCACCTCCAGGTTGTCTTGTCGTTCGAACATTATCGTGTGTTCTCATCTCGTTAACCTGCTTTGTCAAGTTATCCATAGCGTTGCCATTTGGATGTTCAGCTGATGGAAGTTTGGCCATTGCAGCGGCGACTGCGGCGGCAGCTGCAGCAGTTGCTGCTCTAGTAGCATCTTGCAAATTAGATGCAGGCTCAGATGTCTTCGGTGCAGGAGAAAGACCGTTCGTGGTAGCTTGTAACGGAGCCTTTGGAATCGCTGGGCTTTGGAGAGGGATTACTGGTTGAATGCGGCCATTATTTCTTGGTCCAGTTGGTGTGGGTTTTGAGGGAACTGCTGCGGGTGTAATCTGTTGAGCTGGTTGCTTTGTGACTGTATCCTTGCCTTCAATGGGAATTGGTTTCAAGGGAGCCTTGGTAGCGGTAGGTGGGGTAACAACCTTTTGTACTGGTGCAGGAGCAGTGTTCTCAGCTGTGGGCTTTGCGATTGGCTTCGACTCTGTAGACTTTTCTCGTACTTGAGCCGGAGAAGCTTGCTTGTTAGACCCAGGCCCAATTGGCGCTGGCTTTGGGGGTTGGGATTGTTGTTGCTGCTGTGGAGGGAATTGTCCTTGAGGTCCGGGAGGATATCCGTAGGGAGGGAATGGACCTGGAGGAAAGCCTTGTGGAGGAGCCCCGTACCAGCCAGGTGGTGGTGGGCCGTAAGTCATAGGAGGGAAGCCACCTGGGCCTTGAGGACCCGCACGACCCCATCCAGTTGGTGGTGGATAGTAAGGTGGATATTGAGGGTGCTGTGTGAAGGGAGGACCACCTTGAGGACCGCCTTGAGGAGGACCTTGTTGCTGTTGAGGTGGGGGTGCTTGTTGTGCAGGAGCAGGTTGTGGTGGACGTTGAGCGGCGGGAGCTGAAGGTGGCGGCCGTGTCTACACCATATAGATGGTTAGCACTCTTTCAAAAATTCAACTCGAGGTAAAAAATGATTTTGGTGGCTTTAAATCAGAAGGAAGGCAACGGAAATTCTCCACACGGTTTTTGCGCTCTCGGAGACAATTGTGTTTAACATCCGAAAAGTTTTTAATCATATAAAAGCGATCGGGCATAGGGTAGTGCGGGGTAAAAACCAAGTATCGGGGACAACTTACACCTAGGATAGCTGGATCATTTGGCGGCTGTTGGCTTTCCTTCACGACTGGCGCCTCTTCTATTCGCAAATCCTTCACGTCGGTACCGCGGAATACAATGTACTCGTATGTGATATCGGAAGGTGGGATCATGTCGGCGGGGTTCTCTTTTCGGTTTTCCGTGCCAAAGGATTTGACATTCTCGAGGGCCACCGTGGAGGTCTCAGAATTGATCTCATGAAGCGTTCCGACATATCTTTTACATGGTCAGTTTGGGACTCGTCGCGCCGGTGCGAAGGTCATAGTACCTGATATCACTCCTGGATACCAGAGATATCCTCGCCCTAGACAAGTACAACGTCAGCACAAAGATTCCACGAAACAGCCACGAAAACCTTGACCTACCCTATGTACTCTGTCATGGCAATGTGATGCTGCGATCAGCTCACAGCAAGCTCGAGGCCGACTACAAGCTAAAGGAAAAGGAAGGAGAGAGGGGTGTTGGTGGCGTAAAGGTGGTGGTGGTATAAAAGAGGTTGATGAATGTGGGATGAAGTTGGAGGGAGGAGATTGATGATAATTCGCGGTGGTACTAGCGCGAAAGCAAACAGAAAAAGGCTGGGAGTTTCAGCTCGCGTAATTCGGCAGCCCGATAGGTGCAAAGACGCAATCCTGGTCGAGGTCACGTTGAATCAGCCTTATGATCACAACAAACCATCATCAGAAGATACCACGGAAGTGAGCAGCAGTCCTGGCGATGGAGAATTCTACAGATATAAGTGATCTTTGGATCTTCAAGAAACTGGAGGAATATCCCTGGGATACGGATAGAGAATTTCAAGTGAGTGAAACCGTTCTTTAATCACGTCCATGCCTCGGCATCCATTCCATCCATTCCATCAATTTATATCTTGGTTTTCCTCAACGCTATTCGAGTCGAATATGCCAGTTCCTGAATTATTTCAAATCATTGTGGCCCAGTTTCCAATATCTGTCTTATTTAATTCTCATTTACTATTCTTACCTCATACTCAAAAACCACCATCCCTTTCACCTCATTCACATCGTTCTCACTTCTCACCTTATTGTCACCTCTCAACATGTAATTTTCATATTATAAAATCAGATATCTGTCTCTCAAAACATCTCACTAACAACCATAACAGGGCGGACTCTCAGCAATCCTCGGCCCCTCCCCCATCCCCTCTCAAATCCCCGACCTAACCCTCCGCGCTCAATGTTTCTACCTCTCCCGCAAACTCTCTCTCCCAATTGACTTCACTAACTACAAAAACTACCTATCCACCAAATCTCCACCCACCAACCCCCTTCAAACATCTCCCACCACAACGACGACAACCACCACCACAACCTCAACCTCAACCCCTCCAACATCAACATCCTACCCTTCAACCCCCATCCAACCTCCTACCCCCCCTTCAACACTAACAACTATAACCCCCTCATCTCCCCCCCAGTCCCAATCCCAATCAACCGATCCCTTCTCAACACTCCCCTCCCCCCCTTCCCCAGAAACAGCACCCTACCCCCCAACCTTCGCCCAAATAGTCCAACTAATAACCAACGGCTCCCCTATCCCGGGAATCAAAGAAATCCCTCCAACCGTCCTAACCGGTCAAGAATCCCAACCTGTCCTTCCTAAACGACGAAAACCATGGGAGAAAGATGTCACAGAGGAGGATTTGGCCGGTGGAAGAGGTGGGACGTTTGGGGATAAGAGGGATGAGTATATTGTGCAGGAATTACCGCCTGAGGATAAGGATGGGGAGGTAGACGAAGTTTAAGGGTTTAGGTCGACTTATGATGAAATGGAGAAGGGGAGAAGATCTGAATGGAATTTGTATTGGTTAGGAATTTGAGATGGAGTAAATATTCATGGTAAAGATGTGGAAATGGAAAATTAATACGAAGGGGAAGGCCTGCTTAGAGGTTGCTCAAGATAGGTATATCTTTGGGTCGCTTTGGGTACAAAATTTCAACTTGCCCAATGCATGGCCAGGCCCACGCACAACTCCACTAGAGCATCATTTGTATCAAAAAATAAATTAGTGATTGCTTAACTAAAAACAGGAGAGAGAAGAAATGAATAACCAATAATGAATTCGCCGCACATTTATTTAAGGTGCTAGTATTTTCAAAACCTTTTTTCGGATCACAAATAGAATGATTCTGAATAAGCTCAATCCAAGTATTAAGAAAAGCTCTCTGAATTCTGTAAAGACTGTCTAGATAACAAAATTTACACCTCGGCTTTTCCTTTTTACAAGAGCATAAGCGCAAAAATACATGTCAGGATAACACAATTCCTCCAATAACCTCGTCCCCATTTATCATACCAGAAAAGTAATGTAGATTTACTCGCCCACCATAATAACTGCATGCAGGTGGTAGCAAGTATACAACCACACAAGAAGTCTTGCACATTCGTCTAACCGAGATAGCAAGGGTTGCCCAAAGAGCAACGATTACTGTTTTAGACGCAATGCAAAACCGTAAACATGATGTGTCCAAACCACCGAAGACGGGAATATAAGTCCTACAAACACGTAGGATGATCTTAATGGTAGAATAGTTCGTCGGAGAATATGTTGATAAAGAACAGAAAACAAATATCGTAGGTCGACGCCGTCATTTTTCGCCATCACAAGAAAACTCAACAGAGAATACCACAGGTGACTTTTGCAGGATGTCGAAAGACCCAATTGACAACTGCAGATATAAGACCGAGAGCAAAACAAGACACAAAGCTCAATAGAATATGTCGTATCGTTATGGTTGTTCCTTGGAATTCCAGGTCAAGATCGTGAGGCGTAAGGGTACACGCAGAGCAATATATCGAAAGCAAGCGGAGCAAGTGTCGAAATAATGCCGATTATCGATAGGTACTGCTACCGCTACCATAACGAGGATTTTGTTGAGGGCCCATACGAGGAGTTGGGATGCCAATTGCTGGTCCAACGCCGGGACCAGGGCGAGTTTGGATGGCAGGATTTGTGCACAGCATGCCAACTCGAGAGCCAAATTTGGAGCCACGGAGAGAAACCATGTGCTTTCGGATGTGTTGAGCAACAATCTCACGGTGTTGGGGATTGGAGTGAGTGAGAATGTACTGGATGAGATAGTTGCCATATTGATCACTTGCGATGTCGATCAATGGGATGCGAGGACGGTCGTGGCGGCCCTCACAAACTCGGTCCAGATAGCGTTGCAAGAAATCAACACCGCCAATCTTAAGGCACTTTTCAACAACTTTAGAAGCGAATTGATCCATACTGTACTCAGAGGCATAGCGGATGACATGATCAATTGCTCGGCTTCGATCAGCAGGAGCACCATGCTCGCAGATGTGTTGAATACACCAATTGCCGAACTGCCCATGGGCAACGATATCGATGCTGGCTAGAACTTCCTCAATACATGGTCGCTGTTTGAAGTTAGCCACATTTTCAATTAACAAGGCGTCAAGAACTTACCTTATCCTCCTCTAGACAGTTCTCAAAGATATTTTGAACAACCAAGCTTCCAGTCTCGCCAAGAGCAACTTCGTGCCACATTCCGCGGAGTGCCTCGTTGACGAACTTCATAATTTGGGGGGGAGACTCTGACCAACGGAGCTCAAACAACTTCTGCCACACATGACAAGCATACCGATGAATGACTGTCTCGGGAATTCTGCGCAGGAGCTCGTGGACCATGATAGCCTTGTAATCCTCGGGGACGGAATCGAAAGCCTTTTGGACAACATGACAACCAAAAGCATCCATAGACAAGTTTAAAGTATTGCCTCGAATGGCTTCAGCAATTTTGATAACTTGTTCTGGGGTGCCATGCTCGAAGCAGCGTTGAACCAAGAAGTTGCCAAAACGGTTAACCATCAATGGATATGCCTGAGCGACAATAGCCTCGACAATATCGTACTTCTGCTCAGTAGTGCCAACCTTGAGCTTCTGTTGAAGAAAGATAGAGGCTTGTTGATCATTATTGCACACAATCTTGTCGACAATGTACTTCCAGTTACAATTGACGGTGCGATCGAGAAGACGACGATAGTTGAGAGGCTCGGTGGTTGGCAAGTAGGTTTGAGCTTCAGTAGCGACGGCCTTGATAATATTAGCTTGGCGGTTATCTCGAGTTTTTGAATTACTTACATCACCCTTCCATGATCCAGTAGTAGACGTGAACTCAGGAGCCATGGGTGACAATGGTGTGCCAATTGGTTGAGGTTGATAGCCGCCGTACATGCTGCCTGTCATAGCAAGAGCTGGATTTAAACCAACACCCATAGGACCAACTAGAGGAGTGACCCCGCCGGTAAGGTTAGCAACTGAGTCATATGGAGTTGAGCTTGGTGTGTAGCCATCAAAAGAGCTGTTGCTACTAGCGTATGGATAAGAGCCGGCACTGCTTCGGTTGTTGTTGAAGCGTCCGTTCCCACCAACACCACGACGACCAGCGGGAGGGGCCATCAGAAGCTCAGGATCCTGAATCATTCTATTATTGCGGAATGCATTCACTGGAGGGCCGTTGTATGAGACTGGAGGCATAGAGTTATCAGCAAAGGGCTGGCCGAAGCCACCACGGCCCATCCATTGCGCTGTATTGGGGCCCTCAGGTTGGTGGAAAGGCGGGATAGGCCCTGCCACCGCTGGGAAGCCAGGCCGAGGACCATTTCCCCAAATAGCACGAGCTCGATTGAAACCACCAGCCGAAAGAGCATCGCTGGTATCAGAGCGAGAGTCATCTTGAGTGGCCCAAGAATTATCACGATGAAGTGATGGCCGAGCCGTGGGTTGCAGAAGGTTGTGACGGTCCCCAATCGTGTGATTGAGGGTAAAATCTGCCTCGGACGCGTTATCAATTGCTTGATCGATGGTATGCTTGGTGATTCTGGTTTGTGCCACCTCCTTCTCCATGCGGGCAATCCGATTGTGAGCAGCCTCCAATTCGGCCTTCAATGCCATGACGTCCTCAAGATCCTCGCCGATGCTTGGAGGACGTGTGGTGGGAGCAGTGCTAGGAATACCATGATCCTCCAAAGGCGTGATTGGTGCTGTGCTGCAGGCCGAGACGTATTGGGCAGTACGCATGTGTGATGTGATCGAGTCGTCGGAGTTTTTCATCTCTTGGGTTTGCTTCGAGATAACGCCCTTGTGCTCGTTGAGCTTTGCAAGCAGCTTGTCCAAGGGATTGATTTCCCCGGATGATGCCTCGTGGCCCAATTTCATCTTCTATACACGTTAGCCACAGTGCTCGACTTCCAAAATGCGACAATGGTGGAATAACCTTTGGGGCAGCTTGGTTGGCAAGCTTGCTTGATCTCAAAGCCGTCACAGACTCCTTGAGCGAGGAAGTCATGTTGTTCTTGGGGTTCAAGGTCAGCGAACGTGAACGTGAATACATGTTGACCTCGAAAGGTTTGTGGACTAGGGAACGAAGAAGGTAGAGGGGAAGGTAAATTGGCTGGCCGTAGACGGCAAAGAAGGCAGGTAAGGCTGAGACCCCACACAACCTGATATCAATCATGGCTCTCCGACGACGCCAGGGAATATTGTGAAGTTTGGAGAGCTCGAAGTACTCAGGAGATTGAACTTACAGCCATGCCAATGGTCATGCTATCCTCCGCCAAGGAGCAATTCTCCTGCGAGATGCTTCGACCTGCAGCAGTACGACGAGAAGTCGGGGAGCCTGTGGATGCTGCGGCAGACATTGCGATCTATCTGCTTCAATCAAGGTCGGGTAGACTGCTTTGGAGTAGCAGATGAAGGTATCCCGGGTTGAAGAGGGGGTTGTCGGATCCTCGAGGCGTACTTAGGTGGTGGATAGATTGGTTGCAAGGAAAGAAAGAAAAGGAAAGATCAACAAAATGTGTGAGTCGTAGCTCAGTTGGTAGATGGGGAAGGTGCCTGTGGGCGTAGTATCCTCCGCAAATGCAGATAGATCTAGATGTTTGATCCGATGGTATTTGAGGTTGTTGGATTGAAAATGGACAGAAGGGAAGAAGGAACGTAGGGCCACAATCGCAGAGTTGATACGGCATCCTTTATCATCTGAAGTTGTCCCGATCCGGGCGCGCAGACCCAGACGGAAGTCGCGACGTGTATAAGCACCCCGGCCTGCTTCGGCCTTGCACTGCGGGTTAAACTTCACACGAGGCTAGCAACTTCGACCAAGTAGACTCAGCAATTAGAAAAGCTGGGTTGGGCTATGACACCATATAATTGAGGTTAAGGACAGGCGTAATTCAAAAGGTAGCGGATAAAAATAACGAGAATCTAAATAGACGTGCTTCCGTCCTTGCTTTGAACACTCAAGATAACCTTTCGAGTCTTAGCGGGTCCTAATAAAGAAGGGGAGCTTTAACGTTGAGACGTTTTTTAATAACGTAAGAGATTAGCAACTTGATGAGGATGGAGAAACAGAGTCAAGACAAACTCGTTGCGTGCATTCAGCTTTAGCCTCCTATGTGGGAACATGGGCACACCGGTCTATATTGATAGAGAATCAGTATTTGACGTTCTAGTTATTTTGATTTAGATTGACTTTATAAGTTGAAACGATTAGCCGACCCACATATCAAACATCTTAGTGTGGCGTTTAGTTTGTTTAGATTGGATAGTTGGTGCTACAAATTCTACATAAGCGTATGGTGAATGTGGAAACCGGGGAACACTCGCTACCGAAGTTAGAAGACCTGAGAAGATTAGAAATGGGATATTCTGGAGGCTACTGATAAATCCAGCATTTCATACACCGACCCGGCATGCATCTAGGTTAACCCCAAATCTCCATGACAATTGGCCGGTGTCTGAGATAGAGTAGAATCGAAGGTATAGATGAAAATAGCATGAGCAATCAAGTGAGATACAGAATTTGAATCAACCACAGAATGGCACTTCTTTTGTAAGGCCATATGCGTATTAAATAAGAGTTAACATACGATCTTTTAGTCGCTTAGCATTTCTGTAGGCGCTAAATTTATCAAATATTGAGTTTAACACTCTTTATTCAACGAGGTTGTCAAAATGGTTTCTCTGCGAGTGATGCATATTCGTTGTTCCCGTTTTCTACCTAAACTCCGATACTATCATAGCAAGGTGCGTTTGTACAAAGATCGAATTTATCCATTTTATTCCGCCGTATTCTTCTTCTTGCTGGCCTTAAATTTCTTCGATTCTAGTGCCTAGTTAGTATGTTGCCGAAACAATATTTCAATCGACTTGCCTTCGAAAGTCCTCTTCTTCTTGGGGGCACCCTTTCCTCTTGCTTTCAAACTGTCCAAGGGTCAGCATATGTCCCCCACCTTCATCCGGAACCATGAGGCATACATTTTAATCTTCTCCAGCCGCTCTTCTTCATCCTCGTTGTACGTCTCGGATCCGGGATACACCTTCATCAAGTCCTTAAAAGTAGCCACCCTCCTAGGATAGTATGCTGCCATAGCAGGACCTTTTAATCGTTGGCGGAGGATTTTATTTCCTAATCGTAGCCCTTCAGGGTTATAGGTCTGTGAGAAGATTTTGCATTGTACCTGTATTATTTAGCAATTGTCTTCTGCGGTATGCAACAACCGATAGCTCACCTTCATAAGGTCCAAAAGCCGCGCTCTTGGGACAGACATTATGCGAACAATTGGTCCTAAACTTCGTCGGCGCCTCAAGTCGGAAATCAAGGACGTTGCTGAGCATGGCAAGCATGGGAAACTTTAGCGTGGAATCTCGGGCCGATGGTTGTTCCATCACCCACTACACCAGAAAGGGAAGACCGAATCTTTAAGGGGCATCTAAAACAGCACCACGATCAACAAAAGTCAGGAATAATCGCAATGGGGAAAGATAGAGATCGTAAGCGAAAGGACCGAGATGAGGACTATGAATCTGAACCGAAGTACCAAAAGCGTGATGTAAGCTAGCCTCCAAGGCATACATGTGATGGACTGATTTTCGATGTAGGAGCATCATGATGATCATCATCACCATATGCTTTCATCTCCAATGAAAAAAATGATTCCATCATTTTTATCCTCAAGGCCCAAGGCAAAAGTCAGTACTAGCACGGCTGATAAAATAAAGAATCTCGTCAATGCTTTGGACGACGTCTTGAGTGGAGACGAAATGGACGAGATTCAAGCAGCCATTGGAGAAGCAGCTTTCCAATCATGTCAAACTCTACAAAAGACCCTACAGACAAAAGAATCCATAACGAATGCAGCTCAAGCTCCAATCTCAAAATCACATGATATTGCCAATGTTGGACACTCAATTCTAGCTTCCTCTCTCACACCATGGAAGTCCTCCATGATATCTACCACACTACCACCTATTCCAAAAATCCTGGATCCAACGCTTGAAGTATCAGTATTTGTCCATTCTGGTATGGGTTCTGGCAAAGCGACAGATTTGAGCTATGAACGTCTTGAGTGGGTTGGAGATGCCTACATGGAACTCACAGCAACACTTCTTATCTCACAGACCTTTCCATTCATGAACCCTGGGAAAGCCTCACAGATGCGGGAACTTTTAGTCAAAAATCTTACCTTGTCAGGTTACGCTCTTAAGTATGGTTTCGACAAGCGTGCCGAATGGATTCAAAAGATGGCTAAGTCCAGCGACAAGCACTCTTATACGAAAATTCTAGGTGATCTTTTTGAGGCTTACGTCGCAGCTGTTATTCTCTCTGATCCTGTCGATGGACTGACAAGAGCATCGGAATGGCTCAAGGACCTTTGGGGTACAACTATCGCCACGGAAATCATTCAAGAAGAGAGACATGGGATTAAATTCGATAGCCCAATGTGGAAATTAAGAGGTGATGCTGAACCTGTCCGTAATATCATTCTCGCAGCCGATAAGTATCTGGATCCTAAGGAGAGACTGAGACGGATGATTGGCGCTAAAGGAGTTTCGATTCGTTACGCGGACACAGCACCAGAAAAACGGGATCCGAAAACCAAACTAGTTTCTTTCACGGTTGGCGTCTTTCTCGATGGCTGGGGTGAAACAAACAAACTTCTTGGAACTGGTGTTGCTCTTGGTAAGAAGGACGCTGGATTTATTGCGGCTGAGAATGCGATGGCCAACACGGATTTGATCAAGGTATATGTGGAGGAGAAAAAGCAATTCGACTTAAAAAGGGCAGCAGCAGCATTTCAGAATACTTGAGAACACCAAGGCTTAAGAATTTATTTTTTGCATATACAACAACTTCATGAGGAAAGAGGTCTCGAAGCTCCCAGCCACCATGCTAACCTCGAAAACAAAGACCGAAAGGGACGTCGATTATTCGAAGTCTTCAGAAATATGACAGTAGGGAACAGATGTTTGTGACTCAAGGTGGATATACCTTGTGCTGCAGAGGACATGTGAAGATTCTTGGCATGTGTTGCATGTTACTTGCACTCATTGCTCAAAAGTAAAATTATCTCTAGCCACTTCGTGAACTTTGCATGATAGCATTGTAAGATAGAGTCAGATTCAAATTACATACTGGCTCCAATGACAACAAGCCTACCTCGTGCCTGCCTTCCCATCTCCGAGGTAGCCGTACCTGCCTCTGCAACGACAACACAAAACGTTGCCAGACCGCCAACAAACATCCATCGAAACCATTAACCAATAAAAAAATGCCCTGTAAATAGTGACAGCAAAGCCAGTGTCCCCACCTTTCCCCCAAAACATAACCAAAAAAAATATCCTTCCAGACCAAAAGGAATCTTCACTGCATCAGGTACCAAGCTTCCCCCCATCAACTCATTTTACAAGCCAAATCTAAATCGCAAGCCCCCATTCTACTCCGTAATTCCCCCCTCCTCATATCTAATCCGGGGAATTCGTCCCCCTGGCCTAGCCCCACAAAAGCGTATGTCCCCCACCCCTGCAACCTCCAACACCGAGGCATAGCACCCGGGAACGCGTTAATGATGCGCATGATAGCTGTAATTTCCAACCTTTCCCGATCAACATAACCCCATTCCCCTCTACCCAAACCCCCAAAATATTCTGCGCATACTATTCTCATTCTTAGATTGTGAAATCAGTGTGGCTTATCAGATAGAACTTGCATCTATGGAGTAGGAAATTTGGCACGATACAGGAGGCTTGGTCTTTTGGGTGTTCCGTGATTCTTTTTTCGTGCTGGCTTGGGGAAAGAGACGGTCAGATACGTTGGAGTCAGCGTATTTCATTTGTTCGTTGGTAGACTGCAGCCGCGGAGTATTGTTTGGGAGGGGCAGAAGAACGGTCAGAGATGGCGGACTCAGTTGGTATGTATGCATTGTCTTATCATCTATTCCTTTCTACGTGTCAATCGATTCCATTCAATTCAATTCGTTTCAATTCCCAATCCCTCACCTTCTTTTGGAGATTACCTCCCCTCTTACTTGTTCATTGGCGAAGATGCTAATATCCCCTCGTTTTGAGGTAGATCGAGTATTTGTCCACGCTCTAAATACCGTTAAAAAGATACCGAAAACTGGGGCATCGAGACCGCCGGGCCCGGATCGGTTGAGGCTTTATGGATTGTATAAACAGGCTATGGAGGGGGATGTGGATGGCGTTATGGAGAGGCCGATGAGTGTCCAAGATGAAGAGGGAGAGGAGAGGGACGAAAGGGAAATAGAGGAGTTGAGGAAGGATAGGGATAAATATGATGCTTGGGATGCGCAAAGGGGGATAAGTAGGACTGAGGCGAAGAGAAGGTATATCGAGGCGTTGATTGAGACAATGCATAAGTATGCGAGTACTACTGCGTAAGTTTCCCTATTTCTCGACCCATCTCTCCTTATTTGTGCAGGGGATTATTGCGTGGTTTGCTAACTTTTAATGGATAGGGATGCAAGAGCGCTGGTGGATGAGTTGGAATTCGTTTGGGATCAGATAAAGAATAATAGTATATCGTCTTCGGGGTCGTCGCCGGGTCGTAGGGAAAATCTGCTTTCGCCTTATACCCCTCCCTCTCGAATATTTCAGCAACCACTATCGGGGAACGACGGTCCCATGCGAGTCCTGAGCCCGATGTCGCAAGATGACGAAGCAGAAAGGGAATCGGAAAGGCGGTTGGAATATAATGATGGATATGGAGAGAAGGACGATGGCGAATTTCAAAACAATGAAGGGGAAAAGGATCAAAAGAAGACGAACAAATGGAGGAGGACCGTGGAAGCTGCGTTGGTGAAAATGACAGCTGAAATAGCGGCACTAAGGGAACAAATTGCTACAGGGAGGGAGTATCAAGGAAAGAGGAAGAGATCGGTTGGGAAGTGGATTGCATGGGCTTTCTGGGGGCTTGTGAGGCATTTCACTCTGGATGTGTTTATACTGGGGCTGATACTTCTGTGGCTAAGGAGGAGGAAGGATAGAAGGATAGAAGACTTGGTGAGGGAGGGTTTGAGGATTGGTCGGGAGTATGCCAGGAAGATATTACCACCGAGATGAGAGTCACCAAGAAATTACAGACTGCCATATTAAAGGATCCAGGTTGTCAATTCGAAAGAGCCAATATTACAGCTTACAAAATTGCTGAACAACCAAAAGACGAAATTTAGATACGATTCGACCAATATCGATCAATACATGGATATATATTCGGAATTGGTCATATGTACAGCTAAGAATCTACCACGCCTCAAGGCATAGCAGGCAATTGGTCGGCGCCCTGGATAGCAGAATGCCATGGAACTGTCTCACCAACAAATAACTCCCCCTTTAGTGTATTCTTGTTTGGCCATTCAAGGTCATCAAAAATACCAGTCTTAATGATTGCGGCACCAGGGAAAGACTCGCTGATACGGAAGAGAGTGGTACCGCAATCACCACAGAAATGAGAGGTGATTTTCTTGCCTATGTCGGCTTGTTTTAAGATCTCCTTTGGCTTTCCTAGGAGGGTATTAGAGAGGGATTGCCATGGCCAATGGGGAGGTGAGAGGAATGGCTCATACCAAGTTCAAGCTTGAAAGCATCCTCGGAAACAATAAAATTGTTGCTGTAGGAAGATCCGTTGATCTTTCTGCAGTCAGGGCAATGGCATAGAACATGGGCTTTAGGCTCGCCCGTGTAGGATACGCGAACTTAGATATAGATAATATAATAAGCAATAAATTCCACACCAAAATTTAATCCAAACGGTAAGTACTTCATACCTTGTCACAGAAACATCCTCCAGCCGGCTTGATGAATGACTAGATATCCTAAGATTTAAATTCAATTTAAGAGTATTCAGTAGTTGAAGTTTGACTGAGTAGTGAACACCTTGACAAATACCTTTCCCTCTATATACCTCCTCTTCCCCTCTCTTCTCCCACCAAGATCTTCTTCCAAAACATCCACTATTAGACTCTAATCGACAAAGCTAAGCTGCTGGATGAAGCCCCGGATCAAACACCCCCGTCCATTCCCCCGGATTAACACACCAAAATCAAGATCTCCCCAAGCTTGAAATACCTGGGCAATTCAAACCCCTGTTCATAAAAAAAAATGACGGTGGTGGTTGGTACCTTGTTTGCCTAGGAGGTTCCCAAACGAAACTTCGGGTACATTCCGCGACGAACCAACCACAAACCAACCTCAGAACCCACCCGGCAACGACACAACACACCAAGATTACGGAGACGAGGAAAACACTGCAGAGCGAAATCGCCGAGGAGATACGTATCTGCCTGCTTAGCTTGGACTCGACATATCGATCGACTGCAGGGGAATGAGAAGGAGGGAGGGGAGACAGAAACACATGATAGGAGGATAGCACCTGATTAAGACAACGCACGGGATCAGGCTCAGAGATCAAGATGGCTACAATGAAGGCTCCTAATGGGCCTCGGGAGAAGGATTCGAGTCCAGTTTCGACGACGGCTCAGACTCAGACAATAATACCAGATGTAAGATTTCTCATCATATATCACGTGATGGGATCTCATCCCGTGATTTATCTTCCTTCCAACCCCCCCCCCCCCCGTCTCATTTTGAAGACTCAGAAGCACGGAGCTAATTTCTCCTCTCTAAATAGATACAATTCTCTACCCCTCCCACAATCTTCATCCCTTTCTCCCATTTCACCCCCTCTTCTACCTCCTCCAATCCCGGCATCCCCCAAAGAACACTCGACCACCCCCAAAAACTCCAACTCATCCTCAAAAACATCCGAGAACACCAAAATGCCGTTAAATCTACCACGATCTCCGTGTATAACTCTCAATTCTCGGATCTCATCTCAAAAGCTAATTCGGAAATCGCGAGTCTTAAGGAAACGGAGAAGGATGAGGAGGAGAAAGAGAGGGTTAGGAGGGTTAATGAGGAGGTTATGAAGGGGGTTTGTGTTAGGGATGGGGGGAGGAAGGGGGAGGAGTTTGAATGGAAGGGGGAGGATGTTTGGGGAGTTGGGGTTGGTGATACGGTTATGGGTGGTATGGAGAGTCATGGTCATATTCTGGGATTGGGGACGAAGGGGACGAAGAGAACGAGGAATGTGGTGAAAGAGGAGTTGTTGGGAACGTTAATTAAGAAGTATGAGGGTGCAATGAGGGATTTGAAGGGTTATGAGGATCAATCGAAAGGGGTGGTTATGCATTATGAGAGTTCGTTGAATAGATGGTTGGCTAAGGAGAATGGAGGCGCAGGTTCGGGACTGGAGGGTGATGCGCTTGCGAGATCGGGATTGCCGGGGAGGTATTCGAGTTTGGATTCCGGGGGCATACCTAGTTTAGGGAGGACGGGGGGAGGAGTGAGGTTTGGGAGTGGGGATTCTACGAATGGTGCGGGGAGTATGGGAGGGAGTAGATCGGCGGGTGGGGTGTCACCTTCTGTTAGGTTTGCTACGGATGATTCTTTAAGTGCGAGGTTTGGAGGGGAGTCATCTCTTTCTGCTGGTGTTTTACCTAAAGGTGGTGGAGTTAGGTTTACCGGACCGGAGAAACCGAGCAGTGCTGGAGTCAGAAAGTCTAGTATTTTGAAGAATAGAAGTGCGAAGTCTCCGGTTAGTAGGGATACGATGGGTGGTGGTGACCCGATGGATCTTGATAAAGATTCATTGAATGGAGGTAAATAAGCGGTTTCTAGAGCACGGTATCGGATTCTTTGCTATTAGGCGCATCGGTGAGTACGGTTCTGCTATTAGGTATGGATTTCTTAGTAGTAGAGCGGTTTGATAATATGAAGTGAGTCCAGGACTCTTTAACTGGCGATGAGAGCGTTTGCTCTATTATAGGAAAATCTTGGTTTCTCTTCGTAGGGTAGTAAATTGTTAGTCTTGTGGCACTTTTTACTCTTCTCATTAGTTTTTATATCATTCTATTTGATTGTCTCTCAATCTCGTCATATCGTTAATTCTCGATGAGTTCCTCTCATTTTCTAGCTCGCTCACTTGCTATTAATATTAAATGGCAGGGGAATAAGAGGTTAAGCCTTTTATTAACTCGGATCTTATCTAAGGTTGGAAACAAGGGTCACATTTTCTATTGTTCTAAGAAATTAACTTGGGATTAAAATCTTAAATTAGGTGTCGGACTATTTACACGAAATAAGTTGATGAACCATGATGAGAGCCTCACTGCATGTACTATAGAATATGACTCGACAGATACTCGTGGAGAGAGTCTAGATCCGAGGTAGCCATTCGATATATAAATAGCGACCTAAATATGAATATTATTTACCAAAATGTAGTAGATTAATTTGTAGCGTTTGCCATCAATATCTAGCTAGTATGTTTCATAGTAAGATATCATTAATATAGATTTCCAAAGGCTACTACTAATTATTCTACTCAAATCCTGGACGCTTACTTCATACGCTAGATGTACGAAGCAGATACTATTAGTACTCCTTCCCTCTCTCTCTCTTGTTCTATTCTCATGCGCCAAGATTTCGAAAAGCATATCTGATAGATCATTTATTCATATCTCTAAACTCGTCCAAGCGATAGAAATCGTTCCTCAACTCACATCCCAAAAATCATCGAATTACTCTTCATTTCCGCAATGAAAACAATTTAAAAGAAATCTCGAAATATCATCCAACAGTTGGACCCCCGTTACCAACCATGCCTCTATCACCCTACAATTATGCGCCTAATTTTTCAGCTCTCCCTCCTCCTCAACTACCCCTCACCATCTCAACCTTCCACACCAGGAGGAAGATCTCTCCTCTACACTATAATCCTCCTAATAATCCTCTCCCCAGTAATTTACTTCCCTCTAAAAACCCGTATTCAAAAGACCTTTCTCTCTCAACTTCTCATCATCCCCTCTCACCTCCGCCATAAAAAAGTCGAGTCACCATGTTTAAAACCCGTGAATTATGATGATATTAAGGAATTGAAGATACCTAGTAGTTATGAAAGGTTGAAATTTAATGAGGAAGAGGGGAAGAGGGAATAAGTTGGGGGGTTGGAGTAGAGGGAGGGAGAGGAAGGAAGAAAATATTCAGCTTCTTGATTTGGATAATTATACTCATCATAGGGAAGCTCTTGAGGGGGATGGATTGAAGGTGGAGAGGATGAGAGATGATATGGAGGCAGTTAAGGGATGGGAGGAGGAGATTGGGGTGCAGAGGGTGATAATGTATTTGACGGGAACTATGGTTTGGGGGGGATGAAGTTTAGGCTGTTACTGCGGTTCTTCAGCCGGCTTGTAGAGTAAAAGATTCGTTAGAACTTCCTCCTCGTTATGTATGATTAATGTCTTTGGAGGGAGAGCAAGGCGTGAAGGATGAATCAGTTTGGGGGCTGGTATTTTCGTATATCACTCAAAAGATATTTATTTGATATAAATACTTGATTCATATTTATGAACTAAATTCAACAGTCTGTCTCCATTTGGGTATCTATCCTTAAATACAATTAAAATACCTTTCATACCCACATCCTTACCAAAACGTATCCGAGCAGCCCAATATCCGAGCTAAAAACACGCACGCTCTTAAAAGTCCTTACAAGGGTATCTATACAAACATATACAACTCCCATCCCACCCCATTACCCCTTTAAACCCGATTAATAAACCACATAAGCCGTCCCCAACCCATCATACTGAGCGGACATTCCAGAAGTCGACCTCATATTAACCAACCTCTCCATATTCAAGGGCATCACCCCCCCATACAACTGATTTTTATATGGCGCGGGTAACCGAGTCGAACTCGTCCCCGCATAATTCGGATTCCCATCCGCTTTATGTCCCCAAAACATCCTGTTATCCCACTCATCAATCAAATCCGCCAACGTCTGCAAATGACCAAAAGTCGCCGGTAAAGCGCCAATAGGTCTTCGTGCACTAACATAAGTTGCGAAAACAGCAACCGTGAATGCAAATGCGGTGAAGTAGAAGATTTGTGGGGGATACATATTTACTCCTAGTTTGAAATCGTTGTTTATGGCAAGACCGAAGAGCCAATGGACGGCGGCTTTGAAGAGGAAGAGGATTATTGTTTGCCAGGAGGAAAAGGCGGCTAAGATGGAACTGTAGCGGGGGTCGGTTCCTTTTTTTGAGATGGCTTTGCGAAATACGGCTTCATCGCGGGAGAGGTTGACGATTAATTCTGCACAGTGGAGGGCGAGTGTGAGTGCAGATTGAAAAGCAGCTATTAGGAAGATAGAACCGATTGAGCCTGGGATTCCACTATTGGCAGTCCAGCCGACGTTTAGAACTGAGGTTCCGGCTGTGCAGCGTGCGGCTTTACAGTCGGATTCAGAAGAACTTCCCGTGAAAACAGGAAGGAAGGACCAGCTGTCTCCGAGAACTCCGTGGGAGTTTCCTTTGGTGATCATGGTGTAGATTGATGCGCCCCAGATTCCTCCCAAGGGGACTAGAATCCAGAGGAACCCAAGAACGAATTTTACTTCGTTATGTGCTGTGAAGGCTGGGCCTTGACTATCCTTTGGCACAACCGGGTAGGAGTCTTGTCCGAGATCATGAACTCCTTTCATGCATCTATCTTTATGTCTTGTCAATCGATGCCCATCCGTCTCATCTGTGCATGCCAACACTGTGTCTAGAGGATTCGAAGACCAAGTCGGTATTTCTGTCGAGTGTAGGGCCCATGTCGATAGTATTGCTTGCCCGAAAAGACTGAGTCCAAAAATCACCAATGCAGCCCCAGATATCTTAATCAGATCTTCGGGAGTACCATCATCAGTTGGGTCGAAAGTTTTCGCGAGCGACGGATTCCACGATAGAAATACCATTGATGTCGTAGCATATGATAGAACGATGCAAAAAAGAAACGCCATATTCGAGTACCACTTATTCGCTCTCGAGAGCTTCGAGCTTGATAAGAGCCGTAAATTCGAATTGAATGTGAGTCGTTGTTCATGCTGCAGAGACCATCGAAGCGTTGTTGAGTGTATAAATCCCATACCTTCATTTAGCAGAGTGACGATAATATTCATCCCCAGAGGAAGCACTTCTTTCAGCAGAGGCGGAATAAAAAACTCAGCTCGATCGCTGTAGTCACCACCACTCGTTGTCGCCAAATACAGACAGTATGCTCCCCCAATAAGTCCTGCCGTACCCGCAATCCACGAGGCACAAAGTCCAGCTATACAGAAATTCCTCGTCTCCAGAGCCTTGTCCAGTCGGTCATAGGTATGGGTCGCCATTGCGTTGCTCGAGATGCCGCAAAGTCGGTGGGCTCAATCTTGGGGTACTGATCCAGTTCTTGAGTACAAAATGCCTTCTTTGAGATAAAACAAAAGGTCACAAATCAGTACAGAAATAGAGATGACATTGTAGGAAGCTTGCACGACAGGAAAGCAGTAGTACGAAAGGACTTGGGACTTTCCCCTCTTGTCTCATGGGATCTAATGCGCAGCCCAACCTCCAGAGCCTCACGGTACCCCCATTTGCTTTACCTCCCGGTGCGCCTTATCACTTTCTTCGGATGCACATGGGATTTCATTGGTAAAATGGTACAGGCTTATGCTTTCCCATGTTGAATTGGGCTGTTTGGAGCAGCGAGTCCGCAAGAATCAAGCAGCTGAGTGGTTGTATTTTCAGCCTTGCGCCACCAATATTGCGCCCATTTTTAGAGCTATGGATAGAGACCTTGCTTTTTTTAGCTCACGGTGCAACGCGAAAGAATATTTAAGTCATGTCAAGCGAGAGAATTGAAACGCATACTTTGACGTAGTTGTGGTGATGAGGAAAAAGCTCATAGACCTTTATTGTGTAGGAAATATAAGTAGCCGATAAGGTTATCTAGTTCTAGAACATCAAGACAAATCCATGTTCAGTATCCACTTGATTATTTGACGAGACTTGTGGTTGGAGTACCCATGCCCACTTAGCAAATGCGCAATCAATTCCCCTGCCGAAATGGCTCGTCAATAAAATACACCTCGCACAGGCCTAATTTATTGCATCTTGAGCAAGTCGGAGGAAAGTGTATAACTAGCACTTATCACAATCTAGATCCTGAATATATACATCGCGAGCACTACCTCCAAGCATGCTCCCTTTCATAGCATCTACACTTATTAGTCTCCTCAAAACGTCTTTTAAGATCGTCGTATCTGTTTTTCTCTTCGACAGACGTGATAGTTGCATATCGAATGTTTATACAAGTCCCTCGGGCATCCTTATCGAAGAAAACTTGGGGCCCCCTCGGAATATACTTGGCAAAAGAACGATAGTATCTAAGGCGGGGTCGTCGATCCGGGGGCCTCTTGCTATAATGCCTCTGGTGCCATCGTGGATGCTCAAACATGAAGAATCGGCGAGCCAGATCCACGGGTTCCGTGAAAGTACGTGGGGCTTTAATCTCCAAAGACGACTGATTGGATTTTTTATCGTTCTCGCCGCCGTCGTCAACTACTATTGTAAACTCCTCAAGAGACTTTAACCTTCCCAAGCATCTGTGAAACTTGTGATTGTGGTAGTTGAGGTTTCCCATATACAAGGCCGAACCTGTCCCATCAAAGAATGAACCATGAATAGCGATCTTCTTGAGTCGTCGAAGCTCATCTCGACAGAGAACGTTAGAAAACAACCAATTAAGAAGGCAGCGGTTATTCCAGTGCGGAAAAGACCGAGCATCGAGATATAGAGTGTCAACCTCGAAATCAAAGTAGGTTTGAGGTATTGCACCAGGCATAGAGAAGCTTCGTATATACCTTTTAGAAGCGGCCCAGCTACTTTCGATACAAGTAAGCAGAAGTGGAGGGGTAACCGAATTCGACTTCAGCCCGTATTCATGAAGTAGTTTCCAAGCCATGTCTGCGTTATGTAACCATAGACGGTATACGTAGGATTGAAAACTCGCATTGCACCAATAAGGCAGCTCCCATTCTTCTAAAGTCTCCCAGTACAATCCTTGGGCATAACCTGCACATAAAGTGCCTTCCGGTTGGTCTGGAGAGTTACCACCACATCTATCTTGGACGGGGACATCGGAACGAACTCTTTGTAAGATGTGCTTGCATATGGCTGTCCTTTTAGGCCTCAATTCGACAATGCGCGGTGGTTCGGCGGCTACTGCTTCCTCCCAAATTTGCAAACGAACTTCTTTGGGTAGGTCCGGGAAGAGTGGAAAACTTGTGAGTGTTGGGTTCGGAGGAGACATTTCTTTTCTGGCCTTTGAGTAGTGCCTCGTGAGCTAGAGTAAAGGGAGCTGTGTTTTACTGATGCTGCGGGATGTATAGTGAATGATTGTGAGGGATTGTGAGTGAATGCAATGGATCGTGGGAGATTTGCTTGGTTTAATACGTTAGGAGAGAAAGCTAGTTGCAAGCCTACTCATAAAAGGCTTAGTGCGAACTTGTTAAGGTCATTACAGTATCGACTAGCTTTCCTCTATCGGAAGTCTAGTTGTGCTAGTAAGTGTCTAGAGGCGTATTCGCAAGGGCACTAAAGTTGAATAGACCCTGATAACCCTGAAACGGTACAATATTTCTCCAGTTTGCAGTTTATTCAGCTCTCTCATGTACAATTTAATTTTAATATTAATAGAGAGAGGTGAGACAATCTTTACTTACCATCGCAACTTGTGGCCATTGAGAAGTACAAGGCGAGGCTAAACCAATTCGTAATAGATAGAAAGTGATTTTGCACTAAGAAAGACAAGCGAGTGCCTACCGCGAATTAGACTAGTTTGGGGGCTGTCGGTTCACGCGGGTCTCCGGATACTCAAGAGACAAGTATATTTTATCCTTTAAAAGTGGAAGGGGCTGTCTAGATATTAAAGAGATAGTAAGGTTCCAGATACCAATTCGTAACACAGTAACTAATAGCAATTTCGACATGACGTATTTCCTGAGCAAAAGCCTGCAAGGAGTTTGCAGAACAATTTAGTGCGTGCGAGGAAAGACATATATGACGCAAGATATATATTGATAGTGTCACACCTGCACATTGAGCAAGAAAACCTTTTATTCGGAAATTCAAGTATAGCTTGGAGTAAAGATATGGTCTATCTCTTTTGTGGAGTAAAAACCCTGTACCAAAAGCACTTTGGGAGTTGGATAAACTTCCACCCTCACCCAATTCAGAGCGGGCTTGCGAGGGTATCCGTAAAAAGTAACTGAGATGCTATCACTGACATTTCTAAGCCAACGTAGTCTAGTATATTTACCTCCCTAGCGTCTTACTCAAACAGAGAGAATAACAATCATGTTTCGAACAAGGAAACAAAAGCTCCCTTTCTCACTTGAGGAAAATGATGAGTCCCAGGACTAGGGGAAGTCCCTGATGGTTACTGGTGACGATAGAGATAAGAAGAAATCCAGAATGACGAAAATCCTCCAGAAGTTCTGGCAGCCTGCAGCTGGATACCTTGGAACCCTGAACATGGAGCCCTGTGTCTAATGTTATCTTACTAACCGTCTGGAAAGCCTCCTTTTTACTGGATGCATTTTAAATAGACCCTACCATTTACAAACAATTTATGTATGGGGTAGAAATGGTATATATTGCACTCTAGGATTTTCCAAGGTGATAAATCTGGGGCTTTGAGAATGTCAACACCAGGAATAGCAGTTAAAGAGAATAAACTCCGAACTTCCAAATTTCTGAGCCTAGTGTTTCGTTAACTTTTTACCCGAGGAGTTTACTTCAAACCACAAGGACCTTGTTTAGTAGTCATGAAAAATCATTGCCCTCGCATGATAAAATTTCAACCCAAGGGCACTGTAACGCAAACTAATAGAATTAAGCTAGATTATAAAACTACTCCAGATCCGAGGGAATCATTGTTTGATAGTCTTACAGAAGAGGAAAAGGAGTATGGTGCCCTTGCAGCGGGTAACCCTCGGGGCAGTATTTCTCGGGCCAATAACTTTCTCAATGCCTACATAAAAACTACAGGAGCCCAAGTCTAGGACTCAATGAATAGAGGCGGGGATAACATTTGAATCTAGCATCGGCACGAGTCTAGTATTGGCTGATGAAGCATTATAAAACTTTATTATCATTACTACGAGTAAAAGATTCTCTAAGCCGAGAATGGCTATTTGAACTATTGCAGGGTCGTTTGTGAAAGCATAGAAAGACACCCATTGTTTTGAGAATTTAATAATGGAACCCAAGAGAAAAATTACGTATAGAATGACTAAGGAAGAAAGCTAAAGACTAGACCTAGAGATTATTTAACGGATTCGCGGCGCTTGTCGGTCGTACTATAAAATCCCTACTGACTCTAAGGAATAGAGAAGAGACTCTATATACTAAGCTCTCCGAACCAGAAATTGCCGAGACTGCCAGACTTGACGGTAAACCCAGGGAGAATATGCAAGACACAATCAGATCAAACATCAACTCTCTCTATCCAGTGAAATAGCGATTATTGACGAGACTACTACGCCGGAGACGATTAAGACACATAGAGCTAAGGCTTTAAGATCTGAGAATTGTGGTGTGGTAAGGCCGGAATTAGAGGCGAGGAAGGTTTGAGCTTTCAACTACCATCGAACCCCATGAGAAACGTCAGTTCATACATTGCCTGGAGCACGCAAAAATTCATCGAAACCGAAAAAGACGATTAATGGAGGAACCTCTGATGAGCGGGAAGAAACGGTTGTAACCAAAGCCGAATGATATTCGGATTGTATGATAAGGGCAACATTCATGGATAAAAATCGTAAGATGGTTCTGATTGATAATACAACCTCTTTCAATCTGAGCAAGTAAGAATACTACCCCACCCTTCAGGGAAGTATTTACTCTTGTACAATAAGGATCTCCCATTGCGGCATAACACGTGAATATGACGAATATGGGATACTTGCATTAGCATCCTGCTTGGATGATACTAATCTGCAATGAGGTTCATAAAGAAAAGGGAACACCCCATTTCTATACCAGAACCTCATCCGAAACATAAACAATGGCGGGAAACAAGCGAGGTAAATCTGTAGCAATAATTGGAGCTGGGGCATCAGGTATACTTCCCATCATTCACGTGACATTAAATATAGCAATTAATGCTTATCAATAACCAACAGGAGTCATATCAGCAGTGGTCTTTAAGGAAGAGAAATACTTTGATAAGATTAGCGTCTTTGAACGTAGAGAAGGTGCTGGTGGAACATGGTACTTGCCTTATTACTTCTAACTCCTTACAGCAACATCACTAACACAACACTAGGATCTACGACCCATCACCGACAGAGATTCCCTTAGAGCCAGGGAGTCTTCCGACAGAATTAGACCCTCCACTTCAAATTCCAAATGAACTCCCAAAAATCACCTCTCCAAATAAACAAGAAAGATATATCCAAACACCAATATATTCCTCTCTAACGTTAGTTTTCATTCTAAATTAAAATCTCCACCCACTAAAACACACCCAGAACAAACGTCCCAGCAATAGCAATGGCTTTTCCCGACGTTCCATTTCCCTACGGTCCCTTCGTTCCTCACTACATCCCAAAACAATACATCGAACACTACCTCTCCCACCACCAACTCGATACCCTCGTCTCCTTTAACACCACCGTCGAAAACCTCCTTCTCAACCACTCCACACAAACCTGGACTCTCACCCTCCGAAAACACGACCCAGTCCTCCAAACCGACTCCTGGTGGTCCGAAACCTATGACTATGTAATCCTCGGAAACGGACACTACACCATCCCCTTCATCCCCTTCGTCCCCGGTTTAAAATCCTACATCTCCCACTTCCCGAACCGAGTATCCCATTCCAAAACCTACCGAACCCCTCTCCTCTACAAGGATAAAAAAGTTCTCATAATCGGTTCCTCAGCATCCGCTCACGACCTAGCAGCCGAACTAGTCCATCACGTCTCCCTCCCACTCTATCAATCCCGCCGCTCACCCGCCCGATGGGATGGCCCCTTCCCCGCCAAAGGAATAATCTGGAAACCAATAATCACTTCTTATCTCTCCGATGGAACAATTATATTTGAAGATAAAACCGAATTAGGAAAAGATGAAATAGATATAATAATCTACTGTACGGGATATCTTCCTTCCTATCCATTTTGGGACTCAAAAAATAATGGAGGGGAAATATATAATTATGAACATAAAAGACTAGAAGGTTCTTATCTCCATACCTTTTTCCCTGAACATCCTACATTGGGGGTTGTTGGGATGCCGAAGGTTCTTACGTTTAGATCTTTTGAATATCAGGCTATCGCTTTGGCTAGACTTTTTTCGGGGAGGAATGCGAAGGCGTTACCGGAGAAGGAAGTGATGAGGGAGTGGGAGAGGGAGAGGCAGGAGAGGAGGGAGAGGGAGGATAAGAATTTTCATGATGTGGAGTGGGAGACCAGGGAGACGGTGGGGTGGTTGGGTGAGTTGTATGGGATTGCGGGGTTGGGGGCTTTGACGGGGGAGGGGAGACAGCCGAGTTTCTTGGGAGAGGATGTTAGGTGGGCAGTGGAGAATGTAAGGAAGTATGCTAAGCTGGTTGTTTTGGAGGAAGATGGCGCGGAAGGGAAGGAGAAGAGGGACGAGGGAGGGAAGGGGGGAGAGGTAGATGGGAAGTCGGAAGAGAAGGGGAAGGGAAAGAATAAATGGGTTGTTGTTAAGAGGGAGGAGGGGAAGGATTTGCTTTCTTTTATTTGAAGAACCCTAGGATGTAAATTTCTTACCTGTCATATAGAATGGGACTTCAGCATAGGATTTTAGTTAGAATTCTTTTTCTATTGAGTTGATAACGATATTAACGGCCCCGCTAAATCTATTTTCAATAAAGAGTTCTAAGTATAGTCAAAAGATACTACACATAAATAACTCTAGTGAATCTATCCGTTAGATGTAAGCCAAAATACCCAAAGAATATTCAAATGGATGCCTTTAGATCGTCTATGATGATATTTAAAGGGGTTTTAATGGCATTGTTAATTTTTGGGGTTACAGGTTTTGTTTTTCCTTTGCAAAAGTTCAACATAACTTTAGATTAGGAAATACCAAAGTTAATCACAAAAGCATCTTTGGGACATCTCAAATTTGAAAAACTATATCACGTGGAGATATGAAGATATGGGATATTGGTGTTTTGCATGTATGAGACATTACTCATAACTTTCATTCATAAGCTCATAATTCATCATCTGATTCTGTTTCTGATCCGGTGACTGCCGGCGCAATCTTAGGAGTTGGAGGTGAAGGCTTTTTAGGCCGTGAGAATGGAAGTTCTCTTTTGGGAGGAAGTTCTTCATCGGAGTCCTCCGCGGGTGGAGGTGCTTTCGAAGTAGATGGCTTTGCTATGCCTGCCGTCTTTGAGCCTCCTCGTGTCTGTCGTTTCGTGGGAAGGATATCCTCATCCGATTCCTCAGATACTGCATTTTTTGAGGCGGGAGCTTTTCCTTTCCCCTTTCCGTTCCTTGATGCAGCTGCTTTCCTTTTGGGAGGCGGAGGTGGTGGTGGCTCGTCATCGGCGGTCTCTTCATCTGCTGTAGATGCATCTGGAGTCTGCTGGTCGCCTTCTTCAGAGTCATTGGCGGCTGGTTCCTCGACATCGACATCCATCTTTTCGAAGCCATCATCCGAGTCCTCGCTCTCAAGTTGTGCAGCTTGGCCGGCTTTCCTTTTCCCACCTCTCGACGGGCCGGCAGATCTCGAAGCTATCATACTTTCTTGAACTGTCTCTAGCTTGGCTGGATCGACAGTTGAGCTGGCAAGCAGCCGCTGCTGATCGCGGATCTTGAGTTTCTTTTCGTTTAGGAGAAGTGAGAACTTCTCGATTAATTGGTCCTCGTTGTCATTCTTGAGCTTGACGAGCTCTTCGAACGATTGGTCTAGTTTGGCAATTTGTTCATCCTTCTTCTTCAGTTCCCCTCTCAGCTTATCCAATTCGCGCTTGGAGGAGTCCCTGGCCTGTATTGCAATACCACACCATTCATATGGCTCGACTTCTTCGCTTTCTGTGACTGGCAGAGAGATGGTTCCAAGTTTTTGCTACCATATCTATTAGCCCATGTCCCGAACGGTTTTCGGACACGTCTCCCGTACCGTAATGCCCTCAATTCGTTTTTGAATTGAAATAGTAATTGCAGCACTGTCTTCCTCGACTTTTGCCACAGCCTCAACACCTTCAAGAATACCGGCCTGTGCCACCGAGGGGGTCGTTCCAAGTAGGATGGCTGATAGAACGATTTCCCACTCGTCATCCGCGGTCTTTGATTTCTTCGCCTTCAACGAAGATATTTGGCTGTGGTTCACTAGAGCACCGAGATTTGATTAGTCCCCGGACGACGATAGCATGAACTTAAGACCCAGGGTTTGCCGTGGAGGCGATCTTGTGGCTACCTTACACGAGACTGAGAAGACCTCAGCACCCTCCGTCCCAATCAGCTTCAAGTCGAAGACATTCCGCCCGGTAGCAGAGACGTGCACAAGCACAAACTCGGGCTCCTCGTCCTTGCGGTCGACGCGGGGAAGTCCTAGTACGATTGGCTCCATAGCAGCGGAGGTATCCGGTGCGAAGAGTGCGGCGTTTCAGACAGGAAGTTGGACCAAGGAACGAGGAACGAGGAATGAAGAAAAGCCGGATTTCAGGACTTCACCTTCATATCCTGCGCCGTATATCTGGAATTAGGAGCAAGGTCTGGTCGTGCTGTGACATAAATGTCGAGCTTTGTTGCACACGAGGATCAGGCAAGCCACGAAACCGACGCGCCAGACGTGCCGAGCACAGACTGTGTACTTGGGTGGTGCCACGTGACGAGCGCCCCTTCCTTGGTCTCGCTGGTCGTGGCCTTCCGTGTTGCTAGGTTGAGCGAGGAAGAGCAAGAGTGAAGGGTGGAAGCCCAGCCACCCTTTTCACCCGGCCATTTCACTCACCCACACCAGACGACTGAAGACCAATTCGCAAGCCGCGAGCTCACCAGAACCCTCAACAGAGGAACCAGAGACCATATTGCGCCAGCCAGAGCGACTGCCTTTGGGCTGCAGCTGGAAGGAAGAACGCGACCGAAGGACGACAGTGTACACAAACATATAACCAGCACACAACGACGACGACACCCTCATTTCACTTTCACCCAGCGCAGCCATCTCAGCCAAACCACGCGCATTCACCTACCAGCGACCACAGTACCTCCCTTCAAAAACCCCGCGATCCTACGAGACCATGAACCTTCAATCCTTCTGACCACGCGTGTGAACAACACCCGCCCCTAAGCAAACATTTATAACAACAGTCAATTGAGCACAGGAGGAAACAACACACCGCACACCACACGACCAGGAAACGCATTGATCAATGAATCAATTGACTTTAAAGCCGCGCAAGGCGGTGGTGGAGGAACCCATAGAGAGTTGGGACGATGACGATTTGGAGATTGGCGAAAACGATTTTACCCTTCGCAGCGCGTCACTAGTCACTGCAGCCTCGAATCCTCGAGACTCCATCTCCTCACGTTTGTCTATACGATCCGACTTTGAATCGATACAGGGAGACGAAGAGAGGCAAGTACATGTACCTGGCGATGATGAAAGGTCGACCATCGATGCAATAGCGCAAGCCAAGAAAGCGGGCATACCCATCCCACAGAATGTCCCAACCTCTGCACTGCTTGGTGGCACAATCAAGCGACTCGGTGGCCGGAGGATACAGAGGATCATTCGAGATGATTGGGATGATGGGGATCTGGAGTTACCTGGATCGGGTGGTCTACAGCTCAAAAAACAGGATGGTTCGAAATTTCCTGATGCGTTACGACAAGTCAGTGCTGGCTCTACCCAAGCAAGTCCTGTTAGGATGCTCCAAGCTGCACCGATATTCCGCTTCGAGCAACGCCATGAGTTAAAGCCAAAGCCAGCATCTTCAAATCTCCTACTAGATCGTTACCGTGATCAGGACGACGATGATTTCTTCGATGGTGGAGAAACCATCAAAGTAGCGAAAAGCCGACAAGGCCCCAAACTCATACCCCTCATCACACCACCGACGCCGCAACAAGGTGCGCCGGTGGCCCGAGATGATGATTTTGAGCACGACTTTCAGTTCCCCGCCGACGGCCGACCTCTGAGACTTTCGACCCGCAAAGCCATCCCGAAGACGCCATCTAATCTCCAGGATGAGTTCGATGAGTGGGCCGAAGGTGGGAGCTTGGGAACACGACATGGAGGAACTAGACGAGACACTCGTTCGAATAGAAGCTCTTCTGCATCTGCTCTGAGTCCCAGTATTGCCAGCTCAATCACAGTCGAGAGTGAGGATGAGGGCCTCGATGGTCTGATTCTACCCCCTGGACCTATAAATTTCGAGGACATCCTCAAGAGACGTCAACAAGATCGCTCCCCTGATCCTCAATCAGTAGAGACTCAAACAGTTGAGAAACCAGCTGTCAAGAAGCACACGGTAGTGAAACAAACAGTTGAGAAGCAGACACCTAAACGAGTTGAAATCGACGACGACTTCCTAAGCGGTCTTGAAATTGGCGATGGTGATGTCTTTAGCTCAAAAAATTTACCCTCCAATCGTAATATCAAGGTCAAACCAGCTCGACAAACAAGTCCTTCAAGACCGAAAACTTCTATATCACTCACTTTCACGAACAAGCCAACGCAGCCTACCGCCCCTGTCTCACGTCTACCAAGACCTCTAGGAGGTCATGAGAGAACAGGTTCATGTCTAGAGCCGGTTTCAGAGAGCGGCGGACCAATTACGAGAACTGTTAGAAGATCCCAATCTAGAGTTGGGGGTCACTCGTCGCAGTCATCGATTTCTAGCATGCCAACGCCCACCACGACAAACGGACATTTCTCTCTCGGACAACCCGCCACACCCCGGAGACGTGATCTTGGGACGAAGACGTCCTTTGCTGGGCTTCGTCAAGAACCGCCAACCACCACCAATGCTCAACTGCTAAAGATGAAGCGATCGATGCCCACAATGAAGGCTCTTACACAATCGCCAGCGAAGCCAATATTTTCCAGGTTTGAGAGACCCCCTTCTCGGACAGACGGTGGAAGACCCCTATCAATCTCCCGACCCAAAACCCCTCTCGAACGGGACCGTTCGGGGGCTGAATCGAGCATGGCTCATGCTCGCAAGAATCCTGTTCCTTTCCTGCCAGCTGGGGCCTCAAACTATCAATCCCAGCACGCTACAATTAAAACCAATCGCCATTTCCGACGAAACGATTCGGAATCTTCTACAAACAGTAGCGAATTTCGGCCTTCCTCCCGCGCTACGTCAAGAGCTGCATTAAGGTCGCCTAGCCCTCGCCGGAAAGGCCCAGAAGTCCTTGCACGTGGGACAGCGACCAAACAGCAACTCACAAAACCTATCCGCAGGAAGCCTTTTGGCGAAGGTTTCGAATTGGATGGTTTCGATGACCTACCAACATCGAAGGATAACGAGCAAAAGTTTGTCAAAGAACCGGTGGGTCGTGGACCACCCAAATTGAACTCCTTGCGCCATAAGGTGCACCAAGAATTCCATCCACCTCGAACTACAACGCCGGCACCTTCCTCAACTTACATGATGCATTCAGCACAGAAGTCGAGGGATGATCTACCTCGCTTTGCCCGTGATACTACTGCCAGTCGCATGGCTAGGGAGTATTCGCTTGCACAACGTAACCCGTCAGGTTCTGGGGGTCCTTTGGCAGCCATTGCAAATCCGTGGAAAAACAAGGCCGTAACTGGCGTGAGTACCATTCATGCCCAGCCTGTGAAACCGAAGAAGATCAAGGGTCCTCCAAAGAAGCCCCAATTGATCAAGGCGTTGGGAAGCACCAATAATCCTAAATGTAAGCCCTTCCCAATACTTCATGTTCCTAAGCTAAAAATCCTATCAGCGGTCAAGGGAATGTACTACAACCCTTATAAATTTCGATGGGAAGGTAATGATAACGACGTGGCTACCTTCGATCCTCCAGCATCGTCTCCATCAACAGCGTCAGTTCCTTCGCATGTGTACCAAGAAAAGGACGGTCCCCACCAGTATCGCGAAAAAGCAAATATTACTCCGCGACCTGCTCTTATCAAGAACGTTAATTCTGGCCAGGTCGCACAAATAGTAGGTGGAATGGTCTTTGATCCACAACGATTCCGCTGGTTGAAGATCGATCCACCACGAGAGGAAAACGGCAAGAGCGAAGCTGGAGACACCATGGACGGATTCAATGCCCTAGATGAGGAGGAAGATGACGTCTTCAAGGATGTTCCAGATCTTCAAGACAAGCCTGGTAAGGAAGGCAGCGAAATCGGCGCCCGCATGAGCGAAGGTGCAAGTGGCCTCAACGACGAATGGCTCATCGGTGAAGAGTTCGATGTTGGACCTGAATTCATTCGACGACAACGAGAAGAGGAGGAACGTTGGAGAAGAAAAACCGAGAAATGGATAAATCCCAATCGAGGTGATGAATGGAGATGGTTGATCAGAGACGTCGTTAATGAATTATGAAATACATAAGATGAATGGGTGGGAACAGGGGAGTTCTCAGTTTATCTCTCACACATCAGAACAAGGTGCAAACCACTTGTATATGTTACGATTATGAATTGCCAGTATTTGGCGTTTTCCTTTTGGTGGGGGTCAACACAAAAGCAGGTGGGATATGAAAGGAAGGGGAGGGGTGTCACGACCAGGTGTGTACGTTATCGAAGTGAAAAACTCAATTTTATGACTTGATGATGGGTATGGATGGGATGGTTGGGACGGGATGAGGTTTGAATTGGGCGATGAGCAGGCATACTCGGAAGAAAATATGTAATGATGGGATGAACGAACAAGCAAACGTCTTTCACTTTGACTAACTATGGGGGTGGTTTCTTTTGTTTTTCCATTGAGGGCTACCTATTTATCTATATGGGATGGTACGGTATGCATAGCGAGTGGGAAGTGGTGGGTGACAGGGGGTGGAAGAGGGGTGAGGAGGCGAGAGAAGAGAGAGAGAGAGAGAATTACGACACCTGATAGCGATCGATCTATTATTTTGGGCAGTGGCACCCTTTTTTGCTTTGTGTTTTCTTTGGGTTATTAGTGTAGAGTGTGTGGTTGGTGGGTGGAGGATAGAGATGGGGGTGAGTGGGGAGGGGGATGAGTAATTATTATATTTATACTTTGATGAGAGTGTTAGTTTGATTTTAGGTGATGTGATGTGATATGATGTGTTATAATATACCTCTTCGGGAGAGAAGCAAGTGGCCGGTTTTGGTATACGAATTTTAGGACATTTAGTTTTATATCTTCGGAGAGAAGGGACATTTGTCTATTGAACTGTCCCAAATAAGGTACTTTAATAACGGATACCTACTACTTTAAATATCCTAAGTACTAATAATATATATATAAAGGACATTCACGACTTCAAATGTCCTAAAATTCTTGTGCTAAAATCGGCCACTTATTTGTCCATCGAAGACGTGCTGTGGTTGTGAGGTTGAGATAGACTCGCTTAAAACTTGGCTTAGTAATGGAAGTGGAATTATTTCTTGGGGAAATGGCGAACTCTCCTTTCGTCCCTCAGACAAAGGGACCATCTCCAAATGCTAATAAAAAGAGCAACTTCGAATTCATAGGTAAATTCAAGGATAAGAGACTTATCACAGGTTCCTATAATGTCACTTCAAGCCTCTTCCGGTGAATCCGTTATCGCCTCCCAAGAGCCCCTCAAATATCGCCTGTCCTGCGACCGATGTCAAAACACAAAAGTTCGATGTAGTCAAGACAAGCCAACATGTAAACGATGTGCCCATAGAGGGGTTACTTGTGTATTTAGTCCTGTAAGACGTATTGGACGACCAAGAAAAATAATTAGCAATCATGCCAGTTCCGATACGACGAGTTTGGAATCTCGGATGAGTTCAACTCCATCGCTCGGTAGTGAGTACTTTATTTCTTTCCAGCTGTAATTCTAATATCAAGTATTCTTTGTTTCTTGCTTATATGAATTTACCGACTAATAAAATTCAGACTCCAGTACTGCGGGGTGTTCAGCTAGTACTACTAGTTCAGGATACCCTCCAGATTTCACCATAGTAGATATCCAAATGATAGATGCCAAAAATACAAACTCATTACAACCCCCATCCCAACTACCAAACAATAACCAGGAACATCCAGAAGCCTTCCCGGCAACGAATTACAATGCAAGAATCCTCATTCAAACAGCCAAACTACTAGAAACCCTCGAACACACCACCTCCCCTCCAGGAATCGACCTTGTATTTCAAGCCGAACACGATTTCCACACCCTCCAATGCCATCTCTTCACATCCACAAACAACAGCCAACCTAAAACCCCACCCCAACCCACCACCTCACCAAATATTCTCTCAAACCCGCACATCCTACTGAATCTTGCCCACCTAGCCTCCCACGTCCTAACCCTCCTCGAATCCCTCTTCCACCTTGCATCACAAACAGCACAAAACCTCGACAAAACCTCCTCCCCCTACCAATACTCCCCATCCCCAACCCAATCAAATCCCCACCCCAACACCCACACCAATATCTCAACCCGTCGTCTCCAACGCTCATATCGAAACCTCCTATCCAACCCCTGCATCTCACCCCAACTAGAAGCAACTCGAGAATTGCGTCTCGATAACTTCATAATTGACAATCCTGTAAAAAGTAAAATTATGAATCGGATTCTGTTACTTCGAGTGATGAGGATATTGAGGGCGTTACGGGAGATGAAGAGAGTTGGTTACAGAGAGGGGGAAGAGGGAAGGGGTGGTGGGGAAGGAGGGGAAGTGTTGGGTTGGGATGGAAGTGAGTTGGTTTTATATGATATGGCGAAGATGTTGGTGGAGGATTTGATTAAGAGGGCTGAAGCGTTGGAGGGGGCGATGATACTTATTCGTAATGATAGTATGATATAAATTATTTAATTATTACCCTGATGAGAAAATATTAAGTGGTTATTCTAGTGATAATTTATTTTTCTCCTACCCTACCTAGATCCTACCTTATTCCCTTATAAAGAAGAGAAAAACAGTATCGTCAAGACTTGTTAACTACTACTAACTAGTTTGAACAAACGATACCTTCCTTTTTACGTTAACAAGAGGACCTCGATAAAGGAAAACAAGATAGACCCATTTCCTAAAATACCTAAACCTTATATACCTCAGTCCTCTCAACTCCCAATTGTATCGTTACATTCACATCCACTTAATAATACTCTTTGAGCTTGAAAAGGATATGCGTACGTTGACATGTTAGGAGGAAAAGTCTTACCGGAAACCTTGTCAGAGATATTCAAACTATTTATTATCATAGAAAGGATAAAAGGATGCATTTCACAGAGCAGCCAGAAGGATACAATTTCTCACTACTCTTTGTGTTAAAAGCAATTATTATTCAAGAGCTTAAAATTAAGCGGATACGAAGAAAGTCGATTCGAAAACATATAAAAAACTCCCCTTTTATCTTCCATCTATCTAGATACAGCATTAGTAAAACAAGCTACGCCCCAACCCAATCTTCCACAATTCTAGAGTCAACTCGCATTTCACACTATCCGCTTCCATCTACACTCTAGGCTCAGCAACTTTCTCCGAGCCTTCTCCACCAGCACTCTCTTGGTTCCCAATAACATCACTATGCGGTTCAAGCTTACCCGGCCACTTAGCAAGAAAAGCTGCCAAAAAAGAGACACCAAACAACGCAATCCCCATAGCCCATGCACCTTTCAAACCAACAATATAAGCTTGTCGAATTCCAAATAACTCTTCACCACTAAAATAACGCTGAAGATCATAAGGTCCAAGATTAAAGACTTTTACTGGGTCGACAGAGGGTGCGTATTTAGGGAGATCTCTCAAAAGTAGATTATTAGTTATAGCGCTTGAAGCTGCGAGGACTAAGGAAGCGGTGTAGAATTGTGTGACTATGGAATGTTAGTTTCTGTTTGTGGGGTTCTGAAATTAGAATGAGAAGTTTACGAACTTAAAACTGCTGCGAGTCCGACGGATTTATCTGCATTGGATGTGACAATACCAGCGATGATTGGGGGTATTTGAAGTACGAGGCCAGTTCCACCTCCCACGAGGATTTGATATCCGATTTGTTTGCCGATGCTGGTGGCGATATCAAATGTGTATGTTAGACCACCGGAGACTGTTGCGATAGCTGCGCCGGCGATGAGATATGGTTGGTAGTAGCCATATTTGGCCATGAGTGGAGAGGCTATGATTGTGACGAGGGCTGGGTTGAGTATTAGTTACGTCTCTTGGAAAATAATAGTGAAGTATTCTCTTACAAGAAGCAAAGATAATTGGAATGGTTCGAATCCCGCTCGATTGTGGGGATAATCCTTCCGTAGCCTGAAAATAGAGAGGGATATTATAGACAAATGAGAAAAAGGCTCCATAAATACTAGGGGGTGTTAGCCAATTGGGACTACTAAGTTGGGGAAGTATGAGCAAGATGAAACTTACAAAAAGAGGTAGACGCAACCAATCAGCATATCCCGATTCTTCATCAAACGAAGCACAAAAAGTGCTTTTTCCCCCATCCAAATCTCATTCCCAACAAACAGAGCACTGAGGATAATCCATCCAACCAAAGTTCCCACTACTTTTGATGAACTCCATTTAAAAACCGTACCTCCCCAAGAGAGAGCAAGGAAATAACAAACCAAAGCTCCAATATATAAAATGAGACCTTGTAAGTCGAAATTATTAATGACTTCCCTCAGAGGTGTATGATATGAACTCTTCGCATGGGCGGGTGTCTTGAAAAGCAAGAGAGTGAAGGATAATGGGATAGCACCAACTGGAAGATTAATCCAGAAACACCATCTCCAACTCAAATTAGAAGTGAAAACTCCACCTAACAAAGGCCCAATGACGCTCGCAATGCTGAAAACCGTCCCGATCATTCCTACGATCATAGGAACACGGTTGGGGGAGACGATGAAATTAGGAATCGTATAACAGCCGAGAAGAATACCTGCAGCTCCGGCACCTTGTACGGCACGTCCGACGATCAAAGCTGCGCTGTTGGGTGACAGTGCGCAGATGAGACAGCCTACTTCGAAAAAGAAGAGAGCAATGATGAAAACGTATTTCATGTCGAAGTATTTGTATGCTTTTCCGAAGACGGATTGGAAGGCGCCGTAGCAAAGGAAGAATGTTGACCCATACCATCCTACTTGTGAAAGAGAGTTGAAGTCGGCCGTGATTGCTGGAATTGCTGTGGCTATGATGCTGATGTCGAGACCAGCCTGGGAAGGGGAGGTCGTTAGTATTGGATAGTAGCTTCTAGCGAGGGAGAAAAGGTCTTACAAGGAATATGCCAAGGAGAAGACCGATTGTAATTAGGACTTGCCTCGTTGTGGTTGGATACTCGACTGGTGGTGCTTGTTGGTTCCCTGAGCTCAATACCACAGCCGTCGAATTATTGAGAGTATCCTCCTCACTCCGGTCTTCAAGACGTAGTTTTGGTGAAAGCGAGTTTGCTATTTCAGACTCCATGGTTTGGAAAAGATTGTTTGTTTATGTGCCCAAAGGCGGTTTGATGGGGTTGGTCTAAACTTGAAATGCAGAAGAGATGAAATAAATGTAAGTTATATACCTTTCAGACCTAGGGCACGAGGGCCTATCAACATCTTGGTGTCACGCCCGGACTTGGAACCGAAAGATTCATAAGCAGGTAAATAAACAACCCGAGAAATATGTCATGTTAAGCAACCACTAAATTTTTCTTTAACAGTTATTCTCCGAGGAAAACTGCCCGAGGAGCGCGAGTTGAGCTCATAATCAAATTAGTTCCTCGTGAGATTATGAATTATGGAGGAAAAGACCCGAAAAGCAAGGCCTATTCACTTATCTCCTATTGGATCCAGCTTGGAAATATAGATAATCCGGCAATTAATATGAGATATTGTTTTCCTCGGGGCAAAACAACGACAACCAATAAGAAAGTACCCGAGAAATTACCCGAACTCAATTGAGAACCGACCACAAAGCATAAACTTTGAAAAAGATTACTCATGAGTACATGATCAAAGGCGCCATTGAATTTTGCCCAAACAATGTCTACTTCGTCATTCGCGGCATACAGTCCGAATATGCAATGCGAGTGTTCTGCGGCCACTATTCGTATCGCCAATCTGTGCAGTCGGGGACGAGATCTCGTCAGCAGTGCCTCAGCTCAAGATCAGCTCTTATCACCGGTGGAATCAACATTATCGTCTCAAGACGCCCCGCTGGCTTCATCTCTAGGTCAAAGTCTTACGATGGGCCGTGACCTGCTCCAACACTGGGAAATAATTAATGGATGCCCAAACTCGGCTGAGCATCTCGCTCCCCAAACCTTACAACTAATAGCTAAATCAATTAGCGACGTGATCCATGAGTACGAGACAGCCGCGGATGCTATGGAAACTTCTGAGAGCCGCGGAAGCGGTTCAGGCTCGTTCGATCCAGAATCAAACTCTTCTTCGAGTCTTGGGAGTTGGCATCCACCAAGAGCATTCGTCAGTAACCTGGAGTTAGAACCCGCCGAGACAGTTCTCGTGGTGCAAGAATCTCTCAATCACTCAATCGCTAGGTTATCGGTCATGATCCAAGATCTTGAAGAAGAAAGGGCTGTGCATCTTCAGGAGCCTGGGATGGAATATTTGTTGCGAGAGATGGATTTGAAAGGACTCGTCACGCGGGCATACCGGCTTTTGGCAAGGGTGAATAAATTGAAGATTTTGAAAAGGGTTGAAGAATAGGATTTCTTGTAGAGAATATGCTTGTACCGTCTGGGGTGGGGGTGTAACTTAAGGCGCCTACGTTGCTGTCTATGGTGTTCGGAAATAGTGTACCGAGATGGAGGCCGCCATGTATCGATGCGAATGGAAACTGAGGTTGTCCGTCATACTGTACTTACCGCTAAGTTCACTCGGCCACGAAGAGACCAAGGGCAGAAGGAGACTCGAGGTTGCGTACGCTGGAAAAAGTGGCGGTAGAGCGAAATCAAAAGTCCTCTTCACCGAAGTCACCCACACCATTCGTCCAAGTCTGGCAAGCCTGTTGGGCACTCCTTCAGGACGAAGGTGGATTGGGTAAACAGATGGTAACTGGATGCAGGGGAACAGGAAGGATGGGGAATGTGGATGAAGATACAATCAGTCGGGGTTTTGTCTTGGCAGGATGTGCTGTGAGGATTCAAAAGGTGGCTGTCTGGCGTTTAATGTTTGATTTCTAGTTTTTGGTATCTGGCGTTTGAGAGGTTTGAAGTATGGTCATGCTTGAGGTATGACAATATGTACAAGTAAATAAAATCCGGAATTTTATTAGCTCTCATTAATAAATTCCATCTGCCTCTGGGTATTGCTATGCTCTACGCCTTCTATCAAATCGGATTCCCTGAATCAATGAGGATTCTGAGTTCTGGATAAAGTCAGGCATGGCCTTCCCCAGCGACTACCCTCGACATCAGAGGTCCAAGTTGCCTAAAGAAACCCAGGTCGAACCGAATATTGCCCATGCTACCAAGAGTACGCAAGGACCGAGTAATATCACAGTATACATTGTATATAGCGGGTGTTTGATCGCCTTATTCAGAAGTGATGCCTAAATCAAAGGTTTCTGCGACCACAGTAATTGACAATTGTGGAACCTTGAAATGGTTTTTGACAAAAGTTACCAATGCAAGCCATTTACGACTGTAATCCTGATGAGTCAATCAACAAGCAAACCTCTTCCCCAGAAAACCAGAATTGCATTTCTCAGACGTCATTCAAACTTTCTGTTGGAAAATGAGATAAGAAATCGATAGTCTTCTCAGGATCTTGCAAAAAATCAAAACAATTCTGCTGAAGGAAGGCTGCCATAGCGTCGTGACACGTTTCCCTACCGACTAGGAGCAATTCAAGCGGAATACGTCGACAAGTCCACTGGTCGTGTGGGTAGCGCGGCCTGAAGGATAACAACAGTCTATTTGTGTTTCCGTACATTTTCTGCAGCATCTGAAACCCTAGAATACAAACCCACTGACAAGCTTGCCCTCCCAAATATGAAGGCGATCGTCGTGTTCATGATAGTTAGTGTGTCGACCCAGGTGTGTATATCCTAATAGTTATTCATACTTAATCCGCCTATGTCCCATCGAGCCAAATATCCCTAGTGGGTATGATCCCTAGCTTCACGGCCGCTTATGGGTGCCCTTCAGTTTATAGCTTTAGTGTTTATATATCAAGGACAAATTTAGAGAAGGCATGCGCTAGGTCTCAAGCTCCAACCATCATGATTACGTATGTCCCAAGCTGCCAACTCAGCTGTTTTACATCTCTCGCGGCTTCTGCGAGGACTCTTTCCTGGTGTTCTATTCGAGAAACAAGTTTGTGCTACGGGCTCAATATGCCAACGACTTTGATTTGCTCTTGAGGTTAAACAAACACGTACTCTCAACCATGAATTCTCTGCAGGCTAGACTTAATTACTGGCCCTGTGCGAGGGACATGAAGGGGTTATACGCAAGGTGTCCACGTGTTTCAACTGCTCGACTCCGTCAACGAATCCTGACTATGCTTTGAGCATAGCCTCCTCTGCCGGATGAAGTCGTCCTGCAGGCACCCTGCCTCAGCAATTACGCCAAAACAGTTGAAATTAATCTTTATCTACGATATGATGGACTTAGACTCCGGAAAGGCTGTACTTCAACCCCTATCAAGGCTACCAGCTTTGAAGCAATGCAACATTAGATTAGGCCGACAACCGGATTATGAGCTTAGTGCTTTAGCTCGTGATACTTCTGCTCAGGCCACGCTTTCGTTTGTCTGAAATCCCCAACCGTTTCCCTTTAAGCGTCTTCCTCGAGAGCTGCGATTCCACATATAAATCTTCGGCCTTATGTTGTAGAGAAGGCTTAGAAATGATAGCGCAGACGACATTAGAGCAATAACTTTCCCGATACACAGGCTCAATAAGTGAGAGGCTGAGAAAGGAGAAGGTCGTTGTGAAGTAATATATAGAGTTGTACTACTCTTGGGATAGCCTTGGAGGACAGGTTTTAATGATATGGTTTGTCGATTATATGAATGGAAGCTAGGAAGGATGGAAAATTAAATAGAAATGGGAAAGAAGTTGGAAGTTCTGACTGGAATTAGGCAGAAATGATAGGTTGAAGGTCGCGCGGGCAACAAATCATAACGAGACACACAGCATGGGTGTGTGCTTTTGGCCTTAACTTCACCCCTACTCTTCCACTCCACCTGAAGCGTACTATAATGTACTTCAGAATTAATTGAAATAAGTCCCTATTGATTAGGGCTAATAACGCCCTTTTGCAGATATCGTTTAAGAAAGGATACGAGATTCGGACGATTAAAAAGCATAATATTCGAGTCTTAAACTACCTAGGAAAACAATCCCAGAAGCCTATTTAACCAGAATATATGCTTAGTTAGTTATTAGTCAGAAAAAGAAGTACTTCTTTCTCCTACTTTAACACGCGCAAGGCCTGGTAAAACTGAGAGGGCATGAGGGTACTTTTCTTATTAAGTACTGATTAGATTAACGCTTAATAACTATATTAAAGATATTATAAGGTTGGTTTAAAGTATATAATATAGTAGCAATAAAGCTATTTATTTTCTAAAAATAGTGCGGTAGCTAAATTAAGGTAGTTAGGAGCTTTTTTTAGTAGTTAGAAAATCGGGAAAAAGTCGAAACTTTAAGAGTGGTTATTAACACCGCTAAATATTGCGGGGAGATGGGTATCGGTCCCGATTGCCGGCCCGAAGCGAGGTCGCCATAATTAAGGGGTATGTAAACAATGAAGGATGTCAAGCAAGTAATCTCACTTTGATGAGGAGATGAACGCAATACATACTTGTCTAACGAGCAAGCTGAAAATGTGAAGTAAATACCTTAACGAAGAATATAATCGAACATATCAATAAAGACTTCAAAACTCAGAGAGGATGATTCGCTGGGAAATTCTTTACTCTACCCTTAAAGTCAATACAGAATCTTCTCACTAATAAGGACAAAAATACCCAACGCTTCTTCCTTCGATCGAAATTGCTGTAGCCATATTACAGCTGAAGCCCACCCCTCGAGATATAGCCGATAACACCCACCCATATTCTACCATCCATCCATCAAAACTCTTTATACACGATTTCGCGTCATAACAGCCGCCCTGGCCAAAGCTGTCGCAGGTTCTAACAATTCATGATCCACCAGCGCAATACGAACGTTGACATGACGGATTTTCTCGAGCTCAGAAAGAGCAAAAGCAACATTACCATACGCAACCTCATGAGGGGCTCCTAAGATCTGTTTTTTCATCACACGCGTTCTATGCTTCTGGTCTAAAGAGACGCCAGAAAGATATTCAACTAACGTCTTACAGCTAGTTTTAAACAAAACCTCCGAGATACTTGGTCCGCGTGACTCTCTCGGATCTAACCTATTGTGGATCCCATATATTGAACGACACATAGCCTCGCATGTTGCTCCAATGATCGAGTTTGAAAATCCACCATTTCTATTGACGACATCGCCGAGGTTTGCGGACGAGGAGAAACCAAAGAATGTACCGTATGCGAATGTGAAGACGTCGTCCAAAATTGGAATATCAGCCAGATAGTCGACTTCTTTCGTCTCTCGTACCATGTAATGGCTGACTTCAACTACCACTCGATTTATGCAATTCCTCCCTGTTCTATCATCGTCGGTTCGTAGGAACGTTTTAAAGCTTTTATCGTTGATGCCAATCTCTGGGGTGGGTTCCGGTTGGAATTGGGGTCTGGGTTTTAAACGTGAGTGCTTCCAATGTCCCTCAGAAATTCTCCCTGCTTGGGAGTGTTTGGTTTCTGGAACTGTTTGAAGTTTTTTCGTCATGACCTCTTTTAGACCTTGGGGAATGGAGAAATCGAGGACGGGGCTGGATTCGGGAGAATTGCTTTGTAGTACTCCCGGGAGTTCTTCTCCTTGCCTGGGCTCTGTGGATGGTTTCCGGAAATCGCTTTCAGTTTTATTGGGGACTCCTTTTTCCTGTATGGACTCTGTGTTTTGTGTCTGAGGATTCTTTTCTTTTCTCTCGGGAAGTTCTTGCTCCTGCATTGGCTCTGTGGGTACTGCCTTGTTATCACTTGCCATTTTACTTGGGAGTTCTTGCTCTTCCGTAGAGTCCACGGTTAATATCTGAGTATCGCCTCCTTGTTGATTAGGAGTAGAATTTATTCCCTCTAGCTTTTCACGATTCTCTTGATTTCGGACTTTACTACGATTTTTCCGACCTCTCCTTGAGGCCTTGCGCTTTTTCGGGGTGAGAGAATGGAATGTGCTTGTGCTATCTTTGGAACTCTTAATCAGCCTAGCTCCGCTTCCAATTTAAATCATTTGATTACCTCCATCGCCCTCCTTCTGCAGTTCGGGTAAGTGAGGTTGATTGTTCGAAGGCCTGGCAACTGTAATTGGCTTAGGGGAGGAATAAGAAATTTCTGTCAAAGTTTCCAATTAGCCATTGCCCAATTCAAACATTGGTCGTCTGCTTACCTTCCCCAGATTCTGCTTCAAACCCAAGTTTTATCATCGAAGCAAGAAGGGAAGCAACATTGTTGGATCTAGTATGACCATCCTCTGATACGCCATTGGTACTATCACATATCGATGACTTTGAGCCCCTTTTTGATGCGCCTAAGGGACTGAGGATGGTGAAACTCGGACGGTGGACAAGCTGCATAGTGGCTGAGATAAGTAATGTTGAAGAAAAGATAATGCTCAATAAGTATTCAATGGGAAAGCTAGAGATATGATCCTCGAGCGATACCAGTATATGTTGAAATGAATGTATGGTCTGCTTTGGAGTTGAAAATACGAGGAGGGGTCAAAATATCTTGACGTAGGAAATTTGTTGCTCCTCCCCTATTTGGAACAATATGCTTGTCGCTGCCGCATGAAAAGGTGAAAATTGTAACGTGGTTGTAGTCTTGAGGCAGGAGTGTCTGAGCCCGTACCTCAACTAGAAGTCAAACCCCAATATGCACTGGCCCAAAAGGCGTTGGGTTTCTCTGGGCCACTTAAATCTCTTTCCCTAAGCGAAGGAGGTATTTACAGCCCTGAGTGTTGCACTTTTGTTGGGAGCAAGGCACTAAGATAGTAAATGAAATATTTATACAGGAAGTGGTGTTGAGATGATTAATACTTCGAAACAATTTAAACAAGTTGTTATTAGGGACTGAATAAGACTCTTTTTAGTTGTCTAAAATATGGACTTAACAAATATATTCTTTAAGTAGCAAGATTAAGTGGAAATATCTAGGCAAAGCTCGTGGGAATTCTTTCACACGACTAGTTACCAAATAGACCAACGTCCCACCATCTAGAAAGTTCTAAGATCTTACTATTTGTTTCGTAAATACACTGTACCCTTATGATATCTTCAAGAAAGAAGAAATATAAACACACCACCACATTGCATCACTTACCTCTCAAACCTCCCACCCCTCAATCTCATCCCCAAATTCACATGACCGCTTTATATCCTTGGAATCCCTTAAAACATTAAAATCTCACTATACTAATCTTTCTCTAATTCCCCGCTCCTATCGGGCATAAAAATAAATGAAATCTCAAGGTTTATATATCTATGATAATACCCTACGCCACACAAAAGAAGCGATTAATCGAAAAACAAACAAATAAGAATAAACACAGCTCCTTAGCTTGAATGTTGACTCTTAATGAAGTTTTGAAGTATCTACGAATGGAAAAATAAACGATTATTAGAGGAATAAATGTAAACACACCAGCGACTACCCTTTTCTTCCCACTCACCCAAACCCCCTTTTCATTTAAAATTTCCCTCGTCGCCCTTTCTTCTCTCCTCAGCCTTAACGACTTTCAAAGTATACAATGTAAATAAGTTTATCTTACAAAAGCAACACATGGCGAAAACAAAAAAGGAGATTAACGAATAATTAAACTTCTTCCAAGCTCGAGATTCCTTAAAACCACGAACATAGACATTGAAACAACTAGCTCTCTTGAAATTCACTTAATACCAAACGATAGCATAAAGATTGATAACTCGAACCAATATTAAACCCATAATTGTATTAATATTTAACTAAAGGGATATCGATCCCTACAATATATACTTCCATTCTATTCCCCCCCTCCCACCTGTTTTTAATCCTCTATCATCAAATTGTCTCTCCTTATCCTTCCTATTTCTCCTTCATCCACTATGTAAACACTTAAAAAGTAGTCTAGAAAATCTCAGTATATTTATTCCCACCAAAGGACATCCTCCAAATTAAAAATAACCAAATCATCCTGTCTACTAAAGAGCGCCGTAACTAAGATTACCAAGTAGAGAAGAAATAAATTGTTATATAGTAGTTGTAACAATGATGTATGCTGGCGGAAATACCGACGAGATAAAATGTGCGGAGTGTCGTTGCTGATAGGTATGAGGCGAATTGAGAAATTACACCAGTCCGAGAGCAAACTTAGGAGCGGTAAGCGGCTTGTTTTGGAGGGAAAGGAAAGGGTTTGAGATGAGCTTACAGGTAGAAGGGCATGACAGCCAACTTGATTCGCAAGCGGAACGATGGCAGTGAAATCTGTGATCTGAAATCCTCTTGGAGCAAAGGCACCAAAGTAAACCATTCCTATAAGATGTGTTAAACTTCTAGGTAACTTAAGGAAAGCAGGAAGGGAATATACCTCCGATGATAGGCACGATGACCAAGTACATATATTTGAAATCTCTGAAAATCTTGTCCAATCCGATTCTAAATCCCGTTGTCTCCAGTTCCTTGGCAGTAGCAGTCCATTCCATGTTTATACTGAAGAAATGGCATAGCAGAGCAGTGGCTAAGTGTAGAGAGATACCACCAAAAAACAGAACAAACATTGGAGTCCACTTTGCTGTTTCGATCACAGACCAGAAGAAAACCTTCTGGCCGAGACGGTGACGAAGCATGGCAAATGCTAATGGAGACTGTCAAGGCATTAGCCTATTGTGAGTAAACTAGGAGAGAGACCTACCAGAACATTGAAGATGACCGCCATGCCGACAAAGATTTTCCAAGATGTGAGGTAGAATTGATCAATGTTGTCGTTGAACAAGCCGACCATGATGTAATTTACAAGCGCCAGAGGAACTGCACATGCGATGGCATAATCTGGAGAAGGTGGCGTTAGCAATGTTGTAGGAATAGACCTTCTAGCCGGACGCTTACAGGTTCCAATATATGCCAAGATCGTGATTTTCGAGGTGATCTTGATATTACTAAAGAGAAATCTCCAGAAAAGTTTGGTGCATGGGCCTTTATAAATCCATTGGTAGAAGGGATTGAAAACAAGTTCATTACATCCGTAGGCGTATCTAGAATATATTAGATTATTTTTAACAAGGTCAGGAAGCCCTTACTTCTCCCAGCGCGCAAGCTCATCGTAGACGGTAAGAGAAACGCCCTCCTTGAAGCCCCCCTCATGGTAGGTCGCCAGGCGAACGATGAAATTGGCCATTTGAAGTCTCAAACTCATATCGAAATCCTCGGACACTATATCACATTAGTTTCGGAAACTGTTCTAGGAACACTGGAGAAATTTACCATGATCTAGATCCATTTGTTAGTATTCGGCTTCCATTGATTGAAGGACACAAACTTACCATCGGACCAGAAGATTGTTTGGCCGTCTCGTTCATAGGCGACGCTTTGGATTGCCTTCCATCGTAAGAATGCGTTGTGGCCGACAAACTAGGAAATGGTTAGTAGACGCAGACACGAGCACGAGAAGTATCATACCGGAGCACAATCTCCATTACCAACAGCAAATTGAATGGAGATATAGATCAAGTTGGTGAAATAGGTGACTGTTTAATTAGTCTCAATTGGGTTTAAACTCCAGGGAACACGTACTGCCATTCTCGAAGACATTATGGGCGACCTGCATAACCCCTGATGCATGCTGCAGAATGGCGACTTCTGGGCTTTCGTGCATCTCTAACGCACCTAGCATCAAGCAATCCTCGGGCTAAATTACGTTAATCAACAAATCTAGGATCGGGTAGAAGTGCGAAATAACTTACCACCCGCGTGTCACTGTCAATGATCAGGATAACATCACCAATACGAACATTGCCAGCAGCCCAAGTGCGACCTTCGTCATTGTCGATGATTGTCTGGAGCGCTTTCTCATAGAGGACGTTCTCCTCCTCAATCGTGATTTCATCCTTGGTCCTGCTGGTTTGCTCACACAAAGCGGCAATCAAACGAAGCAATTCATCCTCAACTCTTATGGAAAAATCGAGACAGTAGTTCATATTGGACGCTTTCTTGAATTGACCACGACGGATATATTCTGGCTTCTCTGGGGTGTCGCTGGGCTTGTTCCTCTGCCACCACTTTGACTTCTTGTGCTCATGATGTTTGGGCCGGGAGCAATAACCAATGTTGTGAACATCGTAATATGCTTTTCGCGCCCTGAAAGAAGGAATATTAGTTATGCAAAGTTTATAAGGAGAATAAGCCGTACTCAGCAACATCTGGTGGAAGGGCCTGCATTCCATCCTCATTGACATAGATTGATGCGGTACCTCCTTGCTCCTCGTAGTACTTGATTGCCTTCAATAGACTTTCGACTGTAGGGATGATAACTCTATGCTTGACTTAGCTACTTTGTGCCCGGTTTAAATATTTCTAGATGCTACTAACCCTTTGAGACCCTCCTTGTAAACGGGCATCTGGATAGTAATATGGGGTAATTCAAGGTCGGGATATCTCCCTCGTTTAGGGGGTTTGGCTGTAGGATTTAATTAGTGATGAGTTTCTAGTGAAGATACCAACTACTTGCCTGAGTAAAACCTGGAATTCCCCCGCACATAGGTCAGAGGACCAAACAGTTGAAATATGCTACCGGCAATGACAACCATGAAGAACTATTTGTTTGTTAGATAAATTTGGCGAATTGGAATGCGCGGGCTGGCAAACCAATGAAAAGCTTGCAAAAATAGGGACAGTCGCCACCTGATAATCATTAGCTTACTTTGTGACAACCTCAAAGTTTTGACGACATACCAGCGCGAACCTAATCATTCCTTGATCCCATCGATACTCGGTAATGAGCTACACATGTGAGCTAAAGATTTCCAAATGGCTTCACTCTAGATTTACCTTCGCAATACAGAGCATTTCGACAAACACAACCAGTGTCATCGCGAACCCAATCACTCCAGCATGAATAAGCAAGAATGGCCTCTCCGGAGGGGCGGCAGATTCCTCATCGGGATTAAAGTGTGTATCTTTATTCTCCTCACGTTCGATGGCAGCGTGTACAATATTCCATTTTTCGGAAATATCTGGATCCGAACTGACTGCGGAAGAGGGAGTAGGTAATTGAGGTGGCGACATGGAGTTGTAGGGAGAGTTTGCTGTCATGGTTCCAATATGGGATCCCCAAATCTTGTACTAGTTAGTTCACTTCAAAGATGTGCTCAAGCAATGCTTACCAAGCCCACGAGAATTCCTTCAACATCTGCTCCATGTGTGAGTATCCCCTCTACGGAGTCACTCCAAATCAGTGCCACCTTTTCGTTGCGCACTACACACATATAGGACTTTTTGTTTACAAGTGTCTTGCCTGTCGCCAACAAGCTTCGCGACTCTACAATGGGTACCCTCAACCCTCTTGGATGAACCTGAACTTCTGTTTGGAACGGTGTGAAGTGGTCAATTAACACTGCCGTTATCTCGGAAGACATGGTGAAGGCGACTTTGCAATTGAGGTTTTGCAAAACCTTGTTCCAGTCTGGGTCGGTGCACGGCGGCTCAGTGATGTATGTGCCATCTGGCAGGCGCACTGCGACTCCAACCCAGGTCGAGGAGTATATCTCATCGTCGTCGATCTCGTTGGGATTCATCCATTTTGAGGCAACACATCGTCGATGAAGGTACTTGGCAATCTGGTTGACAAAACTTTTGTTAGCATAACAGCCTACTGGACTTAGTCAGGAAGTTCCGTACCAACGAGTATTTTTCAATGCTGCTTCCTGACCCAGTGGTCAAAATACTTCCTGGACGGTCCATCATCGAAGGTCGGACGAGTGCTTGGTGAGAGGGCTCGCCTCCCAGGACTTGGGAGTCAGGATCCATGTTGCTTGGAGGAAGGAAAATTCGAAGTGCTCAGTTCGAACTTGCGGTTTCCTTGAGAGGATTCGGCAGGACCATATCAACCCGACTTCCCGGCGCCGAAGGATAAGAAATGGCGATATGAGGCGGAATCAAAACAAAAAGACTCAGCAAGAAAGTGGAGACATATCCGATTACTGCCAGCACAGCAGTCTAGGCCGCTTTGGAGGGACCAGATTCTCGGGGTGGGTTGTGTGTTTGATGGGCGTCTCGGCGAGCTGAAAACCAATATCTGAAATGGGGCTCTGTGCTCGATTATGGTGCACTGATTACCAGGCCATGAGGATGGGATGGGACCTAGGGTCGACTTGTGGCTGAGAAGGGTATCCGTCTCCCTGGCCGTGCAGAGAGCTGTACCCAGAACATGCATCTCGAAGCTGGACTGACGGGATGGTCTCACGCGTCAACGGACAGAAACTTCCTCGCTTGAGGGGATCAAGAGGTTGGTGGATAAGAATAGACTCGGATCGTGCGAACAAAGAACCTTATCGGTCCAGGGAGGACATATACGAAATTGCAGGTTCCCCTGTCCTACCCTTGACGGCTGGGAGCTAGAGCTCTGACTTCTGACAGTTCGGCACGCAAGTCATCGGAGAGCGCTTGAGAGTGCTCTAGGATGCCATCTTCGTCGCCATCACAGCTGTCTGCAGAAACGCCTCTATCTCTGTTTCGAGGGGCGACATTCCGTCTTTGGGCGCCAGAGTATCAGAAGGAGGTTGGTGGGAGGTCAGTGCTGCGCAAACTGGTGAATTGGGGATCCACGATGTCGACTTTGACATGGGAGAGTGATGAGAGACCAGGAAGCCGGACGATGGACATGAGGATAGCGAGGCACATCGCCAGCCTTGAAGTGTCGTGGGTCCCACTTGTTGCTGCGACGTTGTTTCTGGCAGACGCGCTAGCCGTATGGGGCTATCAACTCTCGCTTGCACTCTGAGTGTACAGAGCTAGTCGCGGCTTACCTAAAGTGCCAAGCAGGGGGCCTGTCCTGTGCGTATACGGAGTATTGCATTGCACGCGGATGCTGGCGATAACACTCCATGCCCACCCTCCATCACCCTTCTTCACCAACCAGCACAATTTCATGCTCCTCATTTTCCCCTCTAGAGAGCCTACTAGCGAACATACCCCCCACCCTCCACCCATCAATACATTTCCTGCCGCCCTCCATTTCAGCCCTCTTCTGCCCGGCCCCTTTTTTCCCTTCCTGTGGTGGTTGCTCGCTTCCCTTTTGCATCAGCCGTGCTCCTCGCTGAAGTCAAGCGCTTCTCGTCGGATCTCGCACTGGCTGTTTCCACTCCCTGATATCCCTCGTTTGCTCACCTCAGATCAGATGCAGGAGGGTCTGCAGCGCCAGCACGTGCATGCGAAGGGATCGAGCAGAGCACACACGAGGGACCGCAGACTCTATTGGTTTTCTTTTGTTTAAGCTTCAAATACGGTCCGTTATAAACCCACTGTTAAAAAGTTCCCATTTTCCGGTCTTGGTATTGGGCTAGCAAGGGCTAATTCCTTTACGTGAATGCTGAAGACTACCTAAGTTTTACAGCGTCTTGACCACTTAGGTCCCGTATAGCTCCCAGCAAGCTCCCAGCTCAGCGGGAGATCTCAATATATCGACCGCTTCATCAGCACCAGGGCCCTGGACACTGATACCAACAGGTCATCGACGTGGTCCAGTTCCAACCCTTGCTTGCCTCTCACCCACGACCCCTAACCCTCAGGGGGGCGATGCGCACCCTAGGTTGATGCAACCTTGTGGCGGCTGCAGGATACAGGTATCATGATGGCAACACACTGGATTCTGTAGATTCGATATACATTTTTTTCTTATCTTAGATAGAGCATCTAGATCCGTTGGCAAGAGTTCAACAGGCTGTCTCAAGTTCCTCACTTACGCGTTATAGCAGGCAATTGCTCGCAATGAATTGTCTTGTTTGATTATCCTCCAACTTTTTAATATTCAAACACTGTTTCAAGATGTCATACCGGAGCTCATTCGTGAGCCCAGTCGCAACGCCACCCCATCCATCGTCCTCGACGGGTCGAGATTCATCAATTGGTACCAAAACCCCTCAGATATTGGATTTAAATGGTTATTGATGCTTAACTAGTTCAACCTGCTCCCCATCGTCGTTTTAAGAGTGCTAGATTAATTGGAGAGTTAGTTGCTGTCCACTTGAAGCATTTTGACCACAACTTACATTTTAAAAAGATATGAAAAACCATGGCTCGATGGATGGAGTAGAGCAGGCTCAGGAAAGAAGATTTCTTACCGAGCTTGGGATTCTATCATCTTTTGGACGTCTATTTTCATCGGACTTGCCCTCGGTGCTCTGATGTCCTATCTAGCATATTCAGGCGTGGCCGAGAATAAGGTAGGAGAACAAACAGACAATATTCTCTACTTTAGCTGCTAATAATTGGATTAGTATTGTTTGGTGATGGATGATGCTTTCACTAATATTGATCCCAATAATTGGGGGTATGAAATTCAGCGTGGAGGTTTTGGGTTAGTAGCAGATTTTTGGGTGCAAATGAAACGTCTTGAAAACCTCGAAATGCTAACTGTGATCCTAGGACAGGATCCTTTGAATGGACAACCGACGATCCGACAAATGCCTTCGTTGACGGCCAAGGTCTCCATATCACACCTACGTTGACTTTAAATAGCACCAATATTACAGCAGAGCAGATGTACGATGGTTATACACTGAATTTGACAACTGCTGGAACTTGCACATCCCCTGATCCACTTGATGCTTGCTCAATCTATAGTAACCGCACAGCTGGTACTATCATAAATCCTGTAAGGAGTGCAAGACTCACCACCAAGGGAAAAAAGACCATCAAATATGGAAGGGTTGAAGTTCAAGCTCGAATGCCCAAGGGAGATTGGTTGTGGCCAGCAATCTGGTATGTTGATTCTTAGTACTGTGCGAAATAAATTAAACTCTGACTTTCCTCTAGGATGATGCCCGAGGACTCGGTCTATGGCGAATGGCCAGCGAGTGGCGAAATTGACTTGGCCGAGAGCAAAGGCAATGATGGAGACAAGTATCCGAACGGTCGTGATAGTGTGGTATCAGCCCTGGTATGCAGTACATCGATAAAAAATGCATTCGGGAACTTGCTAACGATGTGGTCAGCACTGGGGACCACTTTCGGTTGTGGATGCCTTCTACAAAACCAACGGGAAGCACAATGTCCGCCGAACGGACTATAGCAAAGCTTATCACACCTATGGTCTAGAGTGGACGGACAAGTATATTTTCACCTATATCGACAGTCGACTTTTGGTAGGTCATGCAGCTGACATCATATGCGCGTGCTTATATGTCTGCAGCAAGTATTCTTCCTGAAATTCGCCTCAGGCTACAGTAACATGTGGGATCGAGGCAATTTCGGAAAAGATATCGTCAACAACAGTGCTCTTCATGACCCATGGTCGCAGACTGGCAATGCCAATACGCCCTTCGACCAGCCTTTTTATCTCATCCTTAACGTGGCCGTCGGATCTACGAATGGATATTTCCCGTAAGCTGCAGATGCTCTCTCCTATCCGATTTGACCAATTACTTACTCGGAGGTTAGTGACGCTACTGGAAACAAACCTTGGGGTGATAAAAGCCCTATTGCCCAACTTCAATTTTGGAATGCGACCTCGCAATGGGCCCCCACGTGGGGAAACAGTACCGAAAGGTCTCTGAATGTGAAGAGCGCCAAGATGTGGAGTTTAGGAGCTTGCGGTTCTCAGTAAGAGAACAAATGAACAAGTAATTAGTTTGGTCGAACACGAGGTGGGGCGTTTTAATGGTTGGTTGCTGCTGGCACTTTTGGAGACGGATTGTGCGCAAAGGATTTTCTTTGTTTCTTGTTTCGTTGGGCGGGCTCTTGGCTGCAGGCGTCCCCACTTAGATATAGGAATTTATGGCGAATAATCAAGGATATTTCAAGAGGCGGTTAAGATTTGCATCCATGTCCTTCAGCCTTGTGTGCATCATGGGAACCTTACCTCGCTACCTTAACTCACCGGAACGGGGGGCTCGCCTCGAGCTTACCCCCTGGACCGAAAAGCAAGCTTTTTTTGTTGAGTGCTAAGTGTTTCCATGAGTTTCTTGGTGCAAACAGTGCGGATTGCTCACAGTGCTGGCCTGCCATCGCTGGGCGGCTGTAACCGGCTGGACCATACAGCCCCAGCCAGCAACTGCGAGCACCGGGGTCAGGTAAGCCACGCCCCTGCTTCCAGGGCATTGGTGCATCTCTCCCATTTCTCAGCCATCCAGGAACGGGACAAGAGCAAGGCAGCGGGCAAGAGCAGCAGTCAACCTCGTCCCGCTCCATCAGCACTACTTCCCCCACTTTTTCTTTACCGCGGCCGGCACGAACTCCGTCTCAGAGAGCCTGCTCGGTAGCCTTTTCCACTATGGTATGAGGGCGTCTAGAGTGCGGTGTCGTCGTTCGCTTCCGATATCCGAATACTACCTCCCTGAGGTTCGTGGGCCATCCGCAGAACGCCTATCTCAAAGCGTCATTGCGTCCCCTATGGGTTCTTTCCGTCGTGCCATCCCGGAGCGATGACACTCTTTAAGAGAAACAAATACATGAAAGGCGTGCATCAACAACGGTCTTGGAGACGAGTGGGCTGACGATGATGATAGGCGGAGCAGCCAGGTCGCTCTCATCCGGTCGATAGCCTCCAGCGTGCAGGCCCCCACTGGCGGGCGGCCTGGGTCCCAGCAGACGTTTTGGACCCCACTGCTACCGTGTCTCCGCTTTCGTCAGCGTCTGCTCCCCGGCGCTCCAACGGGCCCCTAGCTCTCGGCTCGCTTCCCCTGTATATCTCGCCAAGGCATCTTGATTGAACGTCCCCAATTCGGAAGTCGCACTACCCCCCCAACATGCTAGTGTGCATGTCAGCTTGCTTCGAACCATCGACAACACAACTTCTCCACCTCGAGGAAATGCCATTCGGCATCCTCGATTCGATTTCCGACAGGCATTCGGCATCAGCTCGTCTAAACCCCTCAGGCCTCTATATGAACACAACTGGTCCAGAGCCCTACTTCGGGATATCGTATCCGCGAAGCATCGGATCAGTCACCGAGCCAAAGCACCAAAGTCAACAGCTCGCAATCTTCGGTATCTTAGCCAAGGATTCGGGAGTCTGGGCTTTTTCCTTGGTCTCTCTCCGCCCTGCCAATATTTGACTGCAGAAAGGCCCATGCAGTCAGAGCGCCCAACTCATCCACCCGAGTCTTAAGTAGCTCTTTCAATATGCATTTTGCTGTTCAGGCATCATACCGCCCATGGTCTTTCTTAGATTACCTGCCGTGTCGCCATGCACGCTGATACTAGGTATCATAGCCTGGGGTGAACCCTGATTCTCACAGGGACTTAGCGATGATATTTTCCCTTTTTCAATGCTTGCGATCTCGTATTTCTATCTGGAGGCGTTGCGGTTATTTCTCTGTCAGGCATAGTATACTGTATAGGGCTTGGAAGTGTAAGAGGAACTGGGTTACTTGGTTCAATGATTCAGCCCTAGGTGGATCGGAAGCGGGCATCCTTGCTCAATGTGTTGTTTCTATTGAGAGATGTGGATTTTATGCTCAAAGCTTGTGGAGGTAGATGGGGAAAGGGATGCAATTAAGTGCAAAAAACACACCACGTGAGATTGGAATGGGCTCATACTAGAATGTAATGGGATTTGGAGGAACGTCCATGCCCATTGCCCATGCCAGCAGGTCATATTTCAATTTCGCGTATCTAAGAGAAAAGTGCTCTTGACCTCTTTTTCTTTTCTCTCACAACGTAAGATCTCCTTACGAGTTGTTGTGCTCGTCAGGTCCTGAAAGGAAACACAGATATGCTTTCCTCCGGATTTGAAGCCATGCGGGTTGTTTCTCTGGCCACTCTTCTATTCTCGGTACGTTACACACTCAATACTCCCTCCTGCATCACGTTTTTATTCCCTTTCATCAAGGGAGATATCTGCCCGATCGAAAACAAGAATTTGCAACCTAATTTAAAATTTCACCCAGTTGCCACTTTCGGATGCACGAGGCATTAGAATTGAAAGGAAATCGATATCGATACAACCCCGAGTTACCTCGAATTGGACATATGTGGGATGCTACGTGTAAGTTTCAGCCTTCTCATTTCTTTCCCGCTTTCCTGTACATCCATTTTCGACTTTTTGAGTTGAGGTTCTAGATTTTGGCCTTCTTCTTTGGTCACGTACATGACATGTACCTTACATGCACATGGAAAATACCTCATACTTCCCCTTCCCTTTCTTTGTTCTGAATCAGGAGCTTGCCATGCATGGGTACCTAGAATTCCAATACGGCAAAAGATATGATTTCCTCAGGGTGCAGCACGGCATGCAAATCATGCATGATAATCAATGGGTATCTCCCAAGATCTAATATGCTTTTCCAAAGTTGGATTGCGTGCGAAACGCCTCTATTATCCGACGATGGAGGATGGGATACCTAGAGATGAATCTTTTTTTCTTGGCACTTTCTCTTCCGGTTACTGGATCGAAGGGAGGACAGGGAAATACCTCCGTGGGTGTGGGTAGTTACCACATTTTTGGATTGAAAGACTAACTTGAAACCAAATATAGTGACGGGGTCGGTTCGAGGACCCTGACTACTAATCCTGCTACAACTGGTGGGACTGGCGCTCTTACTCTCGAGCTTTGCACTTCGACATGTCAGAGTCTTGGGTACGTGTTTGCTGGTGCTGAGTATGGTGGAGAATGTTGTATGTATTGCTTCTCCCTTTGTCAACTCCCATCCAAATCATCACTTGATAAGAAATATTTTTATATTCTTCTCTTGATAGTGTTCTTGTTATTACCGTTCAAGCTAAGTCTTTAGATTGTGGTAGCACTTTCTCCAATGGCGGGGGTCCAGCTTCAGACGGTGAAGTTGGGTGCTCCATGCCCTGCAACGGAAATACAACAGAAATATGTGGAGGTCCCGATCGACTATCGGTCTGGGATTTTAACAATGCTATCAAACCGAAACCAACTGGCTGGCAGGCTCTCGGTTGCTATACTGATGATGTCGGAGCACGAACACTCTCCACACAGCTATACAATATTCCCGGAGAATCGATGACAGTTGAAGCTTGCAACGCAGGATGCCTTACAGCAGGATTCTCTTACTCAGGTGTAGAATATAGCGATGAATGTTACTGCGGTAATACCATTGCCGCAACCGGAACAGCCGTCACAGACGGCTGTACCATGACCTGCAACGGTAATACGACAGAAACATGTGGAGGACCAAACCGCATCGATATCTCAACCTACATCGCACCTAGCGGCACAACATCAACAACTACCTCCTCAGCACCAGCCTCTACCCCAACTGCACCATCAGGATGGAGCTTCCTAGCTTGCTACACTGATTCTGTGGGTGCCAGAACACTACCTACAGCGATCTATTCCGTCCCAGGTGCATCAATGACAGTCGAACTCTGCGCGGCCGCCTGTCTCACAGCAGGATACTCTCTTGCCGGCACGGAGTACGGTGGAGAATGTTATTGTTCTAACACCATCGCTACAACCGGTACTGTCGCCACCGACGGCTGTACCATGGCCTGTAATGGGAACTCAGCTGAAATCTGCGGTGGTCCAAACCGTATAAGTGTCTACACTCACAGTGGTTCCGGATCCGTCTCATCATCAGGTACTATCACAGCCCCAGCATCTAGCACAACGACAAGTCCACCAGGCGCAACCGGCGTCCCAACAGGATGGACCTACAAAGGCTGCTGGCTAGACCAACAACATGGCCGTATCCTCTCCGCTCAAGTCCCCGATTCTGCTACCGAAACAGTAGAATCTTGTATAGCGGGTTGTATCGCCCTCGGTTATTCCGTCGCTGGAATGGAATATTTCACCCAATGTTTCTGTGGGAATGCGATGATTAATCAAGCGACTCTGGCGGCGAGTGACAGTGAGTGTAATACAGCTTGTGGAGGGAATTCGGCGGAGATTTGTGGAGGGGGTGATAGAATGAGTATTTGGTCTAATCAGACGAGTTTGAAGGTTACGCCGGTGCCGAAGACCCAGTTGACGGGTTTGCCGGGGAGTTGGAATTATACTGGGTGTTTGATGTATGTTGTGCTTCTCTTCCCTTTCCCCCTCTTTCGGTTGTCCTGAGATAGGTTGCCTCCACCTCCTCTTTAGGTGTGATTTGTTGTTCCGAGAGGTGCCCGTTCTTTCTTCCCCACTCCACTTTTCTATTCGGTTCTCTCGTCGTCCCGGGATATGTCCTGTTGGATTAAGCTTTTAAACTTTCTCGGGACGGTGGGGTTGACGTGCGGGACGAGAGGAAAATAAAGCTTAAGTAATCTCTTGGGTCGCTGCGGAACCGCAGTCGATTCTTATCTCTATGCTTATCTTTATACCTACGTTGCGGACCTGAAGCTAATGCGTGGTGCGATCTTAGTGATGATGCTGTCGCTAGAACTTTCCCTTACCAATTGAATTTGCTTACGAATAATACTGCAGAGAATTGTTTGACTTCTTGTTCGGAATTTGGGTATGGTGCGGGGGGTATGGAGTATGGTGAACAATGCTGTATGTTGTCCTTACCTTCCGTGCACCTATTCCAAGAGATGAAATTTGATGAAGAATTGATACTGATGGACATGAATGTGTTTAGTCTGTGGCGATGCCCAAGATGTCATCAACCATTCAGCGGCACTTGCTCCAGATACGGACTGCAATGTTGTTTGTACAGGAAACGATTCTTATATTTGTGGGGGACCGAGTAGGATCTCTTATTATCAATGGACTGGAACTCCGTTGAATAGTTGGGATTTCCCTACTGGTGCTGATGCCGGAGAGTATCAATTCCTTATTGGAGGTAAGATTACACTATTTCCAGCCTCAATTTGAACGTAGCTGACAGCTTGGATAGCTCCTATCATTCCCTTAATCGCACAACCAGCAGTCAATGGCAAGATCAACTTCTTGGAAAAGGTGCATATCTCGTCATTTCTTCTCCAACCTTATTCGAAGATGCTAATGTAACTACAGTTTGGCACCGAGCCCGCCAACAACTCTACAGGAGCATACGAACTCGACATGACCCTCCTCTCCAACTACTCTGCCGCCTGGCGTCCCATGCACGTGAAATCCGACGTCTTCTGCGCAGCCGGCCTCACTCTCCCCGACAAAGCGGGACGAATCCTCAACGTCGGCGGCTGGGCCAACGATGCCACTTACGGTGTTCGTCTATACTGGCCAGACGGAGCTCCGGGAGAATGGTCAACAAACGATTGGAAAGAAAATGTTCTTGAAGTCTCTCTTGTTAAGGGGAGATGGTATCCCACAGCAATGACTATGACGAATGGAAGTATTCTCGTCGTGGGTGGTGAGCTAGGATCTAACTCAGCCGCTGTTCCTTCCCTCGAAGTCCTCCCTCTCCCTGCGGGTTCTAAGGAACTCTATTGCGATTACCTTGACCGAACGGATCCTTACAATCTCTACCCATATCTTGCTGTTCTCCCTACAGGAGGTATCTTCATCGCTTATTACAACGAAGCACGAATTCTTGATGAGGGCAGTTTGGAAACAAGTAGAGTCCTACCGAACATTCCTGGTGCCGTTAATGATTTCTTGGGTGGAAGAACTTATCCTTTTGAAGGAACAGCTGTGCTATTACCACAACATGCTCCGTATGGAGAAAGTCTAACAGTTATGCTCTGTGGTGGAAGTATTCCTGGTCCGGAAATCGCGTTGGATAATTGTGTTAGTTTGCAACCTGAAGTTGCTGGTGCGAATTGGACTATCGAACGAATGGTACCTATCCCCTCCTCTCCCTCCAACAAACCACCTCACTAACACAACACCACAGCCCTCCAAGCGCGTCATCTCATGCATGACTGCCCTCCCTGACGGAACCTTCCTCATTCTCAACGGCGGCCAACAAGGTCGTGCCGGCTTCGGTCTAGCCACCGAACCCAACCTCAACGCCGTCCTGTACGATCCGAGAAAACCATTCAATCACAGAATGAGTGTAATGGCCAATACCACAATTGCTCGGCTATACCATAGCGAAGCTGTTCTTCTACAAGATGGAAGAGTGTTAGTTACGGGTAGTGATCCCGAAGATTTGAGATTTCCACAGGAATATAGGGTTGAGATATTTATGCCTCCTTATTTGTATGTCTCCTACCCCTCCCCACGTTCTTCATTTGACAAAAGATAAAGTGGAGGTCTGACTAACTGTTAATGTAGACTTAATGGTGGAACACCACCTACTTTCACAGTTTCAAAAACAGATCTAGGATGGGATGAAACTTTCACCATCTCTCTAACTTCTTTCTCTGGCAATGCAGCTAGTATTACTGTCTCCCTCATGGCTTCTGTGTCTTCAACACATGGGAATTCAATGGGTCAAAGGACAATCTTTCCTGTAAGCCTCTTCCTCCCTTCTCCATCTCCCCTATCCCACAACTCACATCACCCTTTCCCCCAAAGACTTTTCTAACATAAACAGGCTGCCTCATGTTCCGGAACAACCTGCACAGTAACCACCCCACCAAACGCCCACATCTCCCCTCCAGGCTGGCATATGCTTTTCGTACTCGATAATGGGGTGCCGGGATATGCGGTTTGGGTGAGGATTGGTGGCGATCCGGCTGGGTTGGGGAATTGGCCACAGTTTGAGGATTTTGGTCCTTTGCCTGGTGTTTAGGTTTTCGGTCATAAAAGGGGGAGGTTGCATGTTTGTTGGTGTGAAGGGGGGTAATTAAATTGAGGGGGTAGGGGGAGAAGGTAATAAGGAAGAAAGGGAGGAAGTGTGTTTTTTTAATTCTAATAGTTACGAATTGATGAGGGGGGACAGTTGTTTACTCACATGATTTGAATGGAATGGAATGGATAATTTTATGATGTTTATGAATTATTGAATTGAGTGTATCGAAATATGTTGAGAATGACCTCGGTCGTCCTAAATTCTATGGCGACGAGAAGTGTGTGCGTAAGGTGCAAGATGTAGCGGGAGATACCATAGATGATCCTCCCCCGAAAGTTCCGAGGAGCCCGAAATACTTTGTATTCTTTTTACGGGAAAACTTCCAAGGTGTGAGACTTTGAGACACGCGACCTTATTCAACACATATTTTCACGGTGTCTGAAGAAACACCAAGGTTGGTGTCGGGATATAGATAGACAGGATAGGTGGTTATATAGAGAGTGTTCCGATCGTGTGGGTGGGTGGGAAGAACAGATGATATTTTATGGGTGAGAATTATAGGGACCGTATACAGACTTCTTCGCATTGAGATCAAGTGTGTCCTGCAACTGCTTCATGTACTACGATGGCGATGGGATGAAGAATCCGCATGGAGGGGTGAAAAGCTTTGGGGCTGACTTTCGGTTTGCGTCAGCGGCACCTTTGTCGGTAAAATTGCTGAGAACTAGCTTATCGAAACCTCGCAAGATGGCGATAGTATGTTCAAGAATATTGGAAAGGTCTAGTGAAGATAGCGATTCTGGTGTATTATATTTCTCTTTATAGTGTTTGAGATACCAGGTTTGTTATTGGAAGTATATTTTCACAACGCCGAAGCTTATCTGCGAGCTGAACCCCATATCTTTTTTCTTGGCTAGGATGGACTACCAACCAACCAAATGTTCATGAAGAGATATGACCGTGGCGTTTCCCTGCCATCCAACCATCTTCCACCTCTCTTGCTCCCATCTCTCTCCCCCTCTCATCTCCTCCCCGGAGAAGAGAAAGGCTTGAGAGTCCCCAGAAAAGAGTACTAAAAGCCCCATCGTCAAATTTTCATATTCCATCTCCTCTCCTTCAAACAACGTCAAGAATACAGCAGGGCAGAGATGTACATGTGGATATATATGTACCTATGTGGGTCCCCCGAAGCTACCTCGCTACATACATAGACCCACTCACTCTCCTTTCCCAATCCCTCCGACTCCCTTGCACTCCCTTCCCGCTCGTCTACGTACCTTACATTTCACATCTTGCATCTCACATGCATACGGAGGGATTTGTATGTACCTGCAGAACAAATCTACTGTAGATCTCCGTGGCACTTTAGATAAATACATTACGGCACTTACGGGAGGAGAGGGCATGTGGCGAGGTGAGATGAGATGGCATGGTTCTTGGCGATGCGATGCGAGTCATATATCACACTCCACGTTCTACAACGTACACCCCACCCGCACCTTTAGGTGGGGAGGTGGGGAGGTATGTTTTGCATATCCTATTATTGCCATACCTTAAGGGAAATGAGACTTGAACGAGGCTTTACGGTATACTCGTCGAGCTTTAGTTTCTACTTCTTAGTTTTTCATATATGAAACTTGCAATGAGGAAAGAGGAAGCTCTATCGTTTGTGCTTTGTGTGTGAAAGTTGAATAATGTAGATTGGTCAGCGACATGAGCACGAGATGGAAAATCTACGGAGTAGGAGTATGAATGGATGGTTTGAAGAGAGCGTCTCGCTTATTTGATGGGTGGCTTGAGGGGTTTGGCTGGGTTGGTCGGGTTAATTCAGAATGGTGTCAAAGTGGAGGTATAAAGAGGGGTTCGCTTTTAGTGTGTTATGGGACTTGGACTTTGGAGGTGGGGTTGAATGTTGTTTTTGGGGGGAAGGGTTTTGTGGGTTGTGATAGGGATGGGGAGAGGTCACGTGTGATACTTTATGATAGGGGTGGGATTTCGCTGGTTTTTAGTTCGTAAAAAAAGAATTACGACACTAGATGGAGTTGTACTATATGAGAATACTTGAGCTTATAGTAATTCCACCTGTGAAGATGTTATCAAGTGAAGTGTTGACAGGCTTGGATTACATGGAGAACGAAACTTAGTGACTATCCAGTGTCTAAAATTGAGATTTGAATATGTTATCATTCACAGTCATCACAGATCATAGAGAGTATGTACAATCTAGGTAACAAAAGATCGCTAAAAATATTTCCAACGCCCTATGCCTTAGACAATTTAGAAAAAACAACAAGTTCCACCAGCCAGGTATTGTATTCAAGGTTTCCGGCCATAGACAACTCGTCTATAAACTGAATCAGCATTTTCTACTTTTCGCCTTAGGGAGGGGAAGGACTTACACTGGAATATAAATATGTATCCTATTGCTCATAATCTCATTCCTCACTTGCGCCAAAAGAATTTCCACCTCCTCTATCCTCATCCCCAACGCTCTCGTAAAAACCGCCGTCGTGAACCCTTGCAGCCCGCTCAACAAATCCTCTCTATACCATGTACCCAACAACTTTTCTGTTTTCCCTTTAGCCCACGTACCAACAGGCCATTCATATCTCCTCTCTACAACATCGACGAATCCAGCTTCTTCTAAATATTGCTTGTAATATTGAACTCTGGTCCAATCTTTACCTAATCTTAATGTACCTTCCATGATTAGCGATACCCATTTTTCTACCGATGTACCGGCCATGGAATTATCGATGCATCGGAATGGTACAATGCAATCTTGGAGTTCAAAATAGCCGCCCGATCGTAGGGATCTAAATGCTGAGGCTATCACTGGTTGATGGGATTTGAAACATGTTGCCAGGGCACGGCCGTGGACATAATCGAAGGGTTGGGTGAAGACCCAAGGATCTTCGGCGTCGTCGACTTCGAAGTGGCAGTTTGGGGGAGTACTAGGGATTATTAGCCAGTTATGCGGTGATAGGGTGTCTAGATTAAGTGAAAATGGGGGGTTGCTATACAATTCTGGTTGGATAGGACTTAAATCTGTTCCAATCACGTTGGCCGATGGAAATTGGTATGCTGGAAGTTGTGTTAGTTTATGAAGACGCTGTGTAGCGGATAGCTTACCGAACTCGATTGCCCAGATGCCGGTGCCTGTAGCAATATCGAGGACATTGTGGAGACCACCCGGAAGGTCTTTAATAGGAGCATTGTAAAGATCTCCATTAAGGGTGAGAAGGAATAAATGATGTTGAAGATCTGCTTTAGTCAATACTAACTTTTGGTAATACGGTGGTTGGTGGTCGATATTACCTAATCTGTCTTGCTCAACTGCATCATTAGGTAGGTAATATTCTGTATTCGTGTCAGAGAGTAAATTTCTAGAATGTGGTATAAAGGGTCCTTACTTCCTTCTCGGTATCGATGATATGTTCTTCCATTTTCCTCTACGAATTGATAGACACTGGATCGTACCGAGGTTGAGGTTGTGCTTTTTTCAAACTCTTTGTTAACGTGATGTGCTAGAAAAATCCGACTCATGCTTTGCTTACTAAATACTGGCATCTCCAAGTGCAGAGTCTCCATCGTCATCATGCCTATATTCTTCCTGGCTGTCCACCTGGTTTCATCAGCCTCAGGCCATGCAGAAGTGAGGATAAGAGTAGCGTTGAACAGAAATGTAAAGCGAAGTGATGAGCTTACGGATAAAGCCACGACACTTGCTGAAGCAGAGGCTTCTCCTGCTAAAATAGAAGCAGTTTCGTGCAGCTGGGTCGTGGGTGCATGTGCTGGTATCGGAGTATCACTTGAAAATGCGGGACTCAATTGACTTGCTGAATGTTGTGGAAGGTTGGCACCCGGATTCGAGCCTTGGGTATGGCATTCCGGTGCATTTATTGAGGCCGGAATCTCTACATCCTGGCCCGCGACCTTCGCAGTTGGAGTTATCCCCTCCATAAGGTTGGTATACCTTACCGACGAAGGGCCCGTGTCGTTCCCAAGGCTTGGTTGAGACTCAGTGTCAGGTACTTCTAGAACTCCTGGGGAACTTCGCATTCTTGTTGCGCAGCTGTCACGAGAATTTGTCGAACGCTGGTCAGCCTTCACCCATGCGAGGTAGGGTCGGACTACCCTGAGGCCGTCAGTCCGCGTGATTGTCTCCCCCACGGTTGGGTTGGTGATATCGTTTTGCATGGTTTAACCCGAGAACCAACTCGCTGGTACTTCAATCAGCATGCAGTGCAATGTCTTGACCATCTGTTGGTACTGGAGATCGAATTATGAAAGAGGATCTCGTCCAACGTGTCCTCGTGGCATCCCAACTCGAGGGGGTAAAGTGTGACGACAGGCCATTATCACCCAATAGATGCCCCTGAATCGGGAGAACCAAGCAGCCGAGACTATCACCTGATTTTCACCGTCAAAACATGCAATCTTGGGATATTCGGAGGAGCGCCTCACTTAAGCTTATTTCAACATCTCTTTCAAGGATCTGAAGGCCTACCCCTAGCCTTTCTTTTCTTTGAACAGGAAAGCGTTTTGCCTCGCAGTAATATTAGTAAGTAACCGAGGCCTAACGGTCTATCGGTAGAATCCTTCTGAAGCACAACTATTAGACTACCAATCTACGTCTTCTAGCATAAAACTATAGTCACGAGAATTTCTGAGGCTCACAACGAGGTTGTAAGTCCTTATGATATCTCCTTCCTTCGAGCTTCCTATGTCCTTTCCCCTTGTGTTGCCACGAATGACTCCTCCCATTTGACCAGACAGGCTTTAGTATTGACAATCCTAATCCCCCCACCCTTATAGAGTTTTAAACTTTGTAGAAAGAAGTATGAAAGGGTGAAATCTTATCTTGCAAAATTTGTTAAAATCACCGTTTAAAGGGAGAATTTGTGAGATTTCATATGGCCAGTTTGCTCAAGATTAGGTTCGTGTTCATTTTACTGGTTCTAAATTCGTCGCCTTGAAGATTGCTGCTTTATAACAGCAAGATTTGTATAAAAGAGGAACTCCGTTTCTAGCTTCTAAACGTGACGGGATTGAAATCGGTGGTCAAAGGGAATGACAGAAACCAATTTTGCGGTTGGTGAGCTTCCTCGACACGTACATACAATGATTCTATCTCTCGCCATTCTTCAACAAAGAAGCAAAGTACATCACGCCACCATCAAACTCAATAAATGACGTCGGCGTATATGGGGACATCTCTAACCATTACAAAGAAAAGACAACGTTTTTGCGCATTCCGAAGCTGGACGAATCAAATCCTTAGGATACTCCGTACAGTCCAGACCAAAATCAAAGCCAACCCTCAATTCTATGACAAATGCTAACACGCTACAGGGGAGGCTAACAATCAAGACCTTCTTACTTCTAATATGCTTTCCATTAATTTAATTTAGGCGTACTAGCCTACAATTTCATTATACACACCGAAACCAACTCTTTCCACCTGTTTTCTGTCGTCTCGTATAGGGGAGGACACTTGCTAGTATCTCAACTTTTACACTGTAAACTTCCTTTCAGCCTAAATGCTATCTTCTGGGGAGCTATTTGTAATAGAGACGGAGAGACAAAATTAATAGGAAAGGAGCGTTAGACCTGAGGAGCAATGCATAGTAGTTAGATATCTAGAGAGGATTTGATGGTCAGATTTTCGTATTTCTTACGTTGACAAAGAATGCAAGGTCCAACTTTCGCGTGGAGAGAAGGTGGTCTGAGCTGCTATCTTTTTCTTAAACGCTTTGCCCGCATTCCTCCCTTTTTCTATGGAGCTTAACTATAGGATCGAAATGATATACCAAAGTGCGCAGTAAGTGGGAGTGTTGGATATCGGGTCCGGGTAAGGTTTGTTATTTGGGTGTATAACAGTTCTATGGTATGAGTGTTATTTTATTTAGGTGTATGACTATATTATTAGCCTGCTTGTATGCAATGACTAGCCATAGGAGAGAAGAGGTATGCCTATAAAGGGACCTGCTTACCAAATTTCTTTTGAGGAATAATATAAAACAAAAATAATTTTCAACTTTTCAACTTTCCCACTTGACTTTGATCATTCTAGAAATATCTATAGGCTTGCGAGGGGGTGTTGGATGAGAGAATACTTAGTAGTTGTAGCTTCTCCTCTCTTCTGTGATTTCTGCCCTGTATTTCTGGTTGAGCTTTGAAGTAGCTTGTTGTTTCTAAAAAGTTAGATTCTATACATTTATCATATCTTTGCAAAAAACGTGATTTAAGGCAACGAGTATCGGATATAAGTGGCTTCCATTTTTCGCACTTATATAAATTTCTCTTTTTACAACCCTCAAAAAGCGAACTCAAAGACCAAGAACCATAGACAAAAGAGTTGCTTAGGAAACCAAATCAACTTACCAAGGCCGACACCACATTCAATATGAAACCCACACGAAATTCACCTCTTAAAACAAAATGGCTGATAATAACTTCCTCAACCAATCACCAAATCCCCCAAATCCCCCAAATCCAACACCCTACAACTCTCCAATTTTCCAATTTTCCAAAAACACAATAATGTTCTTCAAAGAAACCCAATCAATCAGAATAATCTCTTCCAATCAATCCTCTAGCCTTCCTAGCATCAATAAACTAAACTATTCCGCGGGAAAATTCACTATACACAAAAAATACGGTACTCTTTCTATGGATTTAGTTCCTAATTCCATAGTCATAGAAGTAGGTAGTACGATTAAGAATCCGGGAGTTAATGGACAACTTCTCGGATGGGGAGTTTACCTTGGAGAGGGGAGTCGTTTGAACTTAAATGGACTTGTTAAGGGAGAGTGGATTGTTAATGATTTAAAGGTATGGAACTTTTTCTTTTCCTTTGGTTTTAAGTTCCGAAAGGAAGAAGAAATATAGCTAATATAAAAAAACAGACTGGACAGATGGCCGCTATTCACGAAGCTCTTACATTTGTCAATAAACCCACTTTTCCAGTCCCGGGAATCAAAAATATTATCATAGTATATGAAGCAACGGGGATTTTAGACGCAGCTCTCTATCCGAACCTAACGTGGTCAAGTAGGCCTATAGGTTGGGTTGATACCAATGGGAAAATCGTGCGTGAGAAGGAGGGTTGGGAGAACCTTTTGGATCTTATTGAGGGGACTTGTAAGCCTAATGAGATTGAGGTCTTCTTTGCTGAGAGACCTGCTGAGGATTGCGAACGAGTGAGTTTATCCCTACTATTTTGTTGGAGATAGCTGAGGGTTTGGGAATGAAGTTAATGGTTGATATTTATAGGCTGTTGATCTGGCTAAGATGGCTCTTGAGCAATTTCCTGCTGATCTCTATTAAATTTACTTTGGTCAAATCGCCCCTTTCTCGGAGGTGGATTCTGGGAGCACTGGGAGCGCGTCTATTAATGTTGGATACGGAGTCTTGAAGATTTTGTAGCAATTGGTGATGTTTTGCCACATGATTTTGGGGTTTGAGAGGGGGATTTTAGGGGACGCGGTTTATCTCCAATGTAATAATTGAATGGTAGTTAGCAATCATAATGGTGGGGAGGTACAGATATTTGGTATATGTTTCTATGCTGTTTGTACCTAATACGTAAGGTTTGATTGTGGGATCATAGCTTGCGATCTTGGTCAACTAGAGGAATCAAACATCTGATCTTTCAGCACTGCATTAACCCCGCGACAGCAAGAAACCTAGGAACTTTAGTGATGCCCTCAGTCACTCCGTGAGGCCTGACGTACTAAGTATAGCAGATTTACCTTCCGTGTTCAGTCGATGTCGGCTCCAGGCTCTAATTGGAAGCTCCGTAATTATTCAGTAGAGCATATATAACTTAAGGGGTGGGGGGTGATGTTGTTTTCAAAATAGAATGGCCAAAAGCACCCAACATGAGAATTGGCGGGGAGGAGGGAGGTAGCCAAATTTGTAATGGGGGGTTCCGTGACCGATATGACGAGCCTAAAATATATAACTGCTAGGATATTTACAATGGTGGGGGGGTATATTACCTGGGGTTATCTGTCATCCTTGTTTTGAAGAAAATTAACTTAGATAATTGATAATTATAAGTTCTGTTCTAGTTCTAACTATTCCTATAACCTCCCCGTCCATAATCCCATTAACATAATACTCTCTAATTAATTTATAAACTTTGGCCCCTCTACTATCTACTTTCTTTCTTAACATAATTGGTTGCTTCGCTCCCAATAGAACTGCTACCAAGTCTCCCTCTTTCGCAAACGGCGGCATACATCCTATCCTTCCTTCTCCCATTATCCCAAATCCCCTCCCTCCTACACAGAAACCTAACGCATATCCCCAAAGACTACTACCAACCTCATCCCCCCGCATTATCCCATCCAGTTCTTCTCCATAAAGGCCTTGTTTCAAGCTCCAAATTCTCTTCACAAAACGATTGTATTCCTCATCCAGTGCAATAGGAATGGGTCTTACCATTACTCCAAGACCACCCACCAATACCCTCCATTCCAAACCCTTTCTATCAAATAAAATCTCTACATTCTTCGCAGCAGCAATTTCTTGAATGACCCAAACACGACTAAACTACGAGTTACTCAGTAATTCTATCATTGCTTTCTACCTATAAACCCTATCTGTTCTTTTTTCTCTATTAATATAATCAGAGAGTTGAATATTAGAGAATTTAACGAATTTAATGAGGTCGTTGAGTTGTTTGATTAAAGCGATTGCTTTGGAAGAATAAATGATCCCGAAGAGGGTGAATAGATATTCGAAGATCCCTGCAATTTCTGCAGGAGCAGTAATTCGAATAATCCTGCATTTTCATAAATACCCCTCATCATACCAACCTGGCTACTCTTCTCCATGATCGAGTGTGAAAGCCGTGGGTATTGATAGGCATTTTGTCTAGAGGTGTTGGTTAGGCAGCTAAACCACTCACATGACACTATTCATTCGAGCACGATTCGGGAATACGGAGTTTCTTAGTAGTCTCTTATGCCTTATTATTAAATCATGTAACATAATAAGGCTCATACAGTCTCTCAACATTCCACTTTTCTTCAAGCTCACCAACTACTACCTCCTCCGTCATTGCGACTCCATTGGCCCTCCAAACCCGATCTCGCTAATCCCGCTGCTTGCTCGTTCATTGCTCTTGTAACCCTACAAAAACTTACTTTGATTTGATATCTCTCCTCTAACAATTCTAGCTTCTCATGCAAGTACTTGAACATCCTTGCATTGGCCACTGGTTTCCCCTGATGGTTCCTATATCCGTTTCTTGCCCATTTATACACGGTATCGGTTAAATGAGAATGAAGATAATCACTGTTTGTTTTAATAATGAGGTGAGATAGATCCTCTCCTCCGATAATTAATTCGTGGACCTGATCCAGCGCTTTCATGGTTGCGTATAGGACGCCATAATCGGGTGTCTGCGATAAGTTTGGAGGGAGAAGACCGGATTGGTTCAGATGGGGTGTGAAGTCCGAGAAATAAACTGAGAAGGAGGAACGAGCTGCTTCGGGGAAGTCTTGATTGGAACATTGGCTGTCGATTGCTACAATTAAAGAGGATTCTGGGGAGCTTTCTGGTCGGCGAAGGCCGGATTTAGGACTGGTAATGCTATGTAGGCCATGTTGAACCGTGTTAAAAGTTCGAGGAGACGCTGGAGCGAGACGGAGGTTGGGTTGTGAAGTCGTGATCTGAGGGACTGAGACAGGTCGACTGCGAAGACTTGGCCGAGAGGAAGCTCGAGATTGAGATTTGGTAACTCGGGATGCGTGAAGTGGCTTGGAACGGAAGTTGAAAACTCTCATCTGTTGACGAACGATAAGATTCCGGGCCGATCGATAGGATTGAAGTATCGTGTCAAACTCTGATTGTCCAGGTGATGCACTGGAATCAGTTGGTGAGCCATTAAGTCTGTGAGCGTGAATAATGGCGTCGAATTCCGATCGTGCTTCGACCTTGATCCGAGGCCCCGTGGGGATATGAGGGGAAGGATGTGCCATTTTGATAGAGCCAGATAAGCAAGTTTTGAAATGAGGCGATGCTTGTTGCTGGTGGGAGTTGGTGATATTGACAAAGATAATTTGCCAAGCGAACCTCTCCTTCACGTATTCTCTGAGTGGGATGTTCGGCTCAACTACTCATCGGCCGAGAGGTTTTTGGTGTCTGGGAAAGATTGTCAAAATTTCAATGACACCAATAGGTAGGCCGAGGTTGACTGGAAATGTGTAAATTTTAGGCCGAAATTCTGATAAATCTCCGCTCTTACCTGGCTCTAAAACTTGAGGTCTCTAGAAGAAAAAATGGTGTCGCTGACGTGATGAAAATAGAGGTTGTTTGTTGACTTGTGGAACGACCCAAACGAGATGAGGTTGAAATTCAGGGGTGGGAAATGAACATCCCGGACGCAAGCTGCTGGGAATAACGCTGGTTGCCTCTTCTTTACGGGCGCATTGAAGAGTTCTAACTCCTAAGTTGGGGATGGAGTCAGTCTTAACCCTGGCTACCCAGTGATGTCATGGAGTTGAGACAAAGTTTGGAATAGGAATGGTGAATAGTTAGTGCCGAAGGGAAATGTGCGCCGTCATGTGATTTGCCTAGTTTTGTTTTCCGCTGTGGGCAGCAAGATGGCAAGAAGCATATAAAGCTTCATGAAATGTATTAATGCCACGGGGAATCAACTTTACAAAATTTGCTACCAATACAAGATCCGTTTGAATTCGCTAATGACGCTACGACTCCGCACTTTTGCTCTTACTCTTGACTTTCTTCGTCTTTTCCTTAGGCTCCTCTATCGTCTCCTTCTCCTTCTTTTCTTTTCCATTAAATCCCTTCTTTGCCTTCTCCTTTGGCTCCTCCGCCGATTTCTCTATCGTGTCTTCTCCCTCTTTGGCTTCTTTCTTTTTATTAACCTCATTCCTCACCCCCTTTCCTTTGGTAGCCTTGGGATTAATACCCTTCTTCCGCATCCTCGCCTTCTCAACCCTCTCCATAAACTCCTTATCAGCATCCTCATCGAATCCACCAAACTCATCCTCATCACTGTTCTCCCTCTCCTCAATAGTCCTCTTATCAATATCCAGCTCATCCATGGCTTGCGAAACCTCGCCACTACCTGCCTTGGTGCCACTACTGGGGCTTGGCCCGAATTTTTTGAACTTGGAAACGAAGAAACCATCGACATTGTGAGCGTGAGGATAGTATCTCCGAGTCATCTTCATAGACTTGTCGAAGTTCTTCCCCATATATGCGGTGAAACCCTCCCGTCCGAATGCCAAGCCAGTCTCCACAAGCTTGACGTTTGGACGTTTATTAAGTGCATATTGAACAACGCCTTCATTCTCCTCAATTGTGACGGAACAAGTAGAATATACGATATACCCACCAGTTTTAGAGTTGTGATCCACAGAATCGATTGCTGCTAGAAGAAGATTCTTTTGCAGATGGGGTAACATCATGAAATCCTTCTCATTCTTGTTGGTCTTGACGCTTGCATCTTTAGCAATAACACCTGTACCAGAACATGGCGCATCGAGTAACACTCTGTCGAAACCTCCAATGACCTTGGGGAATTCGCGAGCGTCATAGTTGCATACTATAGTGTTCTTGGCTCCAAGACGATGGATATTGCCAATCAGACCCTTGGCACGAGATTTGTTGGAATCGTTGGCAAAGATACAACCGGTATTCTTCATAAGAGCAGCAATATGTGTCGTTTTTCCACCGGGAGCAGCAGCCATATCCAAAACTCTCTCATGCTCTTGTGGTGCAAGAGCCATAACAGGGAGAAACGAAGATGCGGCTTGAAGGATGTAGTGGCCCGCCAGGTATTCAGGGGTAGCTCCTAAAGGTACAGCAGACTCGAAAATTTGAAGACCGATTTTGGACCATTTTCCAACTGGCTCGAGAGTTACACCACGGTTGATAAGAGCTTGTGCCAAGTCACGACGATGCGTTCTAAGAGTGTTGGTACGGATGACGACTGGACGAGGAGTTTCGTTGGCTTCGAAGAAAGCAAAAGCTTCCTTCGGAGGGAAGAGATTAAAGAGTTTTTCGGCAAGGTATGGAGAGTAGCCATAGTAGAGGCAGATATCCTTGAGAAGTTGGGCGACATATTCAGCTCTGGATCTTCCCTCTTCTGACAGATTCGAGAAATCATCCAAAACTCGGACTGTGTCGTTGATTCTAGTTCGGAGTAGTTGAAGATCTGGTGCTAACATTGCTTTCTTCTTGGCGTCTTCTTCCTCATCGAAGTCATCTAAAATATGGGGTCTGTCTCCAGCAATATTTGTTTGTAATGCAGCCTCTTGTAATTCAGCCTCTGCCTCTGCAGCCTCCACCGCCATCTGTTCATCCAATTTCCTGGTCAAGCCTGCGATATTGGCAGCGGTCAATTTCTCTTCCGCATCAGACTCATCCTCATCCTCAGAGAACATAGCCCCCTTCGCATGATCATCCGCAGAGTCATAAACATCACTTCCACTCTCACTGCCCAAAAAGTCATCTGGTAGACCTCCAACCTCAGCGTCCGACAAATTATCAAACTCATCATCCTGCAAATCCAAATCGTCATCTTCCTCCATATCATCATCAGAAGTCGGTAACGGCATAGGCTCAGCCTTTTTGGATTTCTTCTTTTGACTGGGCAGCGCATTCGTGAAAACAGTCTTTGGGGCTTTCGGCGCAGCAGTACTATTCTTCTTCGCACCCGCTCCATTCGTCTTCTTCTCGGCCGTGTTCTTCTCCTCACCATCTCCCTTACTAGTCCGCCTCCTCTTATCACTCTTCCATTTTTCACTCTCCGCCCTACTCTCCGTAACACTCATTCCCGCCTTGCGCTTCAAGCTTGTAAAATGCGCTTCATCGAGTCGTTCAGGAGGACCCTGCTTCTTCATTCGTCGTCCAACTCCCATATTGGCGGTTTCGGTATTGAATTGATGCTTCAATTGAACACAACATAAAGGATTTTGAAAGGTTGAAGCCCCCGTGAACCTTAAGGATTTCGTCCCCCAAGAAACTTTTTTTGGAAAAAATTATGACGATAAGAGTTAGCGTAGTCCTTAGCGTGATGTGGAAGCTTCGCCGACTTGCCGATAAATACCTGGTCCCCCACCTCAACTTCGCGGATATCCAAGCTTCGATCATATCGTCACCTATTTTTCCAGTTCTTTCAAATTAGTTTCTTCTATCAATCTTTCCTGCGCAGATACCTACGGTCACGATGACGGAACTCAGCTTCGCCAAATCATTCCTCCAAGTATTGGATATGAAACCCACCAAGATCTTACCAGATCATGTCGAAGACCCTAAAACCTATCCTGCACGAAGTGCTGTAAGTAGCCCTTCTCTTAAATAGCCTATCTTCCATTATTCTATATTACGGCACTCGCCATGATCCCAATCCTCCAAGATCCTCCCCCCCTTCCCCTTACATCTCAAGCTAACAAATTCCCCCCTCAGTACATCCTCCCCAAAATGCCCCACCCCATGAAAAAGCGCATCAAGCTAGCCCCCGGCGCCGAACGCTCTCTCGAAATTTCCCTAAAATCCTCACGAAATCCACCGATAGAAATGACCTTAAAATCCCAACCCCTCACTACCTCAATCCTCAACCTAAAAGAACAATTATCCGCCTCAGAATACATTCCCGTTCCAAAAATCCGTCTCTTATACAACAAGAAACCTTTGCCGGATTCGAAGATTCTGAAAGATATACTTGGAGATAATGACACGGATACGAAATTAGAATTTGGAGTTATGGTTATGGGTGGTGCTGCTTCGATTCAAAAACCCCCTACTACGACCACGCCAGCAGAGGCTGAAAAACAAGATATTCCAATGACAGATGCGGACGCAAGTAGGGATGGGACAATAGGAAATGGAGCCAAGATATTAAAAACTGAGGAGTTCTGGTCCGATCTGAAGGGATTCTTGGTTCAGAGATTAAAGGATAAAGGGGAGGGAGAAAGGGTTTGGAGGAGGATTAAAGATGTTATTGGTGAGGAGACGGGGAAGGCTGCTGATCTTGATTAGAGGATACAGTGAATCTATTATGCATGGCATGGCGTTATGGATAAGAATAGGAAAATCACCGATGAATATGGATGGATATAGAGGAATGAATAAGATATGATACCCAGCCAAATATCCCTTCTACCTAGCCACGTGAATATTGTAGCATAATCTTTTCTCGGTCTTTTGGAATAGAAATCCTAACCTACCCGTGCTAGGGCCAGGGAGAAGGAGCACTTTCCGTTCAAAAGGCGAATTTACAAGGGCTACTAAAAGATAATACCTGCGTGGCATTAACCGAACATTTGTACCGGTATGGACTAAATGAGAGATATGAGGTTAGAAATAACTCTCCTATCGAAGTCATCATCACCGTCATTACCTCTTCACAAGTATAATTCCCGGTAATCACGCACCTATAGAAAGGCTTTCGGTTTAAGCAGCCCCTCTCCCACCTCCTAAACCAAACTTGAAAAAGTTCAGGTAAGAGAAAAAGACCGAACAAGACTAAATACCTTAAATCTCAAACTCGATAGAGAGAAAAACATCGAAATTTCAAATCGCCCAACTATGCATATCATCTTTAACAAGGTATGTGAGGTTATGTTAGTTTAGGGTAAAAAAGGAGAGAAGCGCAACGGCAACGCAACCCGCACTAATGAAAATACATCATCTCATCTCCATTCTTCCTTCTCATCCCATCCATCTACCATTCGTCCGTCCATCATAAAAAACATCCCATCCATGTGTCCTACGCTAACCTATCTTTCATATTCTCCCCTCTACGTTTTTTCATTCTCTCTCTCTCTCCCTCCCTCCCATTTATAGAAGGAAAAAATGGGTGAAATTTTAAATGTTTTTCGTGCAGAGTTGGAAGGAAGAGCAACATTTATGCGAGGCCTTTGCTGACTTTGCTGAGGACGGATTGGTACTCGATGTCGTCTTCGTCGTTGGCTTGGAATTCGGCGGCAATGCCGTTAAGAGCGCGCTTTAGGGCGTCCTTGGATGAGGCGTAAACCATCTTGGGCTGGAAAGGTATGTTAGATTGTCTACATGTTTGTAGCTGGGCGGAAACGTACTTGGATTCCAGCATCATCTGGCGACCATGCGATGAAGGTAATCTTGCTTCTGTTTCTTTATTAGCCGCAGGTCCCCCCCTTTTTTTAGATGGATATGTACCTTGATCCTTCACCAGAAGCCAAGTCATAGTTGAAGTCGTAGACAGCGTATCTTGGACCTTTGCCAACCTTGCCCTATCCCCTGTATTAGACTCTGCATATCCCGAACCCCACCATCGAGAACCACCTATGGCATGTACAAAGAAAGAGAACCTACACTCTTAGTCTTGGATTGGGCGCTGATGAGCTTATTTCTGAAGGTCTCCCAATCGCCATTTTCGCTGGCTTCTTCGACAACAATCTGCTTGTAGTCGTCGGACAGCTTGTACAGAATGTACTTGATTTTCTTGTTGAGCTTCAACTCGTTGAATTTGCTAACACATTCTTCCGAAATGGAAACACTATTGTGGAAGTCGTATCAGCTTGGTATTCTTGCTCCTTGTACTGTGCTTGTGAACGCGGGGGTAGAGGGGTTGTGCCACGACGTCGTTGCACGCCTGCTCGAGGTGGAATGTGGGATGGAGGGGCAACGAGAGGACTGACCCGGATTGAGACTGTAATCGCAAAAGACGTTAGCCCGTGCGCAGAAGCTATTCAGAGCTTGGGGATCTCTTACCATGATTGCTATGGGGTATGCGCGACGAGCAGGGCTGGATGGACGAGTCTGAAAGTAATGTTGTCAGCGTTTATCGGGTGCACGCAGTTGATGCCCAAGAGGTTTGTTGTTCAGAAGAAGTGGTGCTTGTTTAAGGATCGACGTACGGAAGTCGAGGACGAAAACTCGGGGGACTAGCTGGTCTTAAAGCAACAGTTGAAGAGGAGTGAATCCGGAGGCAGTGTTTATCAGCGTTGTTGTTTGCGAACCTGGCCAACTTTGGCATCGTAGTGGGGTGATCACATGACTCTCTAGCGCCAAAATCGTCACCCAAAACACGGCCTAAGCAAGACTCAGGCAGCCGAATGAGTGCCAAATCAGCCCATTCTAGGCGTATTGCATGAACATGGGGGGGTTCAGGTCTCACACGCCTAGAGCTGATGAATGGAGCAATTGGGAGACAACGCAGTTGCCTTAGATAGGCAACACAAAGCCAGCAAATAGCAGTAAGGCAAAACCCCGGGTAGTGTTTTCCAAGTTTTTAACTTTATTCTTTTATTTATTTTACATTTTCCCCCGTCCGTCATGGAATCGTAACTCTCTGCAATGCCAGATATAAGACAATGACCAAAGAGGGTTGAGCAGGGTAGTGTTATACAACAAAAATATCAGTCGTGTCTATATCGCTAAAGCTCGAAGCTCGAGACCGCTGGTCGTTGATGGGTATAATACATCCTTCGCCTTTTTAAGTCTTCTCACATCATGCCGCCCATGCCACCCATTCCTAAATGCTTGTTAGCTTGATCAGACATGTGACAGAATACAAGTCACTTACCACCCATGCCACCCATGCCACCACCTCCTGGTGGACCCTTCTCCTCTGGTGCCTCGACAATCGCTACTTCGGTTGTTCCAAGTAGAGAGGCAACACCACTAGCATCGGTCAAAGCAGTGCGGACAACCTTGAAGGGGTCGACAATTCCAACGGCGATCATATCAACATACTCTCCCTTGGCACTGTCGTATCCCTTGTTGAAGTCTGCTCCAAACTCGTCCATCAGCTTTCCAACAACAACAGATCCTTCGCTTCCAGCATTTTCAACAATCATACGAGCAGGCTTGGTAATAGCGCTCTTGATGATGCTAACACCGAGCTTCTGATCAAAGTTTGCAGTCTTGATGTTGCCGAGAGCTTGGCTGGCTGCCTTAAGAAGGGCAGTTCCACCACCTGGAAGAATACCTTCCTCAACAGCAGCACGAGTAGCATTAAGAGCATCAACATAACGATCCTTCTTCTCTCCGACTTCGACCTCTGATGAGCCGCCGACCTTGATGACTGCAACGCCGCCAGAAAGCTTAGCAAGACGCTCTTGGAGCTTCTCCTTCTCATAGTCTGAGGTAGTTGGGTCGTTCATGACACCTCTAATTTGCTCGCAACGCTGTGCAATAGCATCCTTGTTACCTTCTCCGTTAAGGATAATAGTATCCTCCTTTGTGATAGTGATTGATCCGGTGGAACCAAACATTTCTGGGGTGGCCTTCTCAAGCTTGACGTCAAGCTCATCAGTGAAAACGGTAGCATTGGTGAGAACTGCAAGATCACCGAGGATGGACTTGCGGTTGTCGCCGAATCCCGGTGCCTTGACAGCAGCAACTTGAAGCTGACCACGGAGCTTGTTCAAAATACAGACAGCCAATGCTTCTCCATCGATATCCTCAGCAATTATGATCAAAGGACGGCGGAGTTGGGTGGATGCCTCGAGAGCTGGGATAATATCCTGAACAGCGGAGATCTTCTTCTCGGAGAGAAGGATCAATGGCTTCTCAAATTCGACTTTTTGAGATTTGGTATCGGTGATGAAGTATGGGGAAACGAATCCACGGTCGAATCTCATACCCTCGGTAACCTCAAGCTCGTCCTCCATTGTCTTTCCCTCCTTTACAGTAATAACTCCCTCCTTGCCAACCTTCTCCATGGCGTTGGCAATGAGTTTGCCAATGTGGGTGTCTCCATTTGCTGATATAGTTGCCACCTGAGAAATTTCCTCACTGGTTGTGATATCCCTCTTGTTAGTCTGGAGGTACTCAACGACAGCATCAACAGCTGCTTGAGTACCACGGCGAAGATCCATTGGGTTGCATCCCGCAGCAACATTCTTCACAGTCTCGGAGAAAATAGCTCGTGCAAGGACAGTCGCGGTTGTTGTTCCATCACCGGCAGTCTCGTTTGTCTTCGATGCAACATCTTGAATGAGGCGGGCACCGAGGTTTTCGAACTTGTCCTTGAGCGTAGTAGCCTTGGCCACGGTTACACCATCTGATCATTTCCGTTAGTATATTCCTCCCATACAGGAGTATGCCCACCCACCCTTGGTGATCTTTGGGGATCCATAGCTCGACTCAATCAGCACATTTCTTCCCTTTGGTCCTAATGTTGTTGCAACTGCCTTGGCAAGGGTTTCAACACCAGCCAGAAGGGATGCTCGGGCTTCGACACCGAATTTGAGCTCCTAATCACAAGGACAACCAATTAGGCCCTATTTCTGGAAATAATAAGGGAAATGAACGCCCGCAGAATCCGTCTGCCTTCCAGCCAACATACCTTGTGTGCGAATCTCAATTGCTGGGCATTGAAACCGGTGGAGGCGAGGGGACGAAGTCTCGAAGCCGATGAGCGAGCGAGCACCGAAGCTCTAGAAGTTAATGCACGCTGCATATTGAAAGGCCTGCGAAGAATTGACGCTGGCGCGGTGCTCGACAATGACAACGAAGCAAGATCTAGAGGTGCCTAGAGAGTTCAGTTGTTAGGATGGGGGATTGTAAAGCAGAAAGAGAGACTGAATTGGTTAGAAAAATTATTATGGAGTCTGGAAATCTACGGGGTGCGAAAGGGACCAGGGATGTCAAAGTGGAAGATTCTAGGGCCGACCTCTGGCTTCCGATCGCCTTCACTATCCACCTCGGAAGAGGGACTTCTCTGGTTCGGGGATAGCTTAAAAGAACAGCCTCTTCTCCTTCGTTGTGTTTTATGATTTTTGTCACACTCATATTTTCCTGATTGGTCAACAGAACTTTTCGGCTTACCTCGGCAGTCGAAATCTGGCCTAACATGGCCTGTAAAAGATTTTAATCTATTATGCTAGCTTTGTTGATAGCAATAGATGTTCTAACTGCGGTCAGGGAGGTTGAGAAATTTGACTTTGAAGACAACAGTTGTCTAGCACTACTGGAGGCCTTAGGCCGAAAGTTCGTCCTGGGCTAACAACAACAATGTGAATTTAAGTTATAAACACCCAATGACTATAAAATCCAGCCATGAATAAGAAAAATATTATCACACCCCGTAAGACGTTTGAGTTTAAGCTCTTTACACAATCCACAAAATCTCCTACGTCTTTACTAAGGCTCGGAAGTCATCCAGGAGTGTATGAATTTTTAGTTTTATCTTTTAAAATAATATCTTGTTAATGTTGCCAGAGACATAGGACATTGGGCTTGGCAAATCTGACGGTGGTGGTTATGGATGATTGTTATATCTATAAAATTACCTACCATGGATTTTGATGGCCAAAAGGAAACTCTAACACTTAAAACTCTGATTACCACTTGACTATTTCATCTTCGGGAAACAAAAAGCACTCAGTCTGATTGCCCTCTACACTACTTATCCCAGTTTGGTAGAATTGATTTTAGGTATGAGTAGTCCAATTATTGACCATGGGTATGATAAATACTCACATATGGCCCCTCCTCTGCTACTTCGGATTCTCCGTTGATGAACAGATGTTACTAGGGATTGACAATCCGAGGTCCGGATGATTGAACGTTTGCTATAGCTTCAATCACTTTATTCTTGAGTGTTTGGGGTTATCTAGAGTTTGCTGTCCTATAATGCAGCATAACTTATTCCATTATCCACAATCCTTTAATCCACGTGCTCACAACCCAAACTTCAAAATTAGGAGACAGTCAGCCCCAAAATTTCAAGGTATGCGCCATACGGACAGGATATGCATGATAATTTATCGATTGCTATATAATTTGGTTGATGGTTGGGAGACTTCAACCTGATTCGAAATAACCTACCTTCACTGCCTACTCTCGACTTCTGCAGAGATATTCTAGCATGCGTTGGGTTTAAATTAACAAAAACACAGTTTGATAACATCACTGATTCGCTCTTTATTTGTTTCAAGCTGGATAAATGACGCACTAACTCCCACTCCCTACCTTTGCCTTGGTGAGGTCTGACCCCATCTTGGAGAAATATAGGCCGAATTTCCTCTCATTTATAGATCACGCAAAATGACCATATCTAAGACCATTCATTGAGACCCTTAGAGACACGTTAACTTTCAACTTTTTAATTCTATCTTCCTTTCCTGGGAAACAATTCTGAAATCAAAGCTGTAATATATGGTACAGTTGACGTCTCAACCATATAACCTGTAGCCAAAAAAGAAAAAGAAAAAGAGATAATGCTCGACCTTAAAAGAATATCTTCCTCTAGTGTTACTACTCGGGTAACTGCTACTACGGTCCCTCACAAAGCGAAGTTTCATCAGCATTAGTTGGGAATATATCACGGTTAAATATCTCATTTACACATATGCCAATTGAGAAAAGGAATGAGGGTGGACGCATGCATGTATAAATGAGACTACCCGGGGCTCCCATGCGCTGTTCTTCATCTCGATCAGAGGGCCAGAGAGGAGCGAATAGGGGGATCATTTCAAGGCCCCTTTGAACCTACTTTGTCGAGTGTTTACGGGATGAGGATCATCTTGTTTCCAGGTAGATACCATCAACTTGCTATAGCAGTAGCAGGATGGGAAGACCAAAGTAGTAATTTTTGGAACAAGCACCACGCCCGCCTAGTTAAAAGATTGTCCCAGAGTGAAAGAAAAAGGCGCTCACGAAGACGCGTTCTCTCATACAATCCCGATCTGTAGCATAACAACAGCGCTGTGGACTTTTGCAGAGCATTCGCCTTGACCTCCTTCCTCTGATGATATCTTCAAGGAAACCCGGGCTCTACGATAGCAATGATACGCGCTGGGGAGATACATTACCCCCCAGATTCGCACTAAGGTCTGCAATGGCAATAATACGTGCCTTAGAGATTCAGCTTCCCCCCGCCTTGCAGTCAAGACCATAATTAGATACATTTGGTAGTTTGGACCTCTCAGGATCGGCGCAATCGGAGGTCCATGGCCAGGAGAAGATGCCTCAGACTACTTGAATAAATTCTTCCGTATCGGTGCATCGGGAGTATGCCATCCCATCCTAGTCCCAGTTGCCATGGGAGTAGTTCGGGTGGTTTGATTGGTGTAGTTTAGATCGAGGTGGGCGCTAAGCCATATTGGTACAGCACATTGTTGACCTAGAGGGCATAAAATCCTCTATCATTTTCCCACTACAATCCCACTACCTTCCAACATCCAACCCTTACCCTCCATCAACCCTCTCAACCCTTGATCAAGATCAATTACACCTTGCTCGGCTTCTCGCACCTTGCTGGAGCTTATGCGGTTCCTCTTGATCACTTTTGAGTACCTCTGCGAAAGGTGAGCTTCTCTTCAGCGTCTCCGTTACCTTCAGATCCAAATTCATCCTACCTCATTGAGATCCCCCCCCCGCCTTTACTTAAAAAAACCCATCGATCCAAAGTAGTGCTTTGAGCGAGCAAGGGAGAAAGCTCTTCGATTGTGGCAGTTCGTCCATTAGATCGGGCAGAGAAATCATGGAGCGAGAGTGCAACCATATCAGCCTCGTTACCTTTTTCACTGCTGGATGTCGCAGCGCCTCCCGCTTCTCTATACTCCTCTCATGTCAGTCCTATCAAAAAAGACACCTTTGACATCATCTCGACGCGAAGGTTGAGTCTTCCCATGCCAGAGTCGCATGGGGAGTCTAACGTGAGAAAAACCTTGACTGGAATCAGTCATCGTTGTGACTAGTCCGCCTCAAGGCTCATCTTATTCTGACTGGCAACATACTTTCTATCTTCTTTCCTCGCGTGTACTAATAAGCTTCTTCTTAGCAAACACAGCACATAATCTAGCAACAATCCCTCCTTTGCCACTGGCACAAAAGCTCGAGCAAAATGGCCCCGACAAGAAAAGATAGCAAATTAAGTTCTGAAACGCCAACACGGAAACCAAGATCGCGTGGAAGACTAGCTGCAGGCAGTGCAAAACCTAGCGGGGTTACAAAGCGAAACAACACATCCATGAGTCCTAACAAGCACACAGAAAAAAACAACAGTTCCGATTCTACAGGTGTGGAGAATGATGCGGACAAAGATATAGAGACTGGAGGTGGCATGAATACCACCAACGATGAAGATATTGACTTCGAGGACTTCGAGGACAATGGGTCTGAATACGCTGCATCAGAATACGAAGACACCGGAGACGCTGAAGATGAGGACGGCGCAGACGAATTTTACAACGACGACGATGCACTAGTCACTCCCAGCAAAAACACTCGCAAAACCAAGAAAGCAGCTGCAAAGGCAAAGAAGCCAGTGAAAGGGAAACAGCCGGCGAAGGAAAAGAAGCTAAGAGCCCCTCGAAAGCCGAGCAATGTTGGAGGGCCTAATCCCAATGGCCGCTATGTTGGCCGACAACTAGTTAACTGGCATAGTAAGCATCTTGCACTCCCTATTAGGAAGGGATAAGCTAACCTTTCTTGAAGGAGAGCGCATGATGGAGAAGCTTTTACTCATCGTTCAGTACCAAGCCCAGCGTGATAGGTATGAAATCCCATGGGATAAGATCGTTCATCGATTGATGCCAGGTTCGGGTGGCTCAAGCGCCGTACAACATTTGAACAAGGTCCGAACAGCTCTTATTGCTGAGGGGCATCTCATCCCACCACCACTGGGAAAGTTAGGTGAAAGAGATAGTCCGTTAATTCGAGGCTATGTACGTGACTTCAACCAGGAAAGTCCTTTTGCAATGAGAACTATTGATTGGTTCGAGCACTTTGAGCACAGAAAAGAAAGTCTCTTCTATGGCAAAATCAAAGGTTCTGGAAATTATCGTCGAATTAATGCTCCCGAGGCACAAGGTAATAACTCTTCAGAAGGTGATGGCGACGGCGACGAGCTAGTTTCTACTAGAGCCAAATCTCATGGCAAACGGAAGGTAACGCCAAGAGGTAGACCATCCATGAGAGCCGACTCCGAGGATGCCTTTGACGATGAAATTGACCCTGCCTGCCTGCCTGCTGAAGAGGATTATCAGCCCAATCAAGCCTCCACAAATGGTTCTGAAGAAGAGGGTTTTGAGGAGTTCATGGAGGACATATATGGGATGGGAGAAGAAAACGAAGAGGATATCATCGAGCAAGAATATGCCTCAATGAACGGGCCCTTCGAGGGTAGCATGAGCCCGAAGGCTGTTCGCACGAGCCCTGACAACTTCAATGAGCACCTCAGTACACCTAGTGCACACTTTCAACACCTAGGCTTTGATTCCGCATCTCCAGTCCATCGTGAACCTGCGCAATTCGCGTCATTCAGACGGGTCAGCAACAACACCAACATGAACAACAATTTGAGATTTCCTGGAAGTCAAAGTCACCCCAGCTTGAATGCAACTTTCGGTACCGCAATTCAGCCTACGATGAACAGCCCGTATCACAGCCTAGCTGCTAATAATACAATCACGAACGGGTATGCCCAAAAGAATGATAGCCCTTGGTCGCCCTATTTCAACGACAATGAAAGCGTGGATGCCAAAGTCAACAAGAATGAGAATCCCTTTTATAATGTCAGTATCTAATCGTAGTTTTCAAGGAATCCAGCTAATACTTGCATATAGAATGGTAGCCTGGCCGAGTTCGGTATGACCCACACCAACCAAATCCAACCTACTGCCAGTGCTTCTGCCGTTGGTCAATATACGCCTCACCATGCCGTCAATATGAACGGATATGCTACAAGCCACATCAATCAAAATCAACATATTGCCAGCACTCCTGCCAGTAGTCGATATCCGCGCAGCCATTCCAGCACCGGGCGTTCTTCTAGTAAAAAGGCTTTCCGACGACACCGAGCACAAATCAGCCATCACGGAATTTCCACGTCCAATACTGCGATAGTATCTGGCGATTCCATTGGAATGACTCATCCACACGGGCTTCCCAACTTCCCGCCGGCATACAACAATACCAACAATGCGGTCTACCAGACAAACAATTCCCCATTTGGTGTCCAACCTATAATAAATTCTACTGGCCAGCAATTTCCCGTTGGAGATTTGAAAGGAGCTTCCGTCTATGATTTTGAAAATGAGGATATTACTTCAGGCTCGTCAGATGAACACCTTAACTATTCCTTTGGCCCAAATTATATGTTAGGCAATCATGCTGAGAGCTAATTTGACGAGCTGTCCAATAATGTTTGCCCTCATCTCTCTGGAGAGATTGGAAGGCGAATCGATATAGATGGTTCATGGTCCTTAGCTTTCGTATCGTTGGGAGTTTGCAGTTTTTACACGGGTTATGGCGTATGTCCTTTTGCATCTACGCTGGAGTTTTTCTTTTCGTATGGGTGATGGAATTGGCTGCCAATTCGATGCATTACCTTGGGTAGTGATTATGCGCTTGTTATCTGGATGATAATAGGCGCTTCTTGATGTATTTCTTGCCGCTTTTCCTTTGTTGCGGCTTACATCTTTGCATATTCCCATTTGGTAGGCATTTTTTTCAGTGGGAATTTCCTATCGGCCTCTGACTGATGGATCCGTTTAGACTGAAGTGAGGATTAACAAATGCATAATCTGCCAGATGGGGAAAAGGGGGAGGGGGTTTGTACTTAGATACATATTTTCATAAAAGCGTGCAATTGAAGAATGGATCTTCATAAATAATCTCCTGGAATCTTTGATTGTGAAACTGTGAATTGAATGGTTAATTTGGTGTTGTGGGGGGTCAAATGAAATATCTGCCATCCTGAGATGGCCCATCTATTGTGGCTTGTCGTGAAGGATTGCTTTGAGATTCTTATGCTGCTGGTCCGAAGATTGCTGGCGCCTGCAAAAGGGGTTCTAGTAAGGACGTGGTGGAGGTCTCTTGATCTTGCAGTAGCCCATCTGTTTCTTCCTCTGGGGGTCAACCTGAGGTTTCATAGCATAGCCGTTGTGGGGAAGACATTGTTTCTCAGCTTCCGATTGGAATACTAGCCCCACGAAGTAAATCGATACTGTAAGCCTTTTGGCATAATTGGGGCCGGGCTCAGATGGAATCATGGGTGAGGGAAAAGGCCTGTTGAACCTTGGATGCGTGGTAGGAGGTAGGAAATTGGTATTAGTAAATTTGACATTGAAGGTTGTGGTGGTAGACTTTAGGTACTTGTTTGATTCAAGTTGGGGTTTAGAAGACATGATGCATAGAGGTATTTAAGCTCGGCAAGGTACTTTGGTTGGGCATTGTTTTCAGTTTTGAGATTGTAAGCTGAATAGGGGCCTGCTTCAAGCTTGAGTTGCGTTTGAGAACGGGGTTTTGCTTCTTAAACTGATACAGAAAATAATATTGAGTTTCGGTTCTCGTTGTTTGGTAATGTTGTGCCTCAAGAGTTTGAAGTTGGTGTTTCAGGTCGGCTCCAGGTAGCTCGTCAATCTAAGAGGTGACACGATGAATTGTAAGTTTGGGAGGCCGGGGAATCTCTTTCAAGAAGATCTAGAAAATGATTTGTGATTTTCAGGAGCTCCAAAAACCGCGGGATGCGTAGCCATCCTTGTGTGTTAGTCTAGGTTGCTCTGAATAGTACTGGATGGGGAGCAAACATAGTGTGAAACCTTTACCTCAGCAACTGAACTCTTTGGAAAAGGTTAGAATGACTAGGATAAACTCTGAAGTAGTTGGAATTCATATTAAACTCGTTTGAGGTTAGTTCTTGATGCTCCTATGGTAATGTATTGTCGCGAAGGTGATGGGATGTCGTTGAAATGCAGGCGAGATTGGCAAGCTGAGTCATTGCTGACAAAGCTTAATCACTCCAATGTCTCACTCCAGCATCAACTCATGGATGTATTGAGCTGAAAATTTAATCTAACAATGGTGAAAAAGAGAATAAATTTTAAGAACTAAGAGCTATTAGAAACGGTTGTTGTCGTCATGTGGATGACAGTTTTCGATGCTAGTAGACATTTCCGAAATCAAAGAGCCATCGAAACCTAGCCGCCTAAAAGAAACACGAATATATCATCCCAACCAGCTTGAGATATTAACCATTTACCCATTGAAAAAAGCAAGGAAATTCGCGTCGCACAACAAACTCGTCATCATCTCATCCCAATCTCCTTGAAATAGCCACACTTTCAACGCAAAAAGACGATAAAAGTCCGCCGGTGTATCAAACTTCATACCATATCATCCCACGATTCCATTTCATTCCTACTTCTCCCGTTCCATTCTGCGTTTCTCCATTTTGCGTTTCAGAGCATCTAACAAATGAGGTGCACGTATTTTGTAGAGTTCCGTCAAGCTTTTCTCGACCTTCATCGGAATGCAAAACTTCTTCGGTGTCCACCACTTCTTTCTCCTTGACTCCTCTTGGTTGTTTTCTTCAACTCTTCCGTATACTTCCGCTCGGTCAAGTCGCATCAGCCTCGGATTTGCGAATAAGTTAAACTCCATTCGGTTGAGGGACGACAAATCTGATTCCTCCTTCTCGTCAGTTCCATCTGTTTGGGACATGCTGTAGACGGTGACCCAGTCTCTTGAATCCTCTGTATGGGTTTGGCTTGCTCCCTCCATTCCGTCCATCTCCTTCAATTTAGAAAACTCATCCAATTCTCCCAACTCCTTTGAAATTTCCCCTTGGTTCTGTTCCTTCTCATTAAGTGCTCTGGTCTCGAATTGAGATGCTTGACTTCTCCATCCCGATGCATCAAAGTCCTCGACCGTTGTAGCGTGATACTTCCTTACAACCCTCAGATTCTCTGAAGATTTCTTTCTCCTAATTGGCGATTGTTTGGCAGGGCCCTTTTGAGCTTGGACTTTGGACTTATCCTCATAGTCATGCGTGTTGTAAGATGTGCGGCTACTGGGACCTTCAAGTGGATCGGTACTCATATCATTAGAGGTAGGGCGAGGTAAGAGACAGTAGGCCATTGCTCGCTTGGTCTGTTCGCTGTATTTGTCCAGAAACGCTTGTAAATTTTCACGTTTTTCAGAGGTATAGGAGGGGAAGGTGCCGAAGGGAAGAAGGGGTTGGCTCAACCTGTTAACTGTAGGAGTTTGAGGCCTGTTAGAGGAACCAGAGGAGTCGTTTTCCTGGGGATGTAATTAGTAAGGGGGCTATTCATTAAAAATTAAGAGCTTCGCTTTGGCCGAGTGGTTGAGCAAAGCAAAGCAAAGCAGTCGCGTTTTTTGGAGTTCGAGTCATCTTCGACGCGAACAGGAAAAACGAATTTCGAAATGAAGAAGTCTTTAGGAAGCGAGAGAGTAGAACCAAAGGTAGGGAGACTCACGGACAGTGTTGGAGTGAATGGCTCGTCGAACCTGGCTTTTGGTAAAGTATAATCCTCAGAGAATGGTGGATCAACTGGGAGATGTAAGTTGGAATTCGTAAATGTTCTATTTCCCGCTGCGAAGACTTCTTTGAGGTTGTGAAGTGCAGGAGATCGTTTGCTGCTCAATCATGATTGTTAGATCTGTGACTTCAAAAGGGGAGAGGGGCCATGGACTTACATTCTATACATGCTAGATGATTGCTCAGGAGGTTGCTCACTTGATGATGACGCGGCTGCCCCTTCAGATCGACGCGTAAAGTTATCTTGAAGTTTCCAACTGGGACCTGGTTTGATTCGCCGCCCAAGACGGAAAGCGTTCTGCTCCTCAATTGATAAAAGCTTAATGAATTCTTCCCTCTTCAGGGGCTGAAGCCTCATAACAGGGTCGAACGTCAGTTGTTGTCGTTGGCTAAACCGTCCCACTGGTTGGGTCTCCATGATGGTTTCAAGTTTAGATGTATTGCCTTCATGGAACTTGGTGACTGGTGTCACAAATTTTAGCTTCTTGGTAGTTTTCGTGTTATTGTCGACTTGCGCGAATGATCCTGCCTTTGCAGGGGCTGTGATATTCCTTGCTCTGCGCATTCTAACGAATTGGAAAAGTGTTGTCTTGTTGATTGACGTGGTTATTGAAGCTTCCCCAAGCTCGAGAAAGAAAGGTGAGAGATTGTGGGAGTTGAGAAGAAGGTCGCGTAAAATAGATTAGTAGCGCGTGTGGTCGCTGCCTGACAATCAAAACACCGATGGATGCTAACGGTTCCGGATTGGAGGGTATGAAACATAGCCTTACTAAGAGGGTGGTTCGCTTGGTTTTCCTATCTTTTCCTTGGCCTTTGCTCTAGCCTCGTCTAGAATTTCTCTCTGTTCAATGACCTATACTAAAGTGTAATCCGTTCAAAATGGCATGATTGTATTAAAGTATGCTGCCTCTCTGTGTAAATTGGATCTCAAATGTACACAATTGCTATGCAGGAAAGACTCTAGATCTGAGTTCGAATGTTCTTCATTCTGTGCGGGCCTGCTCTGAGCGATTCTTCGCAAAAGGTGTTAAGTCCTTGAGCATCGTGTGTTAGATATCATATTATATATTTTGCATCCACGACCCCAACGCGAGAAAAATCACAACTCCGATTGACCCGTTTACATTATTATACGACTGTCATCAAATTATCGATGCATCTTCATCATTCCCATCCTTTCGTGTCGAAAAACGACGAAGTTTCGTTTTGTGATAACGAGAAAATCAAACACGTGATTTAGTCAACACCCCTTCCTTTTGCCGAGAGTGAGACGTGCTTGGAAAATCGACACTTTCGAGATATCTATGTTTCCCCCGGCTTTTGCACGCATTTTATATATTACAATATAGGGATAGTAATTATCTGTTAGTGTGTGAGACTTTATGTTATTTCAAGGGTTTTCAAAAATACGATTTAACCTTGTCGCAAGGGAAACGACGATATCAGAAAGGGATGGGGAAGAGAGTTTGCGATTTACGGCTTAACGAGGGGCAGGCGTGTGTCTACAACACGCTATGAGATTCTCGAAGGTCTGAAACTAGGACTAGCGAGCCATAAATGGCTTTCCAGCTTAGATGCTTGTATGCGCCGTTGTTTTCGTTCTCCATCTGCGATTTTGCTAGCCGAGCTCCTCCCCCTCATCCCTCGAGATGATCGCATCTCTGATAATACCACTGTGGCCACCTTGTCTCCCCTCGCCAGCAGACCCTCCGCAGAAACAACCCCTTCTCGTATTTGTCTCTAGAATTAGCTTTGTGACCCTCAATGACTACCCCGCCCGCACGAGTTCTATCCCCCTCCTCTCCTCGAAATTCTCTATTCCCCAATGACTTCTCCACAATATTGCGACACCTATGTGCTATCATAGTCGCCGCAGAACCGATGCTCTATCAGCCTTTCAGTTATGCTTCTACTCTCCCTATCCTCTAAAATCCTCCGTCTTCGCTCAACAGCTCGAGAGAGGATGCTGTCCGATAAGCCTGCGCCTTCCCGAACTAGATTGACAATCAGTCAGTCAAATGTAAGCTGAACAAGCCGTACAAGCTAAGTAAGTCGAGCAAGTCGCTTTCACCATAACGTAGATTGATACCTCTTCTGGCTCTTTCTCTCCTTCATCGGCACCTCGAGATGGGAGGTCTTCGACAAGCCTGCTCCTCCCTAAATTAGCATGATAGCAAGCATAAGAAGAGTAAGCCCTGTAAGACTTTTTCTTTATGTAGTTTGATATTTCCCTACTCCTGCCTCTTCCATCTCTTCTGTCCTTCTCGTGCCCTTGAGAGAGCACTAGCTCCTCTCAATCTCTTTTCTAAAGCAGCCGCCAGATCGAGCTCAACAACTGCCAGCTCGCCGTCCTCAGATCCCTCTTGGCTCCTTAGTATGTTGATTATGATCCCAATATCTTCTTCTCTCTAAGCCTAGTATCATGTCGCGCCTTGTCTTCGACTCGGCATCGACGTCTCGTCATGATTGGAGGAGGGCTTTCGATTGTGGAATTAGTGGGGTGTCGTTCGAATAGCTGCATCGTTCGCGGGTAGAGGAGGTCGCTGCTGCGGTTTCTAGGCTTTAAGTCAGTGAAGTGGAGGAGGGCTCCATACTTGCGGATTTAAGCTGTGACGGTAGTTGTGGGGGAAGATTTGGTTGCGGGAAGGTTGCGATTTAGATGAGCGACGTGGGTTGCTGTGGTAGTCTGCGACGATGCTAAGTTTTACAACAGAGCGTACCAGAAACTGAACTTTATAGATGCTATCGACTAAATCCTTGCGTGGCAGAGGATCTAGAGCGGAATTGGTCATGCGAGACTTTTGTTTTGGAATGGGGATAAATGGAGCATATGAGGGGATCTTCGGCTTCGGGAAGTCTACGACTTGAGGGAGAGCAGGTTAGGTGGACTTGGTATAGGTCTCTTATGGGAAAGTAGTGAGAGGATGAGAATTATTTTTTGCTCTTGAGATACTCTTCTGGTTGGAGGAAGACTTGAGGAGCGGTCTGGTAAAAAGTACGGTGGGTGTTTTATTGGGCTATTATTAGAAAGGGGGGGAATGGAAGAGGACTTTAGGATTTATTTCTCATTCTAAGGTCTCTCCTTTGGAATGTCAAGCGTTATGGAGGATTTGCCCCTCCTTACGAGAGACACTGCGTTGGTGCTCATGATATATTCCATTCAGATATGATCGGGCCTGCAAGATGCTCGTTACCTTCGCCCAACGCAAGATTTAGTAGTAAAGAGGTAAGCACACCTTATACTTTGCTTAAGAATTTGGTTTGACGGACAAAATGGAGTAATAGGTGTCAAGCCGTAGCATTCTTAGAATGGAGCCTTGAGAAGGAAGTTGTGTTGTTCTTTTGCCTCATGCGGTGGATGAAGTTTATAGCATTTGTGGATTTGAAGGCGTTGAGGAGGCTTTTGAGTATCAGCAATAGATTCCTTGGAATCGAGGTTCGTAAAAAAAGGGAATAGGATGGGAGAGTTATTTATCTTGTGTGTTGAACCTTTGAAGGTATTGATTAATTTTACCTTTGCGAGTCCGAACTTGCTGTGCGTGTAACCGCTGGACGATAATCATGTAGGTTGCGTTTTTGGGAGTCATCTTGATTCTAGGGAGCTTTTAAGAGCTCTATGAAAATGTAGAAAATCAGAAAGATATTCAATACTTAACCCATCTATTTTCTGGATAAAGTGTGAAGATAGTAACCAAAAAAAAATTCCATACCTTGAATGAACAAAATCAGTGACTACACTTCTTTCATATAAACCTGTAAACGGAATTTAATTTCAATCTTTCAAAATTAGCAAAACTTGTTGAGTCCACGGATGTAAAACTACAATACCTCAAACCAATTCAACCCAACACCCTGAAAAATAATAATGAGATTACCGAAAGTACAAGCTCCATGTCCCAGGTTCAGGGACTCTATCAGACTGTTGTAATAAAGTGAGGCCCCAGCAACATAATTAGTTAATTAGGCTTAGGTTCACCCGTTTCTTTTTGATCTCAAGGCTACGCCATTTTAATATATAATCCAGGACCTCATGTAGTTTAATTGCCAGCTAATGTCATGGTTTTTGTTGGAATGAGTGTGTTTCTTGAAAAGAACAGCTTTTGAGAGTGACGAAATGTTGGGCTTCCGCACTTGGTGCCTACCCAGCGAGCATCATCCCCCTTGTTTCGTATAGAAGACGCTCGTTAACTTAGCTGTTTGATACTCACCTCAAGTACTGACCTGTAACCTTGGAATAGTCGAATACTCCTAGTATAATCAAATGTAGAGTCGTTCCAGTAGTATTTATAGTAAGGTATTCTCCTTATGAGATATTCAATCAAGCATCATTCCATCGACCTTGTTCCTGCTCCTGTGCACCTACGTTCAGTCAAACACGAAACTTATGTAGGCTTTTGCAATAGATATTACATGGATAAATATTACGGATGATATAATTCTTTAATTTCACTGTGAAAGCTTCTCTTTGCATTAAGGGAGTTACAGTTTTAGAACTTCAATCTTTACCTACGAATTCAGAAACCAGTTTCAATCCTCTGAGGCCGACAACTTGTTAATTAAACACGCAATCATCTGTATTATGACTTTCTAAGAGATGAGGCGTTGAGAAAAGAAAGTATGTAGCTTCAGTCCTCCTCAACTACTCTTAAAAGATTTAAAGAGTCGGCTTTCCTGTTATCTCATATTTTTATTTTGATGCTAGAGCACTCTTAGCTCTTTCATGCACCTTCATACAAATTCTAGAACCACGAAATCGGGTTTCTTTTTCAAAGGAGATACTTGTGGAAACCTCGATTCTTAAATTTCAGTATCTTCTAGAGCTATCTCCGACCTAGGATAATGAAAAAGATTGTTTGTTCCTCCACCTTCTCTCTTTCTGGAAACCATTTAGATGTTGGTGCAGCAGTATCAAAACTCATGTCTTCAGGTTTCTAGCCCCACCTCTGGCGATCCTGACCCCAAACCTAATATAGCATTCTCAATCAACACCTAGCTTTTCGGAGGGTGAGATGAAAGATCAAAGAATCTGTTCTGGAAAGATTACCTCTCGTCGTCGAACATGCGCTTCGCAATTTTTTGTTTATTCAACACACTGAAATCAGCCCTTCGACTGAGTGAAAAAAATGCCCGACTTTGGAGAAGTTCTCAACCTTAGAACCAAACCATAAGAGCACGTTACTGAAGAAAATAACTTTGAATTGGGGCAATTCCATTACCATAGAGTTCAGCAAATACCTTCGGGGAGCCTTTAACACCCAAGCTCTGTATCTTGTATCCTGTCTAAGCTTGGTGGCGTAGAGTAACGACGATGAGACCCTCTCCGAGAAGTACTACGCTGGAATGCTATCTTCTAAGTTTCTTCTTTTGATACCTTTTCTTGTTCTCCTTGCGTGATATCTTCACTCACACTGGCATTAAGATTCCCAGATGTTGTTTGATAGACAAACGACATGGTCCTTTTGCGTCAGACTATTCTGCCATAATATCAAATAACAATTTATCTAGTTAGCTTGCGACATTAATTGTTTCTCGCTGCCCCAAAGTGACACTCTTACCAAGGAAATTTGAAAAAACTTATGTCTAAACGTGTGTCTAAATATATGTCAGAAGACAGGCGAACAAGAGCATCTCACTATCCTAGAGGAAGGACCACATTTTTTCTAGGCTTTGCTGGCCGGTGAATAGTCAACCGATTCGTCTCACAACTAGAAGACCCAAGACTTCAGTTCCCGCAAATTTAAGTTCCTACTTAAAAAGCTTGAAAATAGAGCTCAACTATGAGACTTGTAGTTATAGGCACTCTTTCATTGTCCAAAAACGAATCTCAGCCTTATTAAATTTACAGATATCAATTATTACTCCTATGGTGCCAACTTTGGGACATGAAGCATTATACAATGTTCTTAGGCGACGGTTTAGGTTCGGAACATTTAATAACTACTTCTTGACATGGGAAAATGAGGAATAAAGGATTCCTCATCGTCCAAAGCTTAAATTTATATTAGGGACATTCATTTAGACATGGTTGCCACTCCTACCTTTATGGGTTTGGGATATTATGTATTCCTCATTGCCCTAGAAGTATGGTTAGACTTGAAATATTCAAAAAGGGCCAATCACTCAATATATACTTGGAACTTTGGGACATTTAAAATTCTACATTTTTCAAAAATTCCACTTGTATACTCGAACAATTAAAAAACTCAAAAAACTCAAAACGCCAACACTACCCTCGGACATTCTCCTTCTCCTCCCCCTTCTCTCCTTCTCTCCTTCTAGAAACACAGGCATCCCCTCCTCCACTATCTTTCCTTCCTCTATCCTCCCTCCTTCCTCCACCCTCCTTCCTCCCTCCACACCCCCCTTAGTTCTTCCTTCCCCGAACGCGGCGCCAAAATGCAGTCATCTTCTCTACCACTCCACCCTTCTTGGTGATTGGTGCTGGTGCGACTGGTTCTTCGTATCCGTAGTAGGGAGAGGCATAAGTGACGGGATACGCATGTAGTGTGTAGTTTTGAGGAGGGGGGATATGAGCACCGGGGCCTCCATTATAGTAATGATATCCAATAGCCGGAGGGATAAGGGGATTTGGTGAGGGGTGGTAGGAGACATGAAATGGAGGAATATTATAAAAAACCCCATATTGGGGGAGAGCTTGAGGGGGGTGGGGAACGGCTGTTGGAGGTGCAGCTTGAATTCGAGGGGAGTATGGAGGGAGGGAGGAGGAGCGGTAAGGGGGAAGGGAGGGCGTTTGTGATGCCGCTCTCCTGTGTGAACGATCTCTTTCGTGTGGTCGAGAGGGAGCATTGGAGGATGGGGAGGAAGGTCGTTGACGTCTGAGAGCACCATCTCTCGTGCTGTGACGACGGGCGTGTTGGTATCTGGCCTCTGAGGGAGCCATGGTGGAGGAGGAGGTAGGTCGTTCGCGTCTGAGAGGACCATCTCTTGTGTTGTAATAGCGAGTACGACGGCTTTTTTCGTCTGAGGGAGCCATGGCTTTTGGTATCGGGGAAGTGGTGGTAGTTGGAGTTTTGCTGCTTTGCTGATAGGCTGCTTGGACGCGGGGGAAGTTTTCTTTTCTGAGAATTTGCTCTAGACGTGTCAAAGGACGCGAAGGACGCGAAGGTTTGGACAAACTCGGTCTTATCAACATCTAGCATCAAGCCCCCTGAAAACTTTAAACTAGCTGCTGAGCAAAGCGAATTATTCTTAATTTCTCGAGAAAAGAACGATAGCTTGAGTTTGAAGTTCCTAGTATAGCAATCATAGAGTGTTGAGTTAAGAGAGCTCTGGGATTGCTTAATGTACTTTCTAACGAATATGCGGAAACAGATGGTCAGCTTGCAAGCTTGATGCTACTTCAAACGCGTGATAAGCTAATATCTAATTCTTCATCAGACTATCTATTTTAATAGCGTTACTTAAGTAGATGATCCATCAATGCTCTAACTTTAAGGGTGTTGTTGATCTTACTACCTGTTTGTATAGCTGTACAGGGATTACTTGCCTCACGAGTGTATTATTCCTTTTTCATATATGATTCAAGATTGTTTTACTTTCCATAGTATTTATAGTGAGGAGTACTCCTTATGAGTTCCTCAATCAAGTCTCATTCATTCAATTCATTCATTGAGAAAACCTCGACGAAAAGTCGAACAGGTGTGCACCTTATTCATACTACAAAAGGGAATTTTCTCAATTACGATGTAGCAGATTAAAAGAGTCATTGAGTTCAATTTAAATTTATCACCAGAACAGACTGCTAAACTCTAGTTTATTCCCACGTGCAGTCCTTAGACATTATCCAAAAACGGTTGTCCTACTCTCCCCAGAGCATGCTTGTAAGATATAATCTTATTGCCAGCAACTCGCTATCTCTGAAGCAAACCCAGAGCCAAGCTGCTGGATCCAACTCTGTCAAACCCTTCGTAATTCACCCAAATGTTATGCCCAAGATATCGACTCTTGCGGATACTGGAGAGTAGATCGGCTCAGCAGAAGCCCTAAAGTCTTTTTCTTCCTCAGCGCTATCGAATCAGCAGTTACGGAACCTGTCAACTACCCCGCTTGCATAGAATCATACGCCAAATTGTTGTAAAGAGTATATATCTTGGACCACCGTGGCTTGTCGTTGCGTCAAGGCTCGATCTATGTGGCTCGTATTCATGAAGAAAATTATTCGGAGAGATTCGTGGGGTATCGTTTTCGCCTCTGCGGGTTTTTGAAGGAGCGGCATTGCCGAAGGGTGTATAATTCTCCAACTCTACATTCTCCTATTACTTCTAATATATTCGCATTGGGGTTGTTTCGAAGACTTGGCGAGTTGCGCTCGATTTCAACTTGATGGGTTTGGGATTTTGCTGAGTATTTCTTTCATTAGTTGAGGCTCTGATGGAAGAGTTAAACTTACAATGAAGAGATTGCTAGGAAAGTCATAGATGCTTTTTGGAAAATCAGCTTACCGCCCATTTCGTAGGCCTTACCCAATGCTATTTTCCACACCCTTGTCCTCCTGTGTCCCACAGGACATCCTTTAGATAAATTTAAATTGCTCTATTATCACTGTATTTGGTGGGAATAGATATTCGAATAGTCCATTCTCTAGCTCGAAAGAGAACAAAGTATGCTCATTGGATAGGTGAATGTAGGTTGGAGGCTGGGTTGGAGGTTATTCCCAAACTATAAAAGGCCCCAGGCAAGATATTTTTCTAGTTCCATCCAAATCAGCCAGTTGCGAGAACTTGGTCTCCATTTGGGCCCATAAAAACAAGTCGGACATTGAGGGCTGCCGCCACCTCGGCTTGCTAGATAGGAGATGGGGTACTGGTGGAGCTCGTCCAGTCATATGGCGTCCTTACCTGGCTGATATCATGAAGCTCTACTTGCCACCTCTACTCCCTCCCAACATCAGGGTATGACAGCTAAAATGGCCCACCGATTCTGGCTAAACCCACCACCAAATCATTTCGAAGATTTTTCGCATGGTTAATATTCCCCCTTTTTTAACCGACTATGTATCCACGGAAATCCAAAATGGTGCTTTCTGTTTTTCCCTAATAATTCTTCAAGTATCCCCCAGAATTGTTCATGTTGAAAATGTGTCCCAATAATTGGTATTATTCTACTCTCGCCGTACTATCCGCTCACTCAGGTATTGTGGATACCTAGTAACAATTAGTTTTTGGTCGAAAGTCCAAGCCGATATTCACATCAAGCACCTGAATATTTCCAGCCCAAATATGCCATAGTCCAAAATGATATTTGTTACTATGGCTATCGTGAAGGCTCACAAACATCTATTTCCTTTCCAAGTTGCCTTTGTCCAATTGCACCGTTCCCAAATATTAAGTGCACCTAGAAGTATTCCATCTCTTTCGCGAAGGAAATGCGGGTTTGCTTTGTGATGCGGAGATGTAGTTTAGGTTTTGGGCAGCCATCGCATCTTCAATAGTCAAGCAATACCCCTAATAGTCTTGACCATCAAAAAAGTAGAATCAGTCTCCGCACCGACGAGCAGATTTACATTCTCTTTTGACTTTATTCTTTGCCATCCTTTCAGTCTGCTCGGCGGACAACTCTGCGAGGGGTAAGTAGCAGCAAATCTGCCCATCTCAGCTCCAAATAACGGACTTTGCCATCCGCAACTTGTGAAGCCTGTCTCACCACGGTCTATGCCCGTCCCCACAACTATTTCCGCAGACTAGTTCCTCGGGAACGCTGGCTGTATGGTGGCTTCTTGGCTGATAGGTGCGTCTCTGCTCGAGGCAATGTCGCTCGGTGTATTCCAATGGGGAAGGAGTGGTAGAGCTGGGTGATTCGTTTGTTGGCTGGTTAATACTTATAGTCACGCACCATGGCTGATGTGGAATAGTCGAAGAGCGAAGGTGGAGGATCATTTCATTGAGCACCCGGTTTCCATTTGTGGCAGCTGGATCTGCTGGGGTTGCAACGCATATCACACATAGGTGGTGGGGATATTCGCATGGACTGGGAGGACTGCCAGTCGACGATCCCTCGTCGCGCAGCACAGAATGACCTTGTCTGAGGACCAATTCTGGACTTTCTCTGTAGCATAGGCTGTGTGTCCCGTGGCTGCACGGGTTGGTGATGTTTTGGTGCGACTGGGCCATTCGCTGATGGATTTGGGCGGGTGACACTTGCGTAATTCGAACGGTTTCTTCGTGATTTCGAGGGCTGGAGGGGCTATAGCATTTGAGCGGAGGCTGGAAGATCTGCTGTAGGCATTAGAACTTTCTGACATGTTTCTAGAGGTCGCGCGGATCTCGTGCCGTGGTTGTCAGAACTGAGGGCCATAAAGTTCTATTCTCGTCTCGGCGTATCGTCGATGTGGGCGCTGAGAGGGACGACCTGGTCCATGAACCTGCATAGCGAAGGGGAGGGCTGGTATCTTTACATCAGCCCTTTGGGTAGTGTGGTCGCAAGCATTTTGGACTGGAAGGTTGCCTTCCACCAGATGGAGGGGCAAACAGATTTCCTTCTCCGAGTTTGTCGCAAGGCTGCGGCGGCGTGAGAAGACGGCACAACCATGACGAGAGCATAAACAATGCATTCTATGACTTCGCTATCCCACTGTTTGCTCTGGTAGTTCCATTGGCTTTCGGAGGAATAGAATTACGCCCTCAGCCTTTACGCAGGTCTGACGATGATGAAGACGACGATACTTACTTACCTCAAGCGGACCACGACTGAGACCCACTGCTCTGAAGCCTCTCTGGGGGCTTGAGTACATGCTAATCTATGATTAATATACAGAGTGGCTACCCTATAAAGCATTTCAAAAATAATGGGGGATGGCTTTGAGAGACCGCCAGTTCGTGACCCTCCCCCGCCGTTTAGGATGCGCACAACATTGATGCGGTTTCGCCTTATTTACTATTGAGGGGTGTGCTCTGCTGCTACATTGAAGGGAATTATATGATTTTTCAGCCCGTAAAGGGCAAGCCTTGAGGTCCTCTCCAATGGTCAGTTTATGCAGTCTAATGGTGATGATATTATTATTGCGCCGGCGGACCTCAGGTGAAACCCGACGTCCTGTAACCTCCGTAGGGGTATTAGGGCTTAGCGCTAGGAAACCGAATTATATATATATAGAATGACCCAGAAGGCAAATTAAGGTCGCTCTGAAGAGCTGTGGCATAAGGCCCAACTACTGCAAACCTTCCCCTCTGGGCGGGATGGTAAATGCCGTACTTGTTTCCAAGGGTTTTTAGAAACCCAGTGTTGACATTGAGGTGTGGTATTTTGGCGTTCTCTTGAAGGTGATTGAGGTGTTGGTATGCCTGTGGCCTTGTGGTCAGGACTTTTTTGAAAGGGAGTGTTTATGCAAGTCTAAACATCCCAAAGGATCAACTTCCGGGGAATTAAAGCGCGCGTCTACACAGCGTTCATGATTTCTAGGGCAATACAGCTACTTGCCATACCGGGGGTCTCATTGCACTTTATGGCTCTCTGTGTGACTTACCCATTCATGGGTTGATGAGTTTCGGCGATCTTTATATCGAGGCTCAGTACTTTTGCATCCATGCTCGACTACGTTCGCACATTCTACTACATCTATCTTGCAATCGGTTCACTACTTTGATGAGCTCCTCTGGAATAGGTATTGTCTATTCTAGATGACGTTGAGAGAGGAAACGTTGGAAGTGGCAGAAAATGTTTCGAGGTTCGGCACGTGATGATTTATTGGAGGAGGTAACTTCGTGCTTTACGTGTCTGGCTACCCTCGCAAAAGGTTGGCCACAATTTCATAAGAACCACAATACTTATTTTTACTATCTGCATGCTTGAAATTATATAATTATAATGATGCAAGCTGGAAATTCATGAAAATGCCCTCAAGTAGCCCTCTTTGAACTATTTTGGCTAAAGTTTCCTTCGGAAATGGCTCACAGCCAGAGTAGGTTACTTACCCTCTCCAATCAATCCTCACGTTCACCTTTAAACGGCAAACGTAGCCACGAAGGCTCCCGCGGATAGCATTGTGCCGAACCCCCCCCCCCGCAACGCATATAAATTCGCGTCCTTGTTCCAATTTCCTTCTTCTTTTCTACAACCACAAACATCACAAATTTTCAGCCCTCGCAGCACCTCCCAATCCCTCTCGGCTCAGACTCTGCCTTGTAAATACCTTAGCACTCCCATACAAGTAAGTCCTCTCTCATCGTTGGCTACCTTTGACAAGGCACACGCTGTATGTTGACCATATTGGCCGCGTCCCTTCCCATGAGATCGGTCATACGACGTCACAACAGACTTGAACTAAATTGCTCCTCGTCGCGATCTTTCTGCAATGGACGTTTGTTAACCTACTTTCCTTTAGCAAAATGACCGACAACATTGCCTCTGGTTCCGCCACTAAAACTCAACCTTCAGCTAAAGATGGGATGTTGTTTCTTCATATCCTTTCAAACAACACCAACAAGCTCGAGGTACATAGTCTTTCTCATCTTCTACAGCCCCTCGTGTACTAAGCTAACCTATCATTACAGGTTGATTGGGATCGAGTTGCCGCACTCTCTGGTTATAATAGTGGAGTCACGGCAAGAGCTCGTTATGGCCAACTGAAGACCAAATACGCTCCAAAGGAGGCCGAGACTGGATCTTCAAAACCTATCGCAGCTACTCCACGTCTCCGCAAGGCAAAGCTTGCTACTGGCATGGTTTCTTCCCCAAAAGTTACCCCTGACAATGTCAAAAAAGCGACGCCCGTTAAGAGACGAAGCAGCAGAGGATCTGTTGTCAACCGTGTACCTTCTTCTACATCTTGTTAGAAGATGCGCATCACATAGATCTCAGCACAGTCAGTTGTAGCTTGTGTTTTGAGTGTTTGAAATAGTTGGCACCATGCCTTGTGGCCGCGGTTGGGAAATGGGGATGTATCTGGCTTTGTTATAAAGTTTGTCTTAAAATCCTCTGTGATTTGAGAATTCGGTGGGATTGCCCGGCGTGGCTGGTATTGAGGCAAACTTAATGAAATCATCATACAAAATATTCTGTTCCATTTTGAATGTGATTGTGTGATTTCCTCGATCTATCATGCATTAATTCTATATATCTCCATACTTACTCTCCTCTCAGACGACATATTTGTCCCATTGTCAAAAGTCGCTCCTATCACTTTGCGTTCAAAAAGGCGTACAGCATTATAATCACTATTTCACTTAAACTTTAAGTGTTGATTTGGATCCTCATTATGATAAAAAAGTATATCTTCATGTTGGCTAGTTATACAACGCTTGCTTCTCAACTGTCGAACTCTCCCATTTTCCTAAGAAGTTTTCCACCAACACTAGTGTCTTTTATAGCAACCTCTAGATAGAAAAGTTCAAGTATTCTAACCACCCACAATATCTTCTTTATCAAAGTACATCTATTTATATCCTCCTTTCTACCCTCATTAACCATCATCCAAAATCTTCAAATATCTCACATCTCCATGACACCCATCACGTGTGACAATTCGCTTAGACCCAACGCCAATCAAAAACCAGACTTTGGCCAGATTGGTCATAAAGAGGTGTGAGTGATGTCAATTCAATAGAAAACTACTCGCAGATCATAGTGAAGCCTCTGGGACGGTGCCCATTCTCCTTGCTCTCAGGGTTGAAGAGCAATAGAAAATTAAGATATTAGTTCGGCTAATGTCTGGGTTGTTCAAAGGAGGATTTTAAACATGTATTCTAGAACGCGATGAGATGTTTCGTTGTGGCTGGTCTTGAGATAGTTGATATATGAGCTCGAAGGGATGGCGTCAGCGTTGGACCAATAGGAGCAGAAGTTCGGTTCCCCTCGAAACAAGCTATTGGCGCCCTCCTGTCACCCTCACTAATTTACGCAACGATCTTCCTTAAGACTAACCATGGTTACAATTCCGTTGGTGTTTTTGCTAATGACCATGGTAGTCATCGCGTAACTAGAGAGAACCCAGCCCTCTCCGACGCGCTACCGCCAATTAAAGATTTCTTCTGCAGCGCTAATACCGCCCGCCATTGACCGCTCCTCCAGCAGTGTGCCCGCTGCAAAATCAGCTTCGATTATAGATCCTTAGATGAAAAATCTCTTCTCTCTGCTATATGCGAAAGGCATTGCCTTTGGATCCTCGACGTCGACGAATACCACGCTCTTGAGGTCGGATACTTGCAGAAACGCCTGCCACAGCCGCACGGAAGGGGCAAAAATACCTCTAGCATTTCCTATCTTTGCTAGAATTGGGAGGCACTGTCAGGGAATTAAGCAGATATGTTACTATTGTGTTAGGTTGATCAAAGCAGCATTATACCTCTCCTTTCTCTCCCCCCTCGTCCTTTTCAGGCAACCCGTGCCACCACGTTTACCGAACAGCCCCACCCACAGATTTTCTCCATCCTTCTGTTTGGTCCAGGCTCATTCGATCTATTCGAACATCTGCCAACCTCCTTTCTACGAGACTCTCAGGCTATAAGTAGTTCCAGATGTACTAGGCTCCATCGCGACACCGCCGAAGGCTCCCTCGTCCCAATCCAACAAGCAAGAGCCTGCCAACGCTCCATACTCGTCCAATACGCAAGCTCAAGCTTGGGGCTTAACCCTGAGACACTACCAACCCTAACCCCACTCCAACAATCAAGAGGCTAGCAAAATTAGCGACTCTGCCAACACTCCAACCTCCTCCAACAGCCAAGCGCCAGCTTGCGTCACTTTTGCTGCTACCTAGAGTAATGACGGCTGAGACGCCGATTTGCTCAATATCGGCCTCCGAGCAGAATTGGCGACGTTTGAGGAGGATCAAAAATACGGGATTCAAATATCCAGTAACAGCAAGAAGAAATCGAGCGCCTACAAGAAGAATTGAGCGAAAATAGATGACGATAGGAAATCCTTCCTATGAATTATTTTATAAACGACAGACCGCACGTCGTTCTCCGTTGCAAGATCACCAACCCCACAGGTTATGAACAGCATCGATCAAAACGCTCAAAGATATAGAAGGAAAGCTATCCACAGAGCAAGGAGTCGGCTCATAGCTCGGAGATGAGTCCCCCAGAGAATCATCAGTGTCTCTCCTCGCACACAGGCATCTGGATCTCAAATGGTTTCTTTCTTCCATTCAACTCCGTTAGCATCGTCATCATCGTCCCAACAAAGGCACCAGCGACTCCCATGGCCCATAGAGGCACCCAAGGGCCTGCCAATACGCTTTTCCCGTCCATGACTAAGAGTCAAATTCAAACCCTCCCACTAGAGGCTCTGCACCACCCGCATCTGAGGTCCCAGCAACCCCAACAGCCCGCAGAGGAACTCAGGGTGAAAACGGTGACCATGGTATGAGCAACGCCGATACGAACAAAAAACCCCTCAAAGCACCAAATGTACAACAGAAGAGAAGGAAGCTTCAGCTACTTGAGAGAAAGACTGCTACAAAAAAACCACCCAACACACAAAACGTGCTAGAAATGAGGAGAAGGAGCTTCGTCTAAAAAGATCAAAAAGGGGTCAAGGGAAGAGGCAGACACGAATATGGAGCTGCTTTGGACAAAGGCTGCTACAATGATTGTGAGTGGACACTTTCTAGTCAATATATTATCAAGGATCTTTTAAGGCATCCAACAGACTTTGGTGGAAACCAATGAGAATAAGGTGGCGGCGGTGGATTCGGTGGTCGCCAAGGCGGACATGCAGACCAACCGTCTGTTTTCTCAATCGCTCTACGAACATGAAAACCGCAACAGTGACCACTCTCCTCCATCCGCAGAGATGACAGATTTTGAAAACATTGTTCGCTCGTCCAAGGGCAAAAACGTCACTCGTTCCTCTCTAGTTACCGCAGTTGACACAGATATCCCCACGTCATACCCGGGTACCACCCAGGCCCCTCCTAGAAGCCCAACTGCCCAAAGCATCCCCTCATCGCCAGCATTACCAGTCCCGACGCCTCCTAACCACTCCTCCCAACTTTCCCCATCTGATAAAGCTCGAACCAACCGCAATAGGTCGGCTCGCGCCTTCCGAGAATATAACATTGCCTTAGGGCAATTTATAATCCGCGATAAATCTGAAGTTTCTGCTGCAGATGTCGAGGCCCTTCGCCAAGGCCGAAACAATTTAATTAAACTAGCGGATACCTAGGCCCGTCTTGAACTGCAAACTTTCCTTAGGGAAATTTTCAACAGTTGGAACTCGGCTGCAGCCCTAGGTGCACAACCTATACGACGGGACCGGGTCCAGGCTGACTCCACAATTCTCATTGGCCGTTTTAACAAAAATTTATATAACAAGGACGAGCGGAAGAGTATGTTGACATCGGGCCAATCGGCCGAAGAATTGGGCTTTTAGCCCCTACCTATAAGACGCATAGGATCTCCCTGTTATATACGCATTATACCGGACGTCTATATGACGAAAATTGACATTGTTTGCTCAAAAGGAATGTTAGCGAGGCAGGAAGACATTACTTTATAGGGAGATCGTACCTTTGCGGAATACTTTCTTACCGCGCTAATGAACTATAACTAGAAAGAAACTGCAGCATCTCTAGAACACAATAAAGAACTTATAGTTTAGGCAGCGCGCTGCAGATTTTTAGAATGGTTTAGGTACGCCAGCCTAAACTCTTATATTAACAACGTCGAACACTTTCAGTTGGCGGCTAAGAAGAAGCTCGAGATGTGGGCTCCTAAGCGTACCGCCAGGCAAGCCTTTATTACACAGCTGGATACATTGGCCCGAACTGCTCATGCCTTAACTATCACTCCGGGAACATCACGCCTGTTTAGAACAAAGAGGAACGGTCAGGCTGCTATGCCATCAGACTCCCTTTCCCAGCCCGATTTCTAGGGCAGTAATCTCCTGGAAACTGTGCGCATGGCCACAGCACGTCTCCGGTCAGCCTTTGATGAAGGCCTTATCTAATTCGACGCGCAAGGCACAAATGACGACCCTTCGGGGCCTGCAGACAATGAGTCCTCCGACATTGACTCCGAATAATTCCCCCTCAACATCCTCCTCAGCTGTTACGAGGCCGATACCGACTATGCATAATATTTCTGTGGACTCACCTGGGTGGGTCCTAGGTTTTACCAGGGTCGGGGGTTGATTAGTTCTGGGCTTAGGGCGGGATAGATTTTTTTATAAAAATGTTCTTTACTTCACTTGTTATATCCTGATTAAATGTAAATATTGACACTACCAGGGAAGGGGGGAGCCACATGTCTCAACGCGGCTGGCAAAGTTAGGCCTTCATCTCCCCAACAAAGCACTTCGGGACATGAAGCTAGCGGTGATGGCAATAACATTGTTAGTGGCAATGCCGCTGTTCTTGAAAAAGCTCGTATGTTTACACTTCCTCCATCTCATTTTCATGAAACGATACTAACAATGAACAGGCGACTGTACTCAGGGTCAAAAACGCTATAACTGAGGTTAGGTCAGACAGCTTTCCAGAAATTACCCCTTCGAGACCAGCAGCGGGCCAACTTCACAGAAATGCAACCAATCTAGTCACGTCCAGGCTCAATGTCCAAACTAGGCCAGCCTCCACGACCATCCATACAATGAGATTCGGACCACCTACGAGTTTACTTATGCTATCAAACGGTGCCACTTGCAATCCAATATCTCGTTGATCTGGATGATAGAGGTGGTAATCTGTTTAAAGAATATATAACCTAAATAGCGTCTTTTACTCAACATAATCTCATATGCCAGCTGAAAACTACACTCCCGACTAAGGCACCAACAACCCCCACGTATCTCCATTTGGTGACCTTCAGATAACCTGCCGTGGTTGTCACAATGTTTTCAGGCCCCATGCATTCAAGAGTAGAGGGAAATCGATAGATCTGGACGTGTTAGAGAGTTCGATTCCGTCGTTGATATATGCGTGGTGGGTGGTCGCAATGGCTGCTGTTGGGGGGTTGAGCCTCAAGTCACAGAAGCGGCATCATGAGTCGAAGAATCTGGGGACTTACAAGTTGGTGCCGATAACCGGGAACAATATGGAACATGACAGAGGGATAATATGGAGCTGGAGATGTAGCATGAACTGGCAAATGCTTAAGAGTCAGAGAATTATGGGAGCAGGAAGGGCGCTCGAATTACAAGGCACATTTGGATGTAATGCGGGGTAACAAGATAGGGACAAGTTCATATCGCAACCTACCTATTTGAATGAATATATTCTATTTATCAGAGGAACCGCTGATTTGTAGCGAGCCAGAGAGGTTCAGCTGCTCTTAGAAAAGTGGAAAAAAACAACAGGGAACGAAGGAACTACCAACAAGAATAAAAGGGCATAATTGATTATATTAGAATAAACTCAGTTGAGGGGCATTTGAGCACAGTATTTAATCATGAGTAGCATGTAAAATCTACCTACAAACATTCTTCACCATACTTGAATATCCAGTTAATTATCCACCCTCGTTGCATCATGTGAATGTATCGACTACACCTCTGTCGTCAAAATTCCTGGAAAGTCAAAACGCCATGAGCGCACACGACATACGCACCCGCTAGCCACCCAGTCAAACAGGCATCGAGGGTAAGGGAACAGCAGACAGACTGGCCGACACAGGTGCTTTACATCTACAGCTAGACACTGGGCCAGCTTCGTTTAATCGCACCCAACTTTAAAATGATAGCAGGTAGTGGTATACGTGTAGCTTCAAACTTTCCTCCTAGTAGAAGAAGTAGAATCTGCTTTACATATTCTCGCCTCTGCTGGAGCAAGACCTCCAAAGAAACGCTCTTCGCCGGCTTCTAGTTATCCGGAATTCTTATAGCGCCTTCTACTAGTATTATAGGAAGTTCATAGACAAAGATGTCAAGTTACTCTGCACTTGCTGGAGGCCAAAACCACCTGAGTAAATAGTGCATTATGTCAAATTACCAGTAATATTTAAGGAGTGGCCCTACTGGCCATATTACTTCCCCAGCAGAGGCCATCTTATTCGTCACCTCATCCAGATGAATTCGCCAAATTCCTCGAGAATATAAATTTCTATGCCACGACCTGTGCCTGTTAAAGACAGTGTAAAAATCCGCAAGCCTGGGCATTCCAAACATTCGGGGGCTCTTCTCACTTCTCTAAATGCGATCCCTTAATAATAACGAAATTTTCCAATCTATAATAGCAAGTGTAGTACTTACTATCTCACCTAGACAAGAAAGTTTGCAGTCGACAGCCTTGATGCTGGAGCTCCTCTGAGCGCCCCTCAGTTGGAGTTCTGGGTATTCATCGTATTTAAGTCCGTAGCTTAGCACGCCCGCATGCCTCTAGGAGGCTACAGGACAACAGGTATCACCTTTCGTCCCCGGCGTAAAGGTATTATCACTATCGTCATCATCATTTGTACCTATTCGCGCTTTGTTGCATCCGCTCTCGCTATGTCTTATCTCTTTAATTGTTTAGTGACACTTTCCAATTTGCTTGCATCTTTTGCCGAAACAAAATGGCATCACAGTCGAAGCCAGATGGCTCTTTTTCAGGCGATGTTATTCTCCCCATAGCTTGCTCACCTTCAGAGTCAAAATGCGGCAGCCAATAGCTACCTAATCAATGCCAGGGTATGCCCTCGGCATGGTAAGCGCGCTGCACAGCTACTGAGTTAAAGCGAGTCATCACGCGCTTGTCTTACCCAAAAAAATATAGAACTACGGAACTCAAACTTCGATTTCTCTCCCAGTAACCTTTTTGAACCCACAACATTAACTACCAGCCCGCAGCCTCGATCTGAAGCCGAGCGCTGTATAACTGCTACTTCCAATTTCCCACTTCGGTATACACAATATTAGCTGCTTGCTGCTGCCAACAGCTAATACTGTCGGTATCCTAGATCTATCACCTTCTCTCAACGATTGCCCCGCAGAGATACTTATAACGCGTAGTGTCGCCCTTACGCGTTTCGCTCCTTCAAACACTTCCTAGACCGTATATTTATTCAAAGCCTACTCGTTCTGTCGATAACTAATCTTGTCGCTCTTCTAGAACTTGCCTTTCCATCGATAAAGTCGCAATCATGGGCCCCAAAGCAACCTGCAAACGAGCCTGCTACTACTCAACCTTCTAAAGAAGAATTCTCAGAAAATACCGTCGAATTCACAAATAAGGATGATTGGTTCCTGGTGGCCTGCCTTATTGCAGTTACCGGCGGGACCTTGCATGTAAGTGCTGTACAAGTGACTTCAACACCTAGATCTTGACCAAACCTCATACCAAAAGCTTGAATATACCAAAGAAAAGCCACCTTACTGCTCCCTCTTTCTAGGTTAACAAGGAGAAAGGTTATGAAGCAAATGCATTGGGAGAATGTCTGCTTTGTTAAAAATAAGATCCACCTTATGTACAAAGAATTCGACATCGATATCAGCACCAGCGACCCGGAGTTTGTCAACAGAAAGGATCGATATACGCGACAAGCGAAGAAGGCCAAAATTTCTCTAATGCAGGAGGCTTTTCCACAAAGAGAGTTGAGAGTTTTCAATCATAAAGGTTCTTATCAGAAAGTTCCTATTTTGAGGCGCAAACGAGCAGGAGAGGCAAAATCGAAGGATGGGATGAAGGAGGCAGATTAAGGGGACGAGGAGAATGAGGAGTGGGAAGGTTATGAGGATTGGGAGAAAGATGGTCATGATGGTGATGGCCACAATAATATCGAGAACAGTCCCGCGATTTTTCGAATTTCTATGACTTAGGTTTCTCATACCTCTTTTGTTACCACTGAGGAAAGCATAGATAGGATAGTAGGTCTTTTAGACAACTAAAGGTTATTCTTCGTCAATAATAGTTTGTACTCTGGTCTTGTGGATGTTTGAGTCTCGACTGGGTGATGGGTTTATGCCAGCACCTCGTGTATTTTTATATCCAAACATTAAGTTATCATAGATGATATGATATGGCCAACGAGACAACAAAAGACTTTCTGCAACCGAAACTCTTGGGTTTTATTGTTGTGAACCTTTTTGTGACTTCTTCTTTAATATACCTTTCCATAAGTGCTAGCAAAGGTTTTTTTAAAGTGAGAATTAATTCCTTTTCCACTTTATAGTAAAGGCGAGAGAAAGCAAGTTCGAATCCCCTTCGCCCAGCATAGAGATATCCAGGTAACGCATAGTGTTGATATACAAATTGGAAATCGGCACTTACACACTACTCCGAGTTCGATACGCCTCCAAAGTCAATGTCAATTCTTATTCAAATCAGGCTTATAAGCTTTCCTCTTGCTTCCATAACTTGCGAGGACGTATAAAAGCTTCCAAAGACCCCAGTTAGGTCCTCAAAACCTCTAAAATAGTCCATACCCTCTCGAAATGTTTGAGTGTCAAAGTATCTCTACCATATTTGCATCAATTGTTATTCGGCATTCCTTAGGACTGAGTCCATACAGCCAAAGAGGCAGAACTAACCATTTCGCACATCAAGGTGAATACTCTCTATTTTTCTACAGCTCCACGACCCTCTATCCTATTTCTCAGCCTCATACTTCGTGCCGGCAAATCACCCTCCTCCTGCAGCTCTAGTCTATCTTCCCACTTACTATTGTGACTCACGGCCTTAGCTTTCTTTCCAAAACTGAAATGACAATTTGCAGCTTAGTCTAGCGAGCACGGAACCCACATTCTCCCTAATATAAATTTCCCCCCACCGACCTCAGCTTCCTTACAACTACATTTCCAAAAACCTCGACGCGCAGCCTGCAAAGGCTTCACCTATTTTGTTCTTGAGGCAATTAGGTCCTTTGTGTCCTTAGGGGTCACATACCTTCTCCAGATCAGTTCGCCGGAGTCGGTCTCAAGAGCTTCCTCCCAACGCGTCCCCCGTCGTCGATCTCCATCTGTCACTATATTTTCTTCCTTCCGTCAATTGCTCTTAAGGATTGGCTTTTACACTAAAAGCATCCTTTTGAACTCATCGAGATGTCGGCCAACCCAGAAAGCCGTCCATCTACCTCTTCCGCCGCTGATGGCGGCAATGTTGTTGCTCCGGCTGGAGAGCCCGCGCTGAAGCTCAACGCTGACGACGCAAATTTTTTGAGGGCCGTAAGCTCACTCATGGAAGACATTCCCCCTGTAAGTCCTCTCTTCCCATCTTGAATTTCCTATCGGCTTGTCTGCTTGCAAATCCTTCGAGTTTGTCAATCGATCTGAGGTCACGACCTTTTCCCCTATCAAAAGATCTGCTTCGACCGTCATCCATCTCAATTACTATTTACGCGCTGCTAATGATATATCATAGATCGATTACACCAAATTGGCGAAAATGGTCGGCCACAACCGTGCCAAGAGTTCTCGGCAGCGTTGTCGCCGACTCTTTAATAAGATACGCGCTTCTTACGGCTATCCTCCCATGGCTGTCCCCAAAAAGAGTTCCACGACTCGTGGCACCAAGAAAAATACCTCTAAGAGTCCAATCAGCAGCGGATCTAGAGCGCTGGACACTATTGAGGAGGAAGCAGAGACTGCCACTGTTAGTGCCAGTGCCAATCCCATTCGTGAGGCTAGAGTTTATCAAGGAATCGACCATGAAGGATATGCGCGGGAGGGGTTCAATCCAAAATACAACACCATTTCCAGGTAAGTTAGCACTTTTAGCCACTATTGGTACCATTGGCACCAGGCTGGCAGGTTTACATCTTGCGGATGCTCATCTCTAACCTGCCATTAGAGTTTATCTCTCTCCTTCTCCTCAAGTTCCTGATTCTCACTCTCAAGCTAATAATCACGACTCTCAAACCGCTGTTTCTCAAGCTCAAGGCGTTAGCAACTACCCCGGAGATATTAACCACCAACCCCAAATGGGTGATTTTGTTCCCCAACAAGCTGCTTCCTATCATCACGAAGAGCTTTTCCAACCTGAGATGATGGACGACTACTACTACGATTTCTCCGAACTAGGCTACGAGGATTACGAATAATCAACTTTCTGTCTTTCTCCAACCAAACTTGACGTTATTCAGGTTCTCTGAATTTGGCTTTGCGGATTTCATATATTGGCGTTTCACTACATGGCGAATCAATCCTTTTCGATGCTTTCATCCCGGTTTCCTCTTCGACGACGAAGTGTTCTTTCTGCATGTCTTCTTAAGTGATGGAGTTTGGGTTGGGCTGGATGGGGATGGTGTTCATTGTTTACAGGATGGGATACATGATAGTGTGGATTTGTGGTTAAAGGCAATTAAATGTCTCCTTACTTTTGAGATCTGGTGGCTTTCTCCTGACTTCTCAGTTTTTCGGATTAGATGGCCGGCAGATGATAGATCCTGATGCATAATGGAAGACCTTTAACACTTACCTTTTGTATAAAGTTGATGACTTTGTGACTTATGCTATAGAATTCTCCGCCATCCTAAAATCGCTGGGATTATGTGTCTCAGGAAATGCTGAGCTGAATATTAGAAAGTGACAAGGCCGTAGCAACGTTCAGATGGGTTTCTAGACAGATAAGTAAAGCTGGGCATACAAGCTTGAGCTGTTTAGTTTGACAGGATTTTCTAGTCATAATAGCAAATTACAGTAGCTATAATATTAGTATTATAGGTTACTTCTAGGTGTTACGTGTAATATATGAAGTGATAGCGATAATTATAAAATGTCAGTTCTAAATTCTTACCTTAACTTGATACCCAATTACTTTAAACTACTTCAAACCACATATAAACGCCCTAATAAAAAGCATTCTTACAACGCTCCTCATCAATCTGCTCGAGAGATATCATCCATCAAACATCAGTCCACCTCTCCTCAACATTCATCCACTCCAACATCCTTTCAAACCCCATCTTCAACTCCTCTAACTCCCTCTCAGCCTCTCATATAGTCCTCTGGATATCCTCCCCCCAACCCTAACCTCCATCCCCAAATCCGCTTCCGGCCACCTCTCCTTCAACAACCCCTCTTTTCCAAAATCACCCTACCAACACCAATCCAAAAACAATCCCACTCCATCCCAACACAAGTATTCATTCTATTCCCCCTCCAACTTTCTTCAAAACTCGAGATAGACCATCTATAACTTGCTCTTTTAAGACTTAGGCCTTAATTATTTCTGAAATTAATGCCGAGGAAGAATTAAATGCGCATTTTCCGGTGAAGGTGAGTCGATCTAGGTTTTCGGTAAAGGATTCGAAGAGGTAGAGGTTTCTAGCTTTCGTGATTGCAATGTCTGGGATAAGGGTGGTAGGGATAGAGATTTAGAGTAAGGTGTAATAGGTATTGTTGCTGATGGATCGATGGGGGGGCGTTTACAGGTTTAACGAGATGATTTAAGAGGCGGTCGATGGATAGAGGTTAGGTGTACATTTGAAGAGGTTGAGGATGTGAGAGGTTAGGCGGAGGGAGTTAGAGGTCTCCATGACAGAAGGGTGGTGGAGTGTCAGGAAAGTTGCATCTAACAAATCATATCTGGGAGGTGTTAGTTGGAATTTTCTCACAAGGTTTACAGGAAATTCTCTTTTTAACCCGCTTTAGTGCGCTTGAAAGCCCCGACCAATTCTTTAGATATTGCTCTCTTAACTTCCTAACAGCATCGGTAAAAAGGATCCCGGTGCGCTCTATACAATAAGGTGTGGGAATTTTGTGGTCTTGCAGCGTCTGGAGCCCGGGGCTCGATCCTTGTATGTGAGACACAATTGTAAATCCACTTTGTGGGTGTACTGCCTGTCGCTGATTGTTTGGGTAGTTGTGTTAGTTCAACTCAATCCTTTCGTCTCTGTGAAAGAGTGTTATGCCAGCATTGAATTCTCGTAGTGAGTTTAATTTACTGCAAGCAGTTAGATAATCCGAATCACAGAAGCTACCTCAAAGCTTCTTAGCTTTCGGTAGGTAATCCGTCATAAGGAAAGGAGAAGCCTCCTCCTTAGAAAAAACAAGCTCTCTCGACCATGTGTAGTATTTCATAATACGTCCTAATTCCATCTCGTGTTAAGGAAGTTCTGGCATCAATTCCTAAACGTGAATCAACGTTGGCAAAGAAACCTCAGACCATAAGAGGCCTCAAAAGAAATGACAAGGGTAAAGTTCTCTGCCCTTAGGTCGTTGTAAGCTGGGTAACGGACGAGAGTGGGCGAGTATCTGCTGGATGACGCAGGTTCCGGGGTTTGCTCACAGGAGTCGATAGGTCCTAGGTCTCTTGTGAGGCCCATTGCGAAGGTAGGTTGTAAGTTCCTTATGTCCTTGGGTGGCATATAGAGACGCAATGATCTGGATGCTTGGAGGACCTGAGGAAAAGGTAGTTTTGGTAGAGCTGGAGGACCAATTAGCACGACTATTTCCTCAATCATACATGTAACCTGATCTTCTGCAAATAGGGCCTCTTCAGGTGATATTGGCAACGCGTCAAAGGTGTTGCTTGGGTTTGTGAGATGGAAGGCAGAAAAATGAGTTAGGACAGGCCGAACAACCTAGAAATGGTGGCTTAGTCAGCGAGTTCTGTCGGCAACAACTTCTTGTCAATTACAACTCCATTAAAACTTCATTCCATTTCGTAATAATTCAGGTACAAGCCATCTCACTCACATCTCAATTCTCGGGTTCTCCGCATTGCAGTTGAAGCCAAAAGAGGCAGTTCAATAGTATCAAGCTAAAGTCCATCACTCTTGTTGGTACTGGGGCCTCACCAATTGATAGGACCTCACATCAAAAGAATTCTCTGTCCACAAAAGTAACGGCATGGGGAAAACTTGTGCCATCTAAATCTTCAATTGATTTCGAGAATGCACTAACTATCTGTGCTTAGCCGAAGAGTACTCAAGAATTTTCTCCCGAGGTCTTCCCTGCCTTCATAGCACACATTCCATCCCAGCTGATCACAAAGCAATAGAAAGAGCCATGTCCCTCATTTTACCCTTTCCCTAGCGCCATTAAGGAAAATGAAAGAAGCAACTCCAATTCCGTAGAATGGAAACAAAAACGCCATATACTTTCCGCCATAAGAAAGAATTCTCCATATCCGAAAATCAGAAAAGTCCACCCCAACGCCTGCCGTGAGTGTAATTCAAAGATCTCAGATGTAGATCGTCAGATTCTCAGGGAAGCACAAAGGATATTTCTAAGCTTCATCATAGAGACTAGGTCAAATCAGCAAATGTAGGCAGAATCATTAGCGTGATGGAAGACTCACTCATCGTTCTCCAAGTCGACAAAGTTGCTATCTCTCTCCATCTTGAATAGATTAGCCCGATGGCCATAGACGCTATTTTCTTCCTTCTTCAATCTCTTGATGGCTCCACCAAGTTCTTCCTCATCATCGCCATTTCCGAAATCTTCAGGAAAACCACCATTGCCGCTCTTGAAGGATGATGTCTTTGAAGCCGAAGCTGATTTGCGCTTGTTTGGTGTGGGCTTGGCGGGGGATGAGACTGCGGAAGCTGACGAGTTCCTGGACTCCTTTCGGAGCTTTTGGAAATGTTGACTATCGTGTAAGTCAGTATCTGTCTTTGGCAAGAGTAATGAGAGGCTATGGGGAGAGGACAGGATGGAATCTCTATGACAGGCCACAGCATAATATCAAAAAAGTGATAGCATACCGGCAAGCCTCATGGCTGAAGGTGTATCCCTTAGCTTGCATTTTGGCAGCAATAGTAGTCCAGATGATACTCTTGAGGGCACCCTCGTCGATAATGGCAAGGAGCAAGTCCTTGTCGGATTTATGGTCCCATGAGGAAGGCATGATGGAGATTTGATGTTTTGATTAGGTGTGTGGAATAACTTAAGAGTTCCTCAAGAAGTGAGGTGCGACGTGAAAAAACGGTTGATATAAGGAAGACCTTAGATGAGTCCAAGTCACAAGGAAAGTGCTCTGGTCGAGGAGTTGAGTGGTTGGAGAGTTGACGCAACTGAAGCGTGAAGTGTTGGTTGGAAGATCGGGTAGATGCACAGAACCGTCGATGCTTGAGGGCAGTGGTACGGAAAAGATAAGCGAAAAGTGAAAAGGTACGTGAATTCAGAGGGGGGAGGGGACAAAACATGGGGCCGACCAGATAGACGACGGTAAACGGGCAAATCGAAAACACCCTCACTTACCTTCTCGTGCAGCATAGCAAAAGTGAGCATCTTTCATGCACTGCTTCTCTACCAAAAGCCCTCCCTCACCGCTAGTTGGGCACAAACGCTTGCCCTTATGAGGCATCACCTCTGAAAGAATATAAAGGGCTATCTTGGGCCAATCTCCCAAACCTCTTCCCTTGCTATACCCGACAATCCTTTTCACACCCACCACCAGCCAACCATCTTCCTCCAGGCCTGCTAGGGACAGAATTGACTCACACGAACCATACCCCGCACCTGCATGATCCAGCCAAAAACATGCTTTGTTCTCTCAGTTCATCCCCGATCATCTGTTCTCCATGTTTGCATCCTCGCGGAACTTGGTTCTCCGGGGAGCGTATGCAGGGCCGGATTCATTCGCTGCTGGCAACCACAACGACAGGAAGAAGGGCAGCCGTTTGGAGCAGCTCATATGCAGGTCCCCGTCCTCGCTCGCTTCCGCGAAAGCTGGTGAGATCAGATTTCTATTCCTCGCGGTCCCGTCCAATTTCCCCCGTCTCTTTGCGATGCCAGCAGAACGAGCTCTTTGGAATTCGCACCCAGGTAATGCCAATTGACCGCTCCAACAAACGAAGGTGTGTCCCAATATTTCCTTCTTGCAACGCCACTTACCAGGGACCCCGCCCCGAAAGTCCCACTATCTGCAAGCACTCAACGCGCGACGCGTCCCCCACCAACCAACCTTCGCCCACCCAGCAGCCTCGCAAACACCCCTCGCCGCTCTCTCAACCTATCCACCACCAGCAAAGAAAACACGAGATAAACCCCAGGCACCAGCTGAACGTGTTGATCATCTAGAGCAGTCCTCCGCCGCTTGCCGGCATATGCACCAAAGAGCCCCTCAACAGAGGTTGCAAAGGAAGCAAGCCGGCATACCAAAGAATTCTTAGTTCATGGGCTGGAGAGCTCCATGGTACCCTTTCACCGATGCTCAGCCAAATTATCAGAGAAGTTGTGAATGGAGGGGTTATCTCTACCGAACCCTCTCATTGTCCAGCACGGGTATTTCTGTGACTATGCACACCGCCTGTTCTCCTCCCTCATATGAATTATGAACCCGTGAATAGTAGACAATATTTCACATGTTGGGTATCACATCGAGATTCGTGTCAACAATTTCGAAGCCGTTGAAGTAGAAGATAAATCCACCTTCCTCCAGCCCCAGGACACTCAAACCAGGCCACCAAGTAGAGTAGAAACAAGAGATCCTTCCAAAGCCCTCCCATCCAAAATTCAAAATGGGGAACGATATCAGACTTCTTTATGCCATTCTCTTACAAAAAAATCTGCGGGATGTGAGTCCAAGAAATCATTATCTCCAATCTATTCCAGCCCCCTCCTTACTTTCCCGAGCTCATGCGCAACCTCGTTTCCGTTACTTCTCCAAGTTCAGAGGTTGAGCATAAACTAACAACTCATAGATTGACTGGGAAATGGTCGCCCAAGACCCTATACTCGGTCTCGAGGTCAAAAACGGTCACACAGCTCGCATGCGATACTTTCGCTTAAAAAAAGCGCAGGAAAGAGCTACACCACTAGAGGAGGGGGCATCTCCAGCGGCAAACAATGAGCCGAGACGTCAACGAGCACCAACAGTTTCCCCTCGCAGAAACCGAGTCGAGAAAAACAGACCTATCAAGAAAGAAAAGGGAAAGGGACGAGAAGAACGAATGAAGCAAGAATTCGAAGAACGGGAACATATTATTCATTCACAATCTCAAAGTCCCGAGCGAGATACTGCAAGAGAACGATATCTCAAAACCGAGTGTGGATTACGTCCAACAAAACTCTATCAAAATGCCATGCTCGCAACTCCCGGCCCAAGCACCCCACGGAATTCAAACCACGCATATTCCAGAGAGCAAAGCCAAACTCCAAGTCCCTGCACGAGTTTTGGAAACATCGGTGCTGGTGGTCATAGAGACGAGTTCATCACTAGTTTTGATGCCGAGCCCGGATTATATTCCCCTATGATGCCCCTGGAGGGTATGAATGCGCATTGGAATGGGATGGAATTGCATAATGGGATGGCGGATCCGTTTGCGTTTTGGGATCCTTCGAATGTGGAAGGGGGTAAGATTACAGGGTCTGGAAGCCAGATTGGGACGGAGGCTACTTCGGTAAAGATGGAGCCGAAATGGGATGATACTTATAGACATATCTGAAGTAAAAAATGCGCTGGGCGCTAGAGATGGATGTTTTTGATTGAATCTTTTGCGGGGAGAGCCGGTGTTATTGGAGTTTTTGAAATTTTTGTATGGGGTACAGTACGTTGGAGTATATTCTATGTTATGAGACCTCTCCAAAATAGTGTTGAATTAGAATTCAAGATTGCTGTCGGTATTTAAATTTTTTGGTCTGTTGGTGCTAATTTTCTTTTTTCGTTCTAAGCTTACTTTATTCGTTGCTCCATATTTTATTAGGAAAATGGGCAATTTCTCCACTGGTAAGTCCTGAGTGGCCTTCTCATTACTGGTTTCATTTTCGTCTATCACTAAATTAATTTATCTCAATTATTTGTCCCGTTCACAAAAACAATTTTAGTACGGAATCTCGAAAAGAGGCGAGGGGTCAATCGTCCCTTTATACCTTTCTTGTCAAGACCCCCTAACAGAAACCCGGGGCTTGTGTTTATAGAAGTAGGCTGACGCTATTCTAGAGGGACTCTCGACATCGGCAGCAGAATTAGCTTTCCAGACATACAATTTCTTCGAAACGGAGCTAATTTAGTAATACCCCCAATTCCTTCCACAAACCTCCGATACCTTTGTTACAGTTTAATTATATTAATATTTGGGCTTCTTTCTACACATGAGACAGGAAGTATTCTTAAACGGCCACAAACTAGCTGCTTATTGAGAAGTCCTGGCGATCACATCAGAAAAGGGAAGGACGCTTCTGTTAACATAGTAAGTATATATTTACCACCACCAGGACAGCTTGAAGTAACAATGTTTTCAGTTAGGCGTGAAATGGCGGTTGGCAAGAAAAGTCACAGCAGTAGTTTTTATATCGGCCAAGCCTCACTTAAGAGTAGAACCAAACGTACGTAGCATTTAGGTCATTACACAATGCTTACTCCGCTTGTCTATTTTATGGTCTTGCTTCACCAAGATACATGTTAGACAATTCCAGTAGAGACCCCTACAGCTCCCGCTATACTCCTTGTGGTTCACAGCAATTCTATTCCGACCTTATCTGCTCAGATTTCCATGTCTCCGCTCTCCCAATGCCTATTGTATGTTTGATGTATATGAGGCTCACCAACTCAAGGGTCAACCTATCGTGCACACGACAGGTGCCGCTCCAACAAGAAGCACCAACACCATTCCCTTCACTGTCACTTTCTCTATCCTCTCCGTTTGAATGGCGACGAAGGGAGAGCCGAAGGTCTTGAACTTATCCATCATTACTAGCAATCGACTTGCCCAGGCGGCGAATCGTACTGCATTGGAATTCGTCTTCATCGATTCTAAAGAAGTATTGGGTATCATTGTAGATGATAAGCGTTCGAAGAGAAGAGCTTTTTGTATTGTTTTTGAACACGATTTTAATAGCCTTTAGAGATACTTGCTTTCTTCCATTTTCCAAAAAAATCAGTAAACTTGATGGGGGGATAATCCTCCAGTTCCTTCAGATCCAAATAATCTGCAAACATGAATATCTCGCACAGTTCGACCTACCACATGATATCCTCTTCGTCATCTACCGATGGGTCAATAAGTTCATCTCTCCATAGGCGTATTTTGACCTTCTCCTCCCAACTAAACTTTCCATAGAATACCCAATTCAAGAATTACTCAAATATTAGAACACTAACATCGGCCCATTCAAGCTCTTTGCGTTAGCCTTTCCAGAAATCTGATTTGAAGGCCAGCTAAAAAAAGCTACATAGGGCCACATTATGCGACCCATAGCATAGATGTTTGCACTGTTGCAAGATTTCCTAGGCTTAAGATCCCTCTGAGTCACCGCCTCATCCCTTTCCGTTCTTGCATTGCATATTAGTAACCGACTCATTAAACTTCAACCCAACCATCTTCTAGAATTTCTAGATTATCTTCGCACAGAATTTCTTTTCCCTCGGAATTCGTCGTATCTATAGTTCTATCCACTTCTCTCAGTCCCCGAAGTAACGCTTTTAACTAACCAGGTATAAAAACTTAAAAGAGTGGAAGATTTTTCAAGGAGATAATCCTTTGCAGGGGTTCTCAAGTCTCAGTTCGAGAAATTATCTACTCCGTCTGAAAGCTCAGTTGACCTGTCTTGGCCCACTATCTATAACATCCACTTTTAAAACAGAAATTTATATATTTAGGGCAGTGCTCTTAACTGCCAAGTTACTTCAAAATAAAAAACAAGAAATTTATCACTTTCTTAAAGTAGCTAGGGTCTGTATGAAATAGTATGAAAAAAAAATCAATAAAATAAATAGCGACTTAATAAAGTACTAAAGAGGCTATTCTTTCCGTAGCTGACTTTTAAATATTGAAATTGCATCAATAGACTCTCTCCTAACTTCCTGATCATGACAAAGAGTAAAAGATTAACTAGCGTTGAACTCGAGTTCTTAAGGTGTTTTATAGCAGTCAATTGAGCATAAATTGAATTTGTTATAAGTTAATGCCATAGAGAATTTTATAATAATATAAAACTTTTTTTTTGGAGTCCTTTAAGATATAGTGTTAAACTCTAATTATTTAATAAAAGACTAGAATTTATTAACCAGTTCGTCTTATAACGGCAAAGAGTAGAAATATCTTTGGTAAAGTCGTTTAAGAGCAGAAGCGTCCTTGGTATATAAATTTAGGGGTAAAATTAACCTTTTCTGTTTTTTATAACTCAGTTTCTCGTAACTTAGATTATGATTTTACTTCACGATTTAATATAATATATAAATGGTGCTTCGCATCCGAGACCTCTAGCATTGCAGCTCTTATTAATACTTTGTATTTAGTAGAACAAACCCTAAATATCAAGGGTCAATACTAGGGTGAAGCAAGAGCTATCTAACTAACTAACTAGAAGGTTCCTTTAGGGTTCTTTATGGCTTAAAGACCTTGTAATTACCTGGACTGTTTAGGGTTTCCCTTAAGCACAGAAGCACGAAGCATAATTATGTGCTTCCTCTCCAGCGTCCGGGGGCGGTAGCATTTGATTTCTTTAATTAATTATTTTAATTAAGGGTATAGGAGCATGTTTAGTTGTTGAAGTAAATTGATCAAATCGGTCTTAGCGGGAGAGGAAGAGTCACGTAGCTAAATCGCTGTAGAAGTATTTATCGGATTTTAACAAGATAAAATCGTGAAGTAAGGGGTAGTCCCTAATTAGGCGGGAGAATTAGGAGGGTAAGAGTTGTGAATAATTAAATGTCGAGTTGTCGTAATATTGAGCGCATGTGGTCTCGGCATTTCTTGACAAAAAACGGCCCACGGTTAACGTACGAGGAACAAATGCCAAAGGAAAAAAGTAGTTAAATAAGGCAAAGCCATGAAGTAATAAAGTTTCACTCTCGTTTATTATTTACTCGTTCTTTCTTACTTCCCAAATTAATTAAACTTTATAAGTTACCCAGGGACTTCATAAATTCACTATTTACTTAATGAATTAGGTATAGTATTTCCGATATTTCGCCACTTTGAAAAGTGACTACTGACAAGTCCCAAGAGAAATACTACCAATATAAGTCCTAAATGCATCTCCCTACAACTCCAAAATTTAACCCTAAACTGTATAATTGACATCCCGCTAGCGTTCAGATAATTAAGAATATCAGATGCAAGGCTCTCTAAACCTTTTATTGTATGCGAGGCTGAATTTCTTAACCAACTAGGCAAGATAATAAGCTCCAGCTAACAGGTTTTCAAGGGGATCATGCTTGGTACAACACTACCAAGTTCTAGCGAGTATGACGGGATTTACTTCTTTGATAGCTTATAAAGAAAACGGTCGGATAATGGTTTCTTTCTAGTCTTATCATCGTCTTTCTTTTGAGCTAAGCAGCCTTTATTAAGCAGAGCCTTTGAATCCCACGATTGAGTCTCTTCACTCAAATTCTCTCTGTTCACAAATATTAAGGTTCACTCGACATGAGAACAACATCATCCTCTGCTGTTGCTGCTGTTGCTAAACACTCTTCTCCAAAGTATACAGACATTTTTCTGTTATAGAGGAAGGCGCAGTCATGTTTCTCGCCCCGTCTGATTGCTTGTAGTCTATTTAAGAGTAAAGAGCCATTAACTATTACTGGTCTCGATGCTAGGACTATCACGAATTTCAATTCAGGGGGGTTCTTTATTAAGCGAGAGAAGAACTCCAACAAACAAATTCAACTTGGAACTCTTATTATTCGGCCGGGTTTGTCACAGGCTCTGTCTAATAAAGAATTATTGTTCATATCAAATGTTGCAGTTTCAAATGTTGCACTGTTTCAAGCCGTTGAAGAGAAGAAATCTGCATTGTTAATAGGACTCCCGGCTTCCACAACACAGCTACCTTTTCCTAAAAGTCCAACAACACCACTACAATTCAAAGAAAATATATAACAAAAGCCATCTAACGAGGAACAGCACTTAAAAATGGCACCAATAAAAGAACCAAATGTCTGTTTTGGACTCGAACTAGAAATGTGCTTCGCCGTTCGCCGAGCAGTCTACGAGGCCTGGCTATCAACAAAGCCCGATATCCCACCAATTTCAAAAGATCTCCTCTCAAATAATCCCCCAATACCAAAATCTTTTAAGGAAGGAAAAGGCCATACAAGAAATACTTCGGAAATCAAACCCGAAGACTCTGTCTCCCGACAAAACAGTCCAACCACCACCCGTCATCCAATAATGCCATCTTCTCAGGTGAAGGACTTCGCTGAAGCCGCATCAAAAACCCAAAATAAAGCAATTCCACCTCCAGAAATTTCTCCCACATTTACCTCGGCATCGAATGGTAAGGATTCTGCTACTGAAACAGATTATACTTTCGATGTATCGACCCTTGCGCGCCACCCGGGACACATGACAAAGTTACAGACCTACATTAAGCAAGTTATCTCTCATACACTTCCAAACTCTAATAACACTCCTCGGTCACCTTCTCTAATAGGGAATCTTAATATGGCAGATCCAAAAGTGGCATCAGCAGAGGCTTGGCATTTGACGCACGATGTATCAGTTGGTCGTAGTCGCTGGATTCTCGGTCAATATTTCAAAGTGGATAAGGTGTGGAGACCACGGATAGAATCAGAGTGGATGCTTACGGGTGTGGAGTTGGTTAGTAGTGTTCTGGAATTGGATCAGTGTGATATTTGGTGGCCGATGTTGCAACAGCTCCAGAGGGATCTGAATACGAATATAAGGCGTGACAAGGTTTTCGATTTTGTTGAGGTAGTTGACGCTGATTCTGACGAGGAAATTGACGGAAAAAAAGGAATGCTAGATCATGTGGCTTGCTTTTCGAAAGATGAACATTTTCATGTTCATATGTCGTTGGGAAAAGACACGGAGTTGGACTTAGATACTGTAAAGAATGTTGTTGCATTGTATGGAATCTTTAGCTTTGAAATTGAGAGGTGGGTGCGGAACAACGTCAGAGAGTCATGGTGGTGCCGTCCTGTTTGGAGAGGAATGGAGAAGGGCAGGTTAAGATGGAAGAATCTTGAGAAGAATGATTATACAGTTGTTCTAGAAGAGGGGCAAAGATATACGCCCCGTGGGTTTACAGACGGTGTTTATAAATGCAAGGACTTTAAAGAGTTGACTTCTTGGATGTGTGGACATGAGCATGGAGAGTATCTCGGACGTGACACGAATGGAACGGACATCATTGCCAAGTTTCGGCGCCATCGGCCTGTAAGTCTTTCCAGCTCCAATCTCCTAGAAGAATTTCTTGTTAATTAGATTTATCACCGGAATAATGCGCCAAACACAAGCAGTTCAAGAGGTTGTTTTGAAGAGATTCTAGGAACTAACATCTTTTGTAGATAAGGAGCATTGAAACGCAATACACCGCATTAAATATCGCCATGCCCCGAGAAAACAAGCCATTGACGCTGGAGTTCCGACAACACCATGGAATGCTTTACCCAGAAGATATTTACTGGTGGGTTCAATTTCTTGGTGCCCTCATAAAGTACGCCTATCATGCTGCTCAGGAAGGGAGGCGATTTATTGAGACAAACAAAACTTCAACCATTCTAGAGGATCTTACCAGGAAAAGTATCCTAGACATTCTCAACTTTAGTTCTGAAGGAAAAGAGCATTTCAAGTATATGGAGGAGATTTATAAGAATGAAGAGCTTGACAATCAGCGAAAGCTATTAAAAAAGGTTGTGGAAACTAGGATAAAATGTTTCAAGGAAGGAGCAGCTGAAGACCATTCGACGGAGAATTATATCCTTGGTCACGATTGGTATAAGCAAGGATTGGCGGAATTAACTAACACTACATACATGCCTAAACCTTTTCCTGAAAACTACCCACCACGCACTTTCCAAGAGCTCTTCCAGCATTTTATGGAAGATATGGGCCTCCAAGATCTGGAGGACGCCAGCAGAGCTATAGAATCCACTCCAGACATCCAAGAAAGTTCGAGGCAGCGTATACTTTTAGAATATGATCGGTCGGATAGGTTGATATTACTGAATTTTATGGAAAGATACGGGCGCAAAAGAGAAATGAAATTAAAAGAAGAAGAATCAATGAGAATCTTCCAACACGAGAGGGAGATAAGAGGCAGAGATCTGAGAAATCGTAAGCATGAGCAGTCGCTAATCGTAGCTGCACATAAATTTACGAACTTTAACATCGATCCTTCTAACAATCCTAGGAGCCAAGACCAAAGTTAATGGTCGTAAGGTAGATAGATGGTAGATATTTCTATTTCCAGATTATCTCTCAATTGTAGAGTATAGATTTAATAGCTTAGCCATGAAATTATAAGTTCCTCGTTTCAGAATCATGTACTTAGTATCATTTTTTTTAAATAACACAGGAAATAATCCAAGAGATAAGCTGTTCTATATTCTAACATGCTGCATATATTCTTAAACTTCCTAATGACTAACGATTTTATTGAACGAAGTGCCCGAACATCTAAGATAGCAAATTTCAGGTCAGCTAATCAGCTAATTTAAACCAGGGTTTCGTCTATTGCACTAGATTGCCGGCAACACAGGTCATAGTTTAGAAGGTAAATCAAATGTTATACAGTTTAAAGTAATACTCCCTTAATTAAAGAGAGCTAGATCAACAATACCCATTCTATTACCATATGAGTAGACACGAAATAAAAATTCATTAAATTTTAAATTACTAATAAATTCTAAAAATAGATGAGCTCTTTGTAAATTATAATGTGACGATTAAAGAAAAAATAGCCTTATTTTATTTGCCAACCACCCGCCAGGTCAGAATATAAAATTTCAAGTATACCTTTACACATTAAGCAACTCATCAGATAACCGTCCTAACGAACATTAGAATAACTAAAATAGAGAAGAAGTCTTCTAAGAAAGTGGAATTCCACTGAACACATATCATTAATCAAACAGCTCTAGACGATGATAGACAATGCCGTATGGACAACGCGGGAGAATGAACCGGAGAAGATAAACTCCTTGGAAACAAGATAATCGTGTTCAAGAACATTTTCAAAGGGATGTCCATCACACCCTTAACGCCGACAAACCCTAAAACCATCCTACGAGTCATAATTAGAGACCTTCTCATTCAAACTATAATATGATACACAAGTAGGTATCTATCCTCAATCCACCCATTCAATCATCATTGCATATCCTCCCATCCCATCCAACGCCAACAAAATGGACAATTTATTTCTGATTATCTATTAACGCCCATTTCACCGAGGTAGCTAAGCAAAGCAAAATCCCATCACTGCTTCTCCCGCTCCAGCAAGTAAAATTCAAACTTTTTTACCATCCAACCGTCTTCCTACACTGGGTTCGGGTTTCTTCGGTGCCTCTTCAACCTCTTTCCCTTTTTCCTCGTCTCCCTTTTTCTTTAATCCGCCTCGTAGTGTGTTTCCTTGCCCTGCAAAATGTGGTTGTCTTGCCTCAGCATTTTCTCTTTCCTTATCGGCTTCTGTCTTGAGAGGCTTGACTTCATAACCAAAAAACAGCTTATTCGGTCCCAACCTCAAGGGTTGAGGCCCATTCGTCCGTCTAATGATCACAGGTTTAGGTGTATTTGTGCTTTGTCCAGCAACAGGTGTACTCGCTTTCGGCGTAGGGTTCTTGCTCGATTTCTTGGCATTCAACTTCTGGCCTCCAAGTAAGAAATTTGAAGAAACGGCTTTTGCACCAGCTAAAGCAGATGTTGCAGATGGAGCGATAGCATCATAATTTATTGCTTGAGCCATAGTCCCTTGAGGATGCATTAACCCTCCCAGTGGTAATCCGAGGCCAGATCTAGGTGTTGAAGTTCCACTTGTTCGATTTGATCGTGGTGCAGGTTCTTTGTATCCAACTGGGGCCGCAAAATCTACCGAGACATCCGTTTCAAGCATAGAGACACCCATCCTATCACTTGTAGGCTTCACTTCTAGAACTGCAACATCGTAGACTACATCGTTGTATTCAAAGCTGAAGATATCGCCTTTCGTGAGGGTAGAGAAGGATCGGAATGCGCGTTCGAGAACAGCTTTGGGGTTGGTGATATCAAGGAAGTTTGAATTTTGAGGCTGTAACTTTACGAGGGAGGCAGAGGGAAGATCAGTAGACTTAATTTGGATCAGGTCGCCGGTGTCTAATAAGAGAGTTTGCATCATCTAGTTTGTACGTGTTAATATATGGCCTAGGATCTGGAGTGGTGGGGTCAAGGAGGGGTACAAACCCAGTTTGGCAAGTATAATTTCCCTTCCTCAGCAATGAATTCCAGCACACCGCAATGTGTCGTTCTCTCTTCTTGTCCATTCGTAAGTTCGAAGAGCATAGGATATGTAATATGTAACCGCGTGAGCTTCTCCAGCGCTGAGGGAGGCATGATGATTTTCCCTCCATAATTCAGTTCCCTTCTCTCTGGGCCAGGAAGCATGACGGTGGGATAGCATCGATAGTATTCGTCGAAACGCTTGGGGGGCATTCCACGTCCGCCACGTTGAAGCATGTTGTACATTGCTACCGGATCATCTCCGCCTTCGTAGTATCCTGGGTTGAACTGTGCCATTGTTAGCATTTGATGTGCTGGTGGGGTGTCTCGCCTTACCATTTTGAGGTTGAGTTGATAAAGTTGTAAGATTAGTACGTTGTAGGTAGATAAGGTGACCGTGTATTTCGTACTTCTTGCATATGTTGGCGGAAGGTGGTAGGTTTATATGCGTTTGGAATCAATGGAAAGGTACGAGCTGTTCATGACGTTTCGGTAGTGCCTGGGCTGGGAGCTAATCACGGGTACCGTAGTTTACCCGGCTCGCCCCCATAGCTTTATATCCCCGGCCCACCCCATTCACCATTTAGTTCACCTCAAAGCACAGCTTTCCAAATGAGAGCAGCTAGTACTGTCCAAATATGACATCTCGCTATGCAGCCGCGCGCCCCAAACGGGCTTCAGAGCAATATGCACGCCAACATCACGCGGGTTCCGACTCCACAAACCCCTCCAAAAAGCCGAAATTCGATATCCGCAACCCCTCGGCCCTTGCTCCCGATGCCCCAGAAGAAGATGCAGTCCTTGAAGCGGATGTAATAGGGGTAGGGGTAGGGACTAAAAGAGGGGCAGTGAACATCGATGGTTATGATTCGGATTCAGACAACGAAGGCTTCGATGCTAGGGCTGAGGACAGGGCGAGGGCAAAAGGAAATAAAGGAGAGGTCAGCTTAGAAAATGCCTTCGATGAAGGATATGGGAAAGGAAGGAAAGATATTGGTGAGAAGGCAAAACCTGAGGAAGAGGAAGAAGATGAAGATATGTTTGGAGATCTTGACGATGATGTGGAGGAAGAAAACGCTCCTACACTTGGAAAAGGCAAGAAGAAGGACGTAAGATTTCTAGATGAGGATGAAATAGAAGGACAAGTCGAGAACAGTAAATCCGGTGGTCATGTATCCTCCAATTTCGCTCTGGACCCTAATGGCAAACTCTCAACCCACGCCCTAGACGACCAAGAAAGCAGTGATGATGAGGAAGAGGCCATCCTAGCGGCTCAAGAAGAAGACATCGACGAAGAAGTCGGAGCTGGAGGTCTAAAAAGAAATGCCCCCAAAGTGGACGCCTTCAACATGAAAGCCGAACAAGAAGAAGGTCGATTCGACGAAGCCGGTAACTTTGTTCGAAAAGCAGGAGACCCAGATGCAAAGCATGATGTATGGTTAGAAGGCGTTAGTAAAAAACAAATTAAAAAGGCTGCCGAAGCACACGAGAAAAGAGAAGCAGAACTACGTCAAAAGAGATTAAAAGACGATGCACTTCTCCTCCCAGATATCCTACGAACTCTCATCCTCCGTTTAGAAAAGGGAGAAACAGTTCTAGAAGCCCTAGCCCGTTTAGGAAAAACCCAAACCAAGACGAAAAAAATCCCAAAATGGAAACTTAAGAAACAAAAAAGGGGTCTTAACGAAACAATGGATATCGATTCTCTTACACCAGAAGACCCAACCCAAATAAAAATCCGAGAGGCAATTGATTCCATAACCGGAGCCGCAGATCAACTTCTCACAAGAGGACAAACTGAAATTTATGAACAGGAGAGGGAGATGTTGATAAGGCAATATAGGAGGGAAGTGGGTGAAGATTGGGTTGAACCGAAGAAGGAAGAGGTGGTTGATGAAGGAGAGGGGGAGGTAAAGATGTGGGAATATAGGTGGATTGATGGGAGGGATGGAGGGGTGAAACAGGGTCCGTTTGATGGGAAGGCCATGGTTGCTTGGCTGGAGGCTGGGTATTTTGGTGAGGGTGTGGAGTTTAGGAGGGTAGGTGGGGTAGGGAGTTGGGAGAGGGTAGTAGACTTTGTATGAGTTTGATTATTGAAGGAGGTTTGAAAGGGACATACATAGGTTAATGAATAATGATACCCGGCGAAAGGACTTTGCAAATAAAAAAAAGTAGATGGTTACAGCATTGAATAAGACTTTTGAATTCTGTATAGATTTCACAACCCACTTTCCCTTTCTCTCTCTCAAGACGACCCTAATTATACAACAAGTCTGTCTAACCCCTCCCAGATTTTCCACTTTCCATAGATACTCGAACACCAGACGCCCAACACACTCACACCCCCCCTACGAAATCTCCATCGCATCTCCACCATTCCCATTCGGATAAAACAAATTGACATCCCCCGCATCACCAATCAACCTCTTCTCAAACTCCGCCACAAACTTAACACTCCTCACAGAATCATAAAACAATTTAAAACTCCTCTGAACATCCTCGATACCAATCTGTTTAGCTTTCCTCTTTGCCGCAATAAGTTGACTCGTGGTTATTAGATTACTTGCATATCTCAATCCTGTTTCTTGACCGATTTTGGTGAGGAGGGCTAAGGCATCGGGGGTAACGTCGACTTCTTCTTCTTGGGCACGGATGGAGAGGATTTGTTGGATTTCTTCTTTTTGATAGGCGTGTGTGCTTACGATTACAACTCTGTCTAGGAAATCGAGGGGGAGGCCGTGAGGAGAGCGATAGTTTGTACCGCGAATTCTGGAGTTTCCTCGGTTGCTGGCCATGATCACGATGGGTGCTAACTCGTCTTCTAAGGCCCGGTTGATGTAGGAGAAACATTCGATGTCGAGCATGTGGATTTCATCAATGAAGAGAACACCAGGGATGATTTCAGCTTTTCCTTCTTCTTTCCATTCAGCTACTTTAGTGTTTATTTGATCTCGGACTTCGCTGCGAATTTCACCAGTGTCACCCGAGAAGAGGGCGAGGAAACCTTGAGTTCGAGAGTTGATTACGTCGATTTCGTGGAGGGAGACTGTGTGGACAACTTCTTTACGCTTTTGGAGATCTCCGTCGGGACATTGGAGGAATTTGGTATCAACGCCCATCGCATCGTAGTCTCTCGATTTCGCAAACGAGCGTCCAAGTTTGCTAATCTTTCCTGATGATTTATCGATGGAGATGATGTCTCCAGCCATTACGCGCTCCTTGGTCATAGCATCGATCATCTTGCTTCCCATATCGTATACTGATTCCATGTCCGTGGTTTTGATGGTAAGCTTGCCCTGCTTGGTACCTCCGGTTACGCTTCTGTCTGTTTGTATTTCCACAACTTCTCCTTCGATCATCTCGCTTTCTTCCTTGATCCGCACACCAATTGATTTTCGGAAGGCTTGTTCGAGGGCTTCGGTTTTGGACATTTCGAGGGAGAAAATCTCGGATGAGGCTAACATTGTGAATGGAACGTCTGATCCCAGAGACTGAGCCATGCCCATTGCAATGGCAGTCTTTCCAGTGCTGTTTTTTTTGGTTAGCCGGCATTCTCTTGCTTATTTTGATGCAACATGCCTTGGAGGTCCCGCAATCAAAACAGCTCTCCCGGCAATCTTCCCCTCCTTCACCATCTGCAGGATGACTGCTGCAGCTTTACGCGCCCTCTCTTGTCCAACTAGCCCTTGCGATGAAGCGCGCGGCTCCAGGGTATCTGGGTCTACTCCAAGCCCGCGGATATGGGAATGCGCTGCGATCAAATTGAGACCGCGCAGCTCCTTGCTCTCGGAGACGGTTTGAATTTGCTGTGGGGATTAGTACGGATATTCTCTCCACGGAACATCGCTCTACTCACAGCCGCCATCTTGGATAGGTTGAAAAGAATGTGATTGCGATGCTGGTGAAATGCGCAAGCTTGGTGATGGTTTGGTTCGGTAGCTCCGAGCTAGAGGATGAATATATTGTGGGTGATCGCAGTGAAAGTGGAGAGCGACCGTAGCCAGTTAGCGCTTTGGGTTGTCCCGACAAGGCTAGCGCCGACACTAGCTGATCCCTGTAACGGGCTACCCATAAATACTAAGCCCAGTCATAGAGATCGCACATCCCCTCCTCAACCAACGCCTTCAAAACTAGCACGCTTGCCACCAATTCTACGCGTTAATACGATACCTGCAACAGCCACGGGTTCCTGCTAGGAGCCCCTAACACTAGAAACCTCTAGGGAGATCGCCCAAGTAGTCACCCAAGTTTGTTTTCCAGCTTTACCTCGAGTTTCGAGAAAGTTCCGGGCTAGTCCCCCGCATGCGACAAGGCTCTGGACGTCAACGAGGCGAGAACCTCGTTATGGCTGCCAACTCCTGATTCCACCAGCTTCACAGCGACAGCCATCTCTGTGGTAAGGTGATCAGGCCCTTTAGACCTGGTTAGATAAAACATATTTCCTTCCTAATTGGAGACTACCTCAAAGTGGCTCTATACGATGTTCATCACGTGTCCGCGGATCCTAGGACATAATATAAGAAAAGTTTACCCAGCGTCTAGGGGATTCCCCATCCTACGGCCTAGGCAGACCTATATTAAGCCCTCGGGGGCCTTTTAAGGAACGATTATAACTAGTCGTACTAATGCTAACCTAAACCTGGCGAAATAGATCGTCGCTATATGACGAAGAAAAACAAACGCCCTAGTGGTCCCCTCCCGAAGAAGCGAAGGACATTAGGTCTATCTCAGTCCAACCGCCCTCCACCTCCCCCTCACCTCAACTCCACCACCTCGTCGTCAAACATGGCCTTTGGTCAGACTCATCCTCCACCCCCGACTGCCCCTCGCGCTGAAAGAGACTCTCCCCGTGGAAGCAGCAGTCACTTCGCGTCTGCTTCTGACCGCGGCCACCCTCAGGAGTCGAGAAGGCGTAGATCAAGATCGAGATCGTATAGTCCTGATCGACCCCGCTATAGGGTACGAGAAGAGAATAATTACCGGCCGGACTACGAGGACCGTGACCGCGACCGGCGTCCTGGTCTACCGCGGCGGAATTTCTCTGAGCGGGGTAGCCCTTATAGTGGTATCTAGCCCTAGTTTCTCCTCTAGACGTATCGTAAAAGCAATATCGGCTAACATAGGACCAGAAACAAGAAGTCCGAATGCCTGGAGCCCATCAGGCCCCACTGGAGCAAGCATACAGAGTGCTACAAAGCCTACTGCCCCCCTAATGGTGCCGCGCAATGTACTAGCAAAAACTCCTAATATAGGTCCTATTCCACTAGTTCAAGCCAGCACAAGCAAAATTCCACTAGAGTCTGTCAAACCCCCCACGCCCAGCAAAAGGTTCACTACGGAAAACAGCAACGTAGCGTCGCAAAAGGCCACAGAGCCAAAAGCTACGCCTGCTACTCGAGATCCCTCCTGTGCAGTATTCCCCCCTCAATCTAGTGTACAAACTGCTGCTTCCGCTGCTTCCAAAGGCATGAATAATGCCTTAGGGCAGTACTTTGGGGAGACCACAGCTTTACTCGCACTCAAGATTGAGCTGGAAAACTGTAGGAGGAAGAGAGACAAACGGAAGTCGGAATACGAGAGAGGCAGGATAAACGACTCCAAATTTCCCGCTATCAAAGAGCACCGCATATCTGCACTTCGTCAAGCAGAGGAGGCTCTGAATATAGCTTTAAGTAAGGTGACCGAGGAGGAACATCGCCACCGCTCTCTCTCGAGCCAAGTCTCTGAGCAGGTGCTCCCTGAGATTCTCAAGCTGACAACAAATACGCTAAATTCTCAAACGAAAGCAAACAGTCGGCTCGAAAAGGTCGAAGAGGAGCTAAAGAAGTTGCAAGAGGAAAAAGCTCGCAATTATGCCGAAAACCTCAAATTTCAGGAAGAGTACAAGAACCAGCAACAAGAAAATGAAAATCAACAACAAGAAAATAAAAACCAAGTTGAAAAATTAGAGAAAATGCTCCAAGACTTGACGCAGGCCACTCAAACTAAGTACTCCACACTTGAGGCCAAGATCAAGAGTAACGACCAAAATCCCGAGGTTATCGAGCTGCAAAAGCAGATAGCTAGTCACGCTACGGATTTGGTCCAAATCAAAAGTTCGGAGAAGAACATAGAAGATGAAGTTGTCTCGAGCAAGCTGGGGTTACAAGCGATTAGCTCTAGTGCGAGCGCCCTAGAAACAAGAATTTTAAGCTTAGAAGAAGCATCATCGTCAAAGATCGAATCTCAAGAATCTCAACTAGACATTCAAACAATCACTCGCCTCGATGAGCTTGAGAGTGCATTAGAAAAAGCTTATCAGGAAGCGGCAAAGGCCAGCAGGGAGGTGATTGAGCTTGTCAAGAGCGTAGGGCTTCTCACTGAGGACTATGCAAAGGTCGAAGATCTTCCCTATAAAGCTAGAGTGATTGACAGCTCAATTGAAAAGTTGGCCGAGCGAGTTGAAAAGTTGTCGGTAGAGTGGACCACGGAGTGCAAAAAAATCAAGAAAAATGCTTCTATTTTGGACGGTCGAGTCCGGGCATTTGAGGCGCAATACGATAACAAGAGAGGCTTGGTCTTAAGCAAATCTTCGGAGTCTATATCATCGTCACCAGGTCCTGGAACGGTGTCGGGCCAAAATCCTTCTATTGCCAAGATGGAGGAGGCATTAGGTCGTGTAGACCGCCTAGAACAGGGAATGCCGAACCTTTTAGATAAGGTGGAGGCTCGTGTTAAAGCTCTCGTTAACAAAGAAATAACTGATTTCTCGAAGACGTTTGATGAGCTATTAAATACAGACGTCAATTCACGATTCACTGCCATGGATGCTACATTGACATCGACCATTGGACAAGTCACAGCACGTTTGAGCCAGCATGTTCCGCCTGCTGCTCCTCCTGCCAGTTCAAATCCCGCAGCCCTGCAAGATGAATTTGCCACTTTTAAATCAGATCTGTTGCAGCAATTCGAGGACTTCAAGCAATATATAGTCGACGATACGGGCCGCCAGCTTCAGAACATTCCGCAACTCATCAAGCCGTCTCTAGCTAACTTGAAAGCTGACATTGAAAATACCCTGGCGATCTATCTGGAAAATAAACTCGGATCGCTAACTCTGACTTGCGAGTCGAACGAAATTCAGACTCAGAACCTTGCTTCTAGAATTGAGCAAGTCGACAGTCAACAACTCGCACGTAATATCCTGGATCAAATCTTCACCACGTATCCGGCTCTATCGAATGTTACTAATACCGCCGAGGTCATTAACGGAATTAATATTAAGATGAAGGATATTGAAACAAGTCTTGAAAAGGTTAGACAGCAGACCACTCCTCAACCATCAGCTGAGCCTGGGCAAGGCTGGCGACAAGAAATGGATCTAGTGACCCAAGATGTGGCAAAAAATAGTTCGATTTTGAAGCTGCATGAGGAGCGACTCCAGATACAACAGAATTTGGTTACCGGATTTCAAGATCAGTTCACCAATTTCAATAGCCAGATTAACACGTTCGAAACGGAGGGTACCAACTTCAGAAATGAGGTTAATACCCATTTTGCCAAAGTCGAGACTGGCTACGCTGGGCTCAAGAACTCTATCCAGGAACTTACGACTGACAGGGGAAACCTCAAGACCCGTGTGAATCAGCTTGGAACCGAGATATCTAGCCTGAATGATCGAGCTGATAATCTTCATAGCGACAATCTTAAAACCAAGCAAGATTGTGCAGAAATTATCATGGAAAGTGAAACCAAAGTACTGCTGGAGGCAAAAGCAGATTGGGAAGCTCAGATTTCTTCAATTGGTGAGATACTTATCAAAAAAGACCAGAAGCTTTCAGAAGTCGAGACAGACTTAGGGTCGCAAATCACTGCCATTGATGCTCGTGTTGGGACGGTCGAAAGCCATCCTGTACTAGCTGGAAGTTGGGCTAGTTCTGCGCAAATCGCGTCTCTGGATAGCCGTGTCAAGATCCTGGAAGAACACTGTCCTATCTCTGCCCAACCTCAGCCAAATTCGGCACAGAGAGCTGGTCCTCTAACAGCATTGCAACAATCAAATCCACCAAAACCACCCTCTATGACGGCCGGGGTGCAACCCCGGAGAAAAGAAAATAAAGACAGGAAGAGAAGGCATAACCGAGCATCAAGTCCAACAAACTCTCAGGAGACGAACCCCTCTAAACGTTCGAAGAAAGATCGCACCTCGCGGTCATTTCGTGCCCCTCCAGATGGCGACTCCGACCCTGATTTCAATGCTAATGATCTCGAAATCGAAAATAGTGAAGTAGAGTGAGTTTCTTCACTGCTATTAAAACTCAATAGTGCGTAATCTAATCCTTTTTCTTTCATTTAGCATCAAGCCGATAATTGACAATACTAGTCAAGAAGAGAATATAGCTCCTGCTAAAGCTGGGGCTAATCGCCGGGTTGTTATCATTGACGACAGCGATTAAACACAGAGAAGAGAAAATCTCCGAATTCTCTTTAGCTCCTAGGGGACTTTTCTTGTGCCTAATAGGCTATTTCCTTGCATGTGTTATTACAACATAAATAGGGGAGGAGGATATAAATCAGGGAAAAAAGGGCTCCTTTATCACGACTTTTACTATTCGATTGCCGAGAAACTCCACGATTCGGCCTATAATTTCGTCCTTCATTCGACTCCTTGATTCTCTTATAGCTGCCTTTCTCTCGTCGTCATCAACGCTTCTTGGCAACAAGCCTTGTTACCATCGAATCTTAGCAGCAGTAATCAAAAGCGACAGCGAGTCCAGTTTCACGAGTCTTTCAACTATAATACTAGGGGTTACTAGAGAAAAGGAAAATATACTAGCCAAGCTTTTTTCTACCTTCTTAGCTAATAATTATTAGAAGTAAAATATTATTTAAAAAATCCTATCTATAGTCAGCTGCGCGCCCTAGGCTTGGCATCTGCGCCTCTGTCTTTCTGCCTAAAAAGCAGACGAGTTTAATATTGGCGTGCTAAAATATACGTAGGCGTGATATAATGTACCTAGGGGTGAGAGAAAATATATTAAGCATATGTTTATTTTTAGATATAAGAAGATTCTATTTTTAGAAAAATAAGCCCTAGTTTTAACCTTCGTCCTTGTTTTTACTCTACTTTTATAATAAGGTTTTAGCTTAATTACGGCGGTATGATTAAATTAATAAAGAAAGAGGCGTCGATATATTATTATTTAAAATTCTAAAGTAAGAAGAATAATAAGAGCTTATATAAATATATAAAGCACGCTAAGTAATATACTTTAATCACTACGTAATTAATGCCCTTTTACTAAGAGGGTATGTCTTTATAAAACTTAGGTATGCTTTAAAAAGGCGGTAAGTAATTAAGTAAGTATATATATTAATTCTTTTAAGGTTAATTATATAAATTATATTATTTAAGTAAAACTATATAAATTATTATAAGGCCTATATATAAAGAAGTAACGACTTTTAATTTCTTAAGCCGCTATATACACCGTTATAACTAAGAACTAATAAGCTAAGTTAAGACTATAATATTAATTAAGTTAAGGCTTAGGTCTTAAAGTTTTTTTATTTTTACTCTTTTTATTCTTCTTTTCTTTTAAGTTCACTTATAAGGGTTTATATAAGAACTAAAGATTTAGCTTAAATAATAAAAAGATTTAAGTTAAAATTTAATTTTTTAAAAAGTTAAAAAGTATTTATTTTTTAGTTTTTTCTTTTTTATTTTAAATACTCTTCTTTATAACAGCTGTCTTAATATAACAGCTGTTTTAACTATTACTACTATAATAATATAGTAGTTATAAAGTTAGTTTATTTAAAAGGTTAAGTTTAAATACTTAGACTTCTTAAGTATAAGTCTCTTAAGTAAAGGTTAATATATTATAGTCCTTATTTAATAATTATTTAATAAGTGATATTATAATAATAAGTATATATTACTATCTTAAGTTAAGTATAAAGCCTTTATTTAAGTATATAAACATTCTTACTTATATAAAGCCTTTATATTATATTAAAGTCTAAAGCCTTAAAGTCTTTTTTATAAAGTCTAGCTTTATAAAGTCCTAGACTTTAGCCTTTAGGACTCCTTACTTAACGACGTTACTTAACCTAGGTTTTACTACTAAGGGGCATTCTTATTAATTAAGCCTAAGGTCTTTAGTTATATAAGTCGTAATATTATCTCTTATCTTTTCTAACGTCGTTCTTAACGCTTAAATCATAGCTAAGGGAATTATTATAAAAAATCAAACGCTTTCTCTTATCTTATTATATTATTTATTTATTATAATAAATAAAACAGCTTCTTCTTTTTGCCTTACGACCTAAAGCCTTCTTAAGAAACTATATTTAATAAAAAGAGATATAAACGACTTAAACTAGCCGTTTTAATTAAAAATATAAGTGTTATTATAGTTCTTTATAATAACTATATTAAAAATCAAAGAAGATATATAGTATATAGCGCTTAAAGCCCTTATTATTTAAAGTGTATTTAATTAAAGCATTTTATTAAGAAGTATAATACTTAGTTTAAGGCTTTTTAAACTTAAAAGAGTAAAGTTTTATAAAGCTTAAACTAGCGGTCCTTAGAGCGTTAGCTTATTAATCTAAAGAAATAAAAGAAGCTAGCGTATTTTAAATAATAAAAGGCAGCCGCCTAAATTAACTAGTTATATTATTAATAAAAATTCCTTAAAAAGCGCTAAGAGAAAATACTTTATTAAGGTCTTCGCTACTTAAATAAACTAAATATTTTAAAGATAAAAGAAAAGTAAAAAAAGGAGTATTAAGAATAAGTAAAGCGCGAAGGCGTTATAACTAGTTTTAATATAGTCTTTAAGATACCCTTCTTTTTAAATCCTTTTTAAAATCAGCTTATTACTTTTAAAAGCGGCGAAGTAAGTTCTTTAAACTTTATAAGTTTTCTTTTAGTTCTTAAGTATCGTCTTATTTTATATAGCCTTTTTATTATACTTTATATAACGGCTAACTATCCTTTTCTTTAGCTTATTTAATAATAGCCTTAACTTTATATTAGATTATTTTCTTTTCTTTTAAGAGTTTTAATATTATAGTTAATATATTAACTAATATTAGTTTTAATAAAGAAATATAAAACACTAGATTGATTTTTATATACTTTAAGAGTTTTAAATAATAATTAACTTTTTTTATAACTATTTTAATCTTAAATAATTTAATCTTCTTATAATTAAGTTTATTTAATAGTCTTATTATTTTAATATTTTATTTAAAAAGATAAACTTTATTCTTCTTTTTAAGTCTTAGTCTTTTAAGACGTTTTTAATTATAATAAAACACTAAGCGTTTAGTATAAAACTAGATATTTATAAATAATTATTTATATAGTTATTTTAATCGATTTATATTAATTTTTATATAATATACGTTTTTTTTAATAGTTCTTAGTTCGTAGTATATAATAAAGTAATAGCTATAATTTACTTTAAATAATAAGACTTTAGTTATCTTTATAATTATATTATTATATATAAATTAAGCTATAAGTAATAAAGCTACTTAATTTATTTATTAATAATCGATATAATATCTTAAGTACTACTTTAGGACTTAATTAATATATTTTATTTATTTATTTATTTATAAGTAAAACGATATTAATATCTTATAATATATTCTTAATAAACTAACTAAGGATTATTAAAA
>QYAM01000221.1:0-13695 GCA_003988965.1 Neobulgaria alba
GGGGGGGGGGGGGGGGGGGGGGGGGGGGGGGTAAGGGGGTTTATGTGCCGGACGTCGTCACTTCGGGGGGTTTAATACGCATCGGGTTTTATATTATCAGTCTGCTTTACTTGTCGTTGTTTTTGGGGGCTTCTAGGCTCGAAGATGTTTCAAATGGATGGAGATGGGGATGTTTGCTTGCTTAGAGGCAAGGGGGAATGTGATGCAGATGTATCGATATTTTTAATATTACTTATTCACCCCACTTCTACTTGACTTACTTGTTTCATGTCACAGTTGACATTACCTGCCGTGTTGATTTGAGATTTCCCGCGTGTTTTCGATGAGAGGAAAGGGATCTGGTGGAAGGGTGGGCATAGGCAGGCAAGTAGGCAGGTGTATAAGAACATTTTTCATCTTTAATATTTGGTTGGTTATGAAATCCTTTCATTTCAATCCACATTTTCATTATAACGTCTATCCATGCGTAACGAGAAACCACCCGTGCCAAGAAATTTTATAGGTACTTTACCTTCAAACCTCAAAAAAAAACGAATGCACATAGGCAGCCCAAATATTTTCCGTGCTAGCTATGTTCTATAGTCATTTCTAAACATATTGAGATCCCTCACTGAAAAAATTAAAACACTAAGTTAGGCTTTTCTTAGCTTGGATTATAGCATGCCTTCTCTTGAAGTGTATAATACAGTTCCTTCCCCAAACCTCCACCCTGGTGCTTCTCGCCCTTCAACTTTCCATATACGGTGGGCACCTAGGTTATCTATATCTAATTTCATGCCTAAAAGCATTTTCAAGCTTTGTGGCGGCTCTATCTTGCAGATTTAGCTAAAGTCGCCACGCAGATCAGTACTTTTGCCGAGGCAGCAGGCCATTTTGGGTATAGCGTGCTAAAAGCTACACCTCTGAATATGGGTAATTCAGAGAACTGACACGTGACTATAAGAAAACGCCCTAATATTCAGGCAAGCATCAGTGGAGCATTTTCTGGCTAACAAGTCTGTCATCACATTCTCTTCTACCTCTATAAGGAGTTCGACAGATTTCTCACAAGCATATCTAGTCAGCCTTCCTCTATCAACTTATCATCGCCCTAGTGACCTTCGTAGTAAGCTAGTGAGAGCGAAGGTCGAGGCGTCTTAGGATTTAACAGAAATAAAGCATTTTACATAGAAGAGTAACCTATTAACAGTTAGTACGAGTGGATTAATTATTACTGCTACTACGCCATATATGCCACCAAGTCTAATTGTTTTACTATAATCTAGCGCGTATACGATTCTACTATAAGAAATGTAATTCGAAACGAACGAAGACTAATAACTACCTACTCCTCCTACAACAACATATAGAATTGTCCTTTACAACCTACACTTTACCACATCGGCGCAACAGGTGCGCTCTATATTATTAAGGGGATATCTCGAGTCAAATTTTCTAGCTCTGCCTCTGGCGGTAGTTCTAGCAGATCTGCCTCCGCAGTATTTGTGTGCATCGGAGCACGTCTCGGCGTGCTTTTTCTGACTTTTTTCGTAGCACGCACCATTTCTAGCTCGGATTCTGGCTCTGGCTCTGGCTTAGGCTCATCTTGATTACTTTTACGCTTCCGGCCACGTTTTCCCTTGCCTTTAACGAAGTCCTTCGCAGCACGCGCTGCTTGTGCCGCCTCGATATCCTCAAAACTCATTACCTTTCCCTAGCCCTTCCTAAGCACGTTTGACTTAGTCGATCTTCGAACTTTAGCTTCGCTATTTATCTTCTTCAACAGCTGCTTTTTATGCTCGAGGAGGGCACAGTAGGCTATAGCTTTCTAGCCGGCGTTGGCAAGCTTTTGTATGCGCCTCTGCACTCGAAGAGTGTCGGTCTTATTAAGTGTCGAAGCGTCCTGTTGTATTCTGTTATATAACGATAAAAAAGCCTCTGCTAAAACTGGTGTAATAGGCGTTTGTGGTACTTCGTCTAGTAGACTAGAATCCGTCCTTATCTCCTTAGTTCCTAGCACAATCAGTTGCGTAGGAGGCTTCGGAGTACGCCTAAGGACTCTATCTTAGTTAAGCGGAAACAGACCAGTCGCAGCCTAGGCGCTAGTGATATTCCTCTTTAAGAACGCCTTATGTCTTACAGAGCTATATAGAAGAGTGAAATGCTCCTTACCGACCGTGTTTATACCTCCGCGGAACAGTCGTTTAACTTCGTCACGATACGTAGACTTTAAGGATACAAAAACCGCAATATCGCAAGGCTGCAGCTTATAGGATATGTGAGAGGGCAGGCGACATAAAAGAATATTGTTTTTAAAACAAAATTCTAGAATTTTAAGGGTCTCGTGTGTTCTAAAGCCGTCATATATTAGCACGCGTGGCTTCCCGTTTGCCTATCCTTTGGTTTAGGGATTAAATACACGCTTAAGCCACTCGAAGCTAATCTTTAAGTCGGTATATCTAGATTCGGAGCACGCGTAATGCCATCCGGAGGTGGAAAACGTGGTCTAGTTACTTCGGTGGGTTGTGGCTAGCCAAATAATCATTAGTAATAAGGACCTACCGTTTGCACTTATACACTCGATAGCAGTCACCATCGTGCGCTTAACAGCCGCACCTCTATAGTCTCGCAGATCGTTCTTACTTATAAGGACCTTAAGGGAGCTAAGCATATATAACATGACTCCCGTCTCGTCTATGTTATAGACATTCTCTAGTAAGATAGCCGGATCTTATAATACCTTCTTAATCACATTAAACCAATAGATAATCTTATTATATATATTGTTCTTATGGCGCTTCCAGTCCATCGCTTATACTCGTCTGGCTTTAAGTTCTAAGTGACGCTTTTAAAAGCCTTAAGCCCAGTTCTTGTTTAAAGGCTTGATCGCTTTATTATTTGTCGTAGAACGCCGGCGGGCGATAATATAGGCAAGGGAAGCCAAAAACTTTATTAGAACAAGGGTTCCGAGGTCAGCCTCTAATATCAAATGCTTTACAAGAGCCTCCTCCTCCGGAGGTTTAAGATATAGTTGGCCTCGGGCCTTGTCTTCGATCGATGGTCGCCTAAGCGCACGATGATTTAGGGTGGAGATAGGAACATCACTTCGTTTCGATATTGCATCATATGTTCGAGGCTCTCCTAGCAGATCGCGCCCTATAAGGGCTCGACTGGCACGATCGGTCATGGCAACCTGTCGATTGATAGATAAAAGAGGAGAAGGAGCAGCAGAGGACGGATACGAACGGTTTGCCAGCCAACCAAAATGGTCACGTGACTGTCCATCGAAACTTCTAGAAGGACATTAACGTCCGTCCCTGCGTGGCGGAAAACCCGGTGTGCTGGAAATGACTAATAAGATCGCAAGGATCGCGGAATTTTCTCCACTAGGACCTCTTTAAATCAACCACATCAAAAGCTTTTTATATTTAAAGCTAGTAATAAGTTTATCACACGAGTTTTATTTATACAGCGACTTGCGAATGTTGAAATTCGTCTAATTTTCCGGCACATAGGGTTTTCCGCCACGCAGGGACGGACGTTAAGTTACATCGCCAGCTCTTTGTCATAAGCCAAGAACATTAACCAGCGTCTTATAATCACTACCCTTCCGAACAAATCCTTGCCATTACTAGCAATAGACTGTTTCTCGGCCATTAAACACTAATTAGAGACATAGCTAATAATAAGTAAAGAAGGATTTATAATTAAGAAGAAAGACTAATCGAGATCGAATCCGGCGTGGCATTTTTGGATTAGATGGAGGACATAATGTGCCAAGCATTTTAATAAGCAATGGCTTAAATCTTATCTACTTAGATTTATAACTTAAATACGTTCTTTAGTAAGGCTCCTAGGTGGCGATTCGGCGACGGAACAGAGGAGGATTATTGCCCTAGATATCGGCTTTTATACTAGCCATCAATGTGTCTAGATCATAGCTTATAGAATTTGATATCTGGCTTAATACTACGAGGATGCCAAAATTCTTCGCCTCTATATCGATCTTAATATTAAAAAGGAACTAGAATATTAACTTTTGTATATATTCGGCCGCCTAGTGCAATGTAGTCTAACTATCGCAACATCGAGCGTCAATGTCTATATCCCTCTTAATTAATTGCTCCACGACAGCTTGATGCCTATACTAGGCCGCTAGGTGGAGTGCTGTTGCTTTATAATCATTCCTGTCATCGATTATCGCATCCGCTTCGAGCAAAAGTGTTACTACTTTTTTATGACCTACATTAGCTGCCTAATACAATGCTATCTAATTATAATAGTCCTTAGCTCTAACATCTGCTTTTGCTTTAAGTAGTAAACCTACTACCTCGTTATATCCTCGATTTGCTACCTTATGTAGTGCACTTTCTCCCGATTTTAAAGGCCCTGTCCTAGAGTTTATATCGGCTTCAGCCTCGAGTAGTTTATATACTATTGCTCTATTCTTAATATCAGCAGCCAAATGTAGTCCTAACTCGCCGTATTCTCCCCCTCGCTGGTTGACATCGGCTTCTACGTCGACTAAGAGTTAGACTACAACCTCGTGCAAGCTCTTAGCAGCCCACGACAGCGGCGTACGACTATACTTGCTGTCTATTAAGTTGTGCTCAGCGCCTTGTTCGAGCAGCAGCTTGACCACATGCTCGTGTCCGCGTTTAGCTGCCTATAATAGTGGCGTCCGTCTATAACTATCCTTTATATCGAGGGGATTATTATTAAGCAGGCCGAGTACCGCATTGCCGACTCCGAAGAATACTACGAGATAAAGCCTAGTTATCTGCCTTAGTACTTCTTAACTATATTTCACGTCATTATGGTATCGCTTAAAAGCCATTAGCACTTAAGTTAATGCCTCGACATAAGCTTGTTTCCGAAGGAAGTTTAGAACACTTTGGCAGAAGGTCGAAATTTCTTAAGCGTGATGACCCTAGTTATATACTACATAGTTGTAGAACTTATTCGATTAAAGCCGTTGTTCGAACTCGTTGTGACTCTAACAAACTCCATTTTCGAACTCGTTAAATAGGAGATAGGTAACGCAAGTTATTATAATATTGGCTTACGCATCTAGAAACCACTACGTCCGTGTTCGATCGAAATATTCCTATGCTATATAATAGACTAATCGAATAATTCCACGTTCCTTATTAAGTGTAACTAACCTAGCATATATAGAAACCATGTCTTCGATTTCTAGGATATTGGCTTCGTTAAGCTAGGAGTCGCTAATCTCGACACTAAGCGCGTGCTAAAGCTTTATTATAGCGAGCGGTCTCTTCGCGTAAATAATCTATAATAACACTTGTTTAGTAAGCTCTTTTTAGTCTTCGATTTAACTATTGATCCGTTCTATAGCACCCTTATATATATAGTCATATACTAAAGATCTATAGACTAGATTCTTTAAAGCGGTTCGGACTGCTTTTAGCGATCTCTTCCCTTTTAATAATTCGAGATAGAGTTATATAAGTAGAAACCTAGTAGAGTTAGCACGATCCGAATAGTAGTCGAAGTAATTAGTATATATCCTGTCTATAGTATTAACAACATTCGTCTTAATTTCTTATTAAAGCTTAGGACTCCGAGCTATAAATCTTAGAAGCTGGCTTATACGACTATCTAGGTATCTTCGTACATCTTCTTCGCTAGCGCGGATCTCTAGCTTTAAGCTCCCCTTAAACTCCTATTCGATGCTTAATATATGCCGTGATATAGCAAAAAGATTTATATTGCAGCTTGCTTAAAGGTTAAAGAGGCTAGATAATAGTCTTTGTCGATAACTATCAGAGATTTAGTATTCGTTAAGTGTATCAACGACAATAAAGACTCTTAAATATACTGCCGCCACGACTTAGAGGGTTCCTAAGATTTCGTCAAGTGAAGGTCGCGTCCTTTTGTATCTATGCTAGTCGTAGAGCGATTGCACACTATCTAGTATAGAAGGCTGCTCTTAAACAAATTGCTTTAATAAACTGCTAACTAGATCCTTAAACTTTTGTTTATACTGTCGTCGGTAGTCGCAATAGAGGTATGCTATGCCAATATTGCGGTCATTTTTAAACCGTGTTAATAGCTCTTTTACCACGATTGACGTGAGAGTTGTCTTTCCCGCTCTAGGAATGCCTAGGCAAAATAAAGTCCGCTTATTAGTTTCTACCCACGCATTAAACTCTGCTGAGTCAAGTAGCCATTGGCCTGTCTGTGCTTGCCGTCGTTTTATAAACTCGCTCTATTATAGTACATAATCGACCGAGGTAATCCAGTCAAGTATAGTCTGACGGCTTTGATCTTCTTAACTTCGTACTAGCACAACCATGTTATCCCGATTAAGAAGGCTAGTGAACGCGTTAAGTAACCCAATATTTGTGCCGATGCGGTTACGGAGCTGCTTAATATCTTCTGGCTCCTATTTTAGTCTCTTCCACATCCTTTTCACCCTTTTCATTACACACCTGTGGTCGGACTCGGTTTCGTCATACTCTTCTAATGTGAGTTCCAGCTGGTCAAGAATATTCCTACAACCTTTTGCAATCTGCTTTAGCTCTGCCTCTTGTTTATTCCGAAGTTCGCGATTAGAGATAACGACTTCGATATTAAGGAGGACGATTAAGAGGCTTCTAACTCTGTTCTAACAACGAAGTCAGCATTGTTATAAATATGCTCTAGGTACTTACTCGTCAGAGATAGCATTAAATTAACTCGGCGCGTCGACGAAGTCTTTGCGTATCTTGTTTATAAGCTCAATCACCTTAATAAGGTCGCCGATGCTAAATCCAAAGCTCATTGTTATTCGAGCACAGCTCTTTTATCAGCATACCTAAAAAGGACAAGAGAGAGGAACGAGAAAGGCAGAGAACAGAAGAAGATTGCCTTTCGACTTCGTAAACAAATTTTGTATATACTCGGTCTCGCGAGGCTGAACGAGGCAGACATAGGCTTAGTGCGCTGGCCATGTTGGCTTGCAAAATAGGCTGATAGAGGGTTATTCACGCCCTAATAAAGCTCAGCTAAGGAGGTAGACGAACAACTTTTATGTCTATGGTCGATGACGCGGCACAATCTTTAAGCATACAATACATTTGCGGATTGTTCTTATAATTCGCTTCAGGCAGAACTGGGGTTATATACCACAATTTCATAATTTACCAATATACGGTAAAACCCCACATAAATACCGTATATGCTAGTAGCGTGATTAAATAATCATATTACCTAAGCTAGGAGTTCGCTAATTCGCTTGGCGTATTTTTTGCCGCTCTCCTCTGTCCGGACAAAACTTGGCAACACATTATCTTGTGCTTTTGCATCTCGAGACTTAGGGAATGTGTTCTTCTTGAGTTTCAGTTTCTTGCTAAAGCGCCGAAAGCCAGCGATTAGCTAATAGTTGTAACAAAGTAAGGGGAACGCTAATGTGACTTCCTGACGCCGTCGACGGCACGACCCATCAGCTTGCCAAAACGTAATAATTTGCCGCTGCGAATCGAATACTGAGAGAGAATTGGTCATGGAACATATTAATATCAATTCAATCAATGTATTTTAAAAGTAGCCCGTGTACAACCCTTTACTTTTTTTTTTTTCTCGCCACGGGTGGTTTCTCGTTACGCATGGATAGACGTTACATAAGATCATTTTTCATCTACATCCACTCCTTCCACTTCCTTCGACATCACTTTTCATCATCTTCAACATTCGTAGGCTATGAGATCCTTTCATTTTCAACCAAATCTTCACCTTTATCCACTCCTTCCATTTCCATCTCATTTGATATCATACGATTCTCTGCTCTAGAAAATTATATAAGATCGTTTTTCATCCATTCTATTTCCTTCTAACTGAACAACATCATCATCAAACTTTAATATCATCTCTTCAAGCTTATCTCCTTAAGCCTTCCCAGTCCAAGTTTACCTCTTTAACATCATCTCCCAACTGCAACCAGAGCCTGGAAAAAATGTTCCAGCGCATGTTCCAGCGCACCATACACTGTTACCACAGCCTGGAAATTATTTTTCGGCGCATCGCACACTTCCCTCCACCTCAACATTATTCTTCGACCTCATCCTCATCCTTATCCTCATCTTTACCCCCTAACTCATCGACTCCCCTCCATCTCATCTGACCTATCCTCATCTACGCCATCCTCACCCTCTAACTACCTCCTCAACTCCACCATCATCCTCCAACCCCCCTCCAAACTCCTCCGACCCCCTCCTCATCATCATCCTCCGACCTCACCCAACCTCACCTTCTAACCCCTCCGACCTCATCAGCTTCATCAATTCCAACCTATCCTTACCAAATAACACTTTTAAAAAACTACAGGACCCTAAGAAAGGGCTACTTATATAAAGAAAGAAAGAAAGAAAGCGGAGGTTATAAGAAAGGACCTACTAACCAAGAATCTAAAGTTAGATAGATTTTAGAAGGAATCTTTTAATCTCTTACGACAACAGACCTATGAGAATTTCCACCACTACTCCAAAGAACAAGTTGCCAGTAATGACAACTAGACCATAATTGGATTTCTAGCAACAGCAGCAACAAGGCCCCAACAACAGCAGCACCAGTACCAGCACCAGCAAATAATCAAACCGATTCGCAAAATGATTTATTTTTAAGAAACCTAGTTATTTAAGTATTCAAAAAGGAAAAGGTAAGCATGTACCAAGGACAGGCAGGCAAGGGAAGCCAAGCTAATTATAGAAAATTCCTGCAGTGGTCTTTCTAAGTCCATTGGAATATCCTTAGTCCATCCACTCTATTCTATCAGAGTCAATCAATCCAACGGAAAAGGCGCGACCTTGCCTGATAGAGATAGAAATGAAAAGTAATGGTTGAGGGGGAGGTTTTTCAAATTTTCCGCTTACATATTTCTTCCTTTCTTCCTTTCATCCCTTCCACACCGAAGGGAACGTCTTGGTTCTACCTCCAGCCAGCTAACCAATGAACCAGTTCACGAAAGACGAGACGAGACGGAGATGAGAATCGTCTTGTCTTGTCTTGTCTTGTGCCAAGGGGCCTTTTCTACTAATTATCCTGGTCTTGAATTGATGGATGGATTGTAATTGGGATGCAGGACTGGCGATGCGAAGACTACGCTTTTGGTGGGTGGGTGGTAGGGTGGGGGAGTTGGAGCCCATGGATTGATGGGAACTTCAATGGATTTTGGAAGAATTGAAACATAAATTAATGGGAAGTTGGAACCATGGATCGATGAGAACTTCCAAGGAATTTTAGAAGGTTCAAACCGTGGATTAAGAGGAAGTTTTCATTTTTGGAAGTCTTGTAGAATCATATATAAAATCACCTGTATTAAAATCCTTACCTCATCTAAGTTCGATAATTATAAATTATATGTGCCACTTTATCTGAGCTTTTTCTAAGAAATAACAATTAGATTATTTGTATTCTTAGTGGTGGGCGAGTTGGATTGATTGATGGGAATTTCAAGGGATTTTCATTTTGGAAGGTTCACACCGTGGATTAATGGCAAGTTGGACCTACGCATCAATGAAAACTTCATCTTGGAATGATATAAAATCACTCGTATCAAAAATCCTCAAACCCTCAAATCCTCACCCCAACAATGAAAAAAATGGGCAAAGTTGCGTGTGGCGATCACGATCACGTGAGATGGCCGCTGGATTTGTAACTGAGAATCGTCGCCTCTATCTAGACAGACACGCCCTCCTCCCTTTGACCTCGACCTCGACCTCGACCTCGATGGGTTGCTGGACGACACTTCCCACCTCCCCACTGCTAACACCATGGGCGAAAGGCAAGGAATCCGCCTGACTACCTGGAACGGTAAGGCTGCGAGCCCGTCTTTGTCCTCGACGTACTGACTGACCGCCCGCCCACAGTCAACGGCATCAGGTTGGTGGCCACACGCACGCAATGCTGCTGAACGTCCCCCGCTGAACGCACACAGGAACCCTTGGGCATACCAGCCATGGAGGCGGGAGCCCACCTTGGCCGTACGTCTGGCCCTCCCTCCCCTCACGAACACCTCCCCAGACGAGCATCTCCCCTCACGAGCATCTCCCCTCACGAGCACCCCCCCTCATATGCCGTCCTAACCACGCCGCCAGGCCATGTTCGACCTCCTCGATGCCGACATCGTCATCCTACAGGAAACCAAGATCCAGCGCAAAGATCTGCGGGACGACATGGTGCTGGTCCCCGGCTGGGACGTCTTCTTCAGCCTCCCCAGGCACAAGAAGGGTGTGTGTGCCCCCCCCCCTTCCCTCACCCGCCGCCGTGGGCGAGAATTTGCTTGCTGACGCTGCGTGCCGTGCCCAGGCTACTCCGGCGTCGCCATCTACACCCGCACTGCCGTGTGCGCACCCATACGTGCAGAGGAGGGCATCACGGGCGTCCTGACCCCGCCAAACTCGTCGACTAGCTTCGGCGAGCTCCCCGAGGACCAGCAGGTGGGGGGCTACCCTTCGCCCGCGCTGTGGTCCGGCCGCGGCCTGGATGCTCGCGCCATCGATGCGGAGGGGCGATGCGTGGTCCTGGAGTTCCCGGCTTTCGTCCTCCTGGGCGTGTACTGTCCAGCAGATCGAGACGAGACCAGGGATGATTTCCGGATGGCCTTCCTCGAGGCTGTGGATGCCCGTGTGCGGAACCTGGTGGCGGCGGGGAAACAGGTGGTGCTCGCGGGGGATTTGAATGTGGCACGGGAAGAGCTGGACTCTGCAAGAGCGGATGAGCAGCGGCGGAGCAAGGGCGTGACGGCAGACCAGTATGTATCGACTCCTGCGAGAAGAATGCTCAACCAGCTGGTGATGGACGGGAGGGTCGTGGGGGAACGAGATGCTGGCCGCGAGAGCCCCGTCCTGTGGGATCTCTGTCGATCGTTCCACCCGGGCCGTAAGGGCATGTTCACCTGTTGGGATCAGAAGTTGAATGCCCGTCCGGGCAACTACGGCTCGAGGATCGACTACGTTCTCTGCACCGCCGGTCTGCGGGACTGGGTGTCGGAGTCCAACATCCAGGAGGGACTCCTCGGCTCTGACCACTGCCCCGTGTACGCTGTGCTGAGCCCGAGGGTTCGAAAGGACGGACAGGAGCTGGATCTCGTCGATCTGATGAGCGATGGGCTTTTCACAGGCGGGATCCGCAACCGAGAATGGTCCTCGAAAGACCTTCTTCCCCTGTCGGCGAAGCTGATCCCAGAGTTCAGCAGACGTCGCAACATCAAAGACATGTTCATCCAGCGGCCAGATGCAGAGAATGCTGCCGACCCCGCAGCGGCGTCCAAGGTTGCAGCGAGGAAGAGGTCGCTGCTTCCAACAAGTCCAGCGGGGCCTTCAAAGCGTAGCAGAGGGTCGAAGACGCAGAGTCGTCTCACAGGTTTCTTCACATCCAAGGCGGCTTCGGACGAAGCTGGCAGTCCCTCGACATCGGGTGGAATTTCCCCGCCAGAATCGACGTCGCTCGCGGGACCATCTACAACCTTCCTACCAGAACCATCTGCAAGTTTCCCACCTGAATCGACACCCCTCGCAGGACCATCCACCGTTACCGACCCCATCGCCACAAAAGAGAGCTGGGCAAAGCTTTTAGGGAAAAAACGGGTCCCTCCACGGTGCGAACACGACGAGTCGTGCGTCTGCCTGGTCACGAAGAAGCCGGGCATCAATTGTGGGAGATCGTTCTATCTGTGCCCGCGGCCGCTGGGTCCTTCGGGGGAGAAGGGGAGGGGGGACTCAGAGTGGAGGTGTGGGACGTTTATTTGGTGTAGGGATTGGGGTGGTGAATGATTGGGGTCGTGGGGTGGATGGATGGGGTAAGATTTACTTGTTCAATAAATAATAAATAATAGAGACTTCTAGGCGCTAGGTTAGTAGGAAAATACTTATTCTTCTTGCTATCTACTTGTTCTTATTACTCCGCCTACCCCGCTTACTTGTTCTTCCTTCCATCTGCTCCTCTTACCGTCTACTTATTCTTGTCGTCTGCTCCCGTCTACTCTTGATATCGTCTACTCCTACTTGTTCTTCCTGCCATCTGCTAGTTTATACTCGTCGACTTATGCTCATCGTCTGTCATGCTCGCCGACTGCCATGGTATCTGCCCTTACTCCTACTCCTGCTCGCTCTTGCTCTTCTTTACTACCTACGTTCACTCCTATCTGCCTGCATTCACCCCCTCCTTACTAACCCATTCGATCGTCACGTACCATGGAAGGATATCTCCATTCACGTCATACACAACCACACTTCCAGAGCCTCACAGTTAAACACGAAGGGTAAAACCTTTTCTTGACTTTTATCGCATTTGGAAGAGCATCGACTAGTACCTTCTACACCTAGGACCTACTACAAAAGCTCACAATCATCTAGGCCGAGCTCTACTGGTAGCTTTCCTATCCTGTTCAAAATCTCCATCTCCACGATCCCTATTGTGTGCTTCGTGAGGTCTGTCTGGTATAAACCAAGCTGTTTTTTTCGTGTAGGAATAGCAACCTTTTATGATCTGATGGGGCGATAAAAGTAGGCATGCTTGAATTTGCCAACCTTGAAGTAATCTACATGGAAGGAAGAAGGAAGTTTTTGGTGACGCCTGACAGGTAGAGCAAAGCGGATATCGACATAATCGCCTGTCCTCCTCTCCTTTATTAGAGTGGGTTGTAATATATTTGAAATTTGTGGCCGTGAGGTGGGAAATGCGAATGCTACTGTGATGACGGGTGGGATTTTGTAGTAGTATCGGCTGTAAGTTAAAACTAATTTGTATCTGGTTGTATATACTAGCGTACCGGCAGCTACTCTTTCTCCCTCCACGATAGTATTCTTGTAATATGTACACCTAGCTCCGTCGAGCTGTATATGTTGTGATATGGTTTGAAGCTTCAGTGGGAGCTCTCTGATGGTGACATATCCAGCCGAGCTTGCGATACAATAGACCTAAAGTCACAGAGCGCATCAAAGATCATTCGCGAGCGATGGCCAGCGAGAAATCCGTGGTCTGATGTGGTGGTGATATAGTTGTCATTGGGAATGGACTGCAGGAGGAAAAGCTATTCACTCTACGGGCTGGAGTCGATATGGGACCGCCTCTGATACTACGTGATACAAGGACACCGTCCCCAGTGGACACCTAATACTCAGCTTATGGCCATACATTCCTACCACACCCAGGGACATGGACGCAGAGGATTCCGTCACGACTAGTCAAGTTAACGACAAGTGTCAAATCTGCAATGATTCGAATCTTTTACCTTGAACCCCCGCTCGTGGCAGCCGGCTGCTACAGCAGAGTCAGCGACGACGACCTGCCTGGGAATCACTCCCATTCGTGCCATATGTCGAGCAACAGCAGTATCAAGTCTCAGGACCCGGAACTGAAAGCGTCGAGATTCGGGATCTCCCCCGGCTAGCTATTCCCTAATGATTATTAATAATTACATCCCAACGTATCCGGACCAGAGCAGGTCTGCTCTCGACGTAGCAGATAGTTCATGCTTCGCGGCCGTGTTCTCTTAGCATACCTGAACTGCTGGATGAAGCAGTGATGGCGCATAGCAAATGGCATTTCTCCAGGATGTCCCATCCAAAGGCAGCATTACGAGCTAGCTCGTGACCTTGACGTTAGGGAAAGGAGATTGTTCGACTTTTCGTCGAGGTTTTCTCAATGAATGAATTGAATGAATGAGACTTGATTGAGGAACTCATAAGGAGTATTCCTCACTATAAATACTAT
>QYAM01000222.1:0-13682 GCA_003988965.1 Neobulgaria alba
AATAGTTATAAGAGACAGCAGAGGCGTTATAAATTGTTTTAATTAATCTCAATTGGCAGGGTGGCATACGAGTAATTAATATTAGTATAGGTGGCATTCTAATAATATTGATTAGTTTAGGTGGCATGCCAGTAATTTGCCGATATTATATTTAGGAAATTTAATCGCCGAAATGGTTGCTCGGATATCTACTTATGCTCTTCGTTGTTCGATAGTATAGGTACTAGAAGGAGTCACTTATTCCTCTCTTAAGAAGCCTAAGGTAGAGTCTTAGTATGTTTTAAGGATCTTTATCCTCTTAGAAACTAAACATTTTCTAGGTGTCATGCTATATATCAACTTAAAGATAGAAGTAGGGAGTAATTAGTCCTTGATCCTTTTCCTTAACTAGCCACCTTAGTAAGAAATCTATTCTTCTAAGGCGCTAAAAGCGGGAGAGATCTGGTTGGCCCGCGAGTGTCTTTTATAGTAATCTTTCTCCAGAAGCTCCAGCAAGGCACACCTCGCAATCCTCGATAGAATACAAGTATGCTTCTCCATCTTCATTAATAACAGTTTCAGCTAGTCTAATCTGTTAATAGCTTGAATCGCAATAATTCTTAGCTTAGCCCTCTTTGATAACCAAAGCGGTTACAACTCGGATTCATATTAATTTAATAAGTTCATATAGCACCTTGCCCAGTGAATTGGAAACTCAAAATAGGTACTAGGTAGAAGTCATCACTCTTAGCTATTTCACAATGAATATTCATGCTCCCAGCCAATTCAAAATAGGTGCCAATTCTTGTAGGCAGCACAACTACACCACTGTAACTGCCACCGCAACCTTACATATTCTAGAAGGTCCTTCCTTAGCCAGAGGCAGCCTGCCCCACCCTCAAGCTTTGATTTTCGGGAACTCTTAACGGTCTTCGATATAAGAGATAGGGGCTCCATTGGTGTACGGTTGGAGAATATATAATTCATGGGTTTGGCGCTTACATTTTGCAATATGACGATTTCGCAGGTTAGCGACTCTGTAGTTACTTTCATGAGCATGAACTTCCTAAGACGAAGAAACTCTCTTCAAGATCTAATTTCCATGCCTTGCCGCGCTAAGAGTCTTTCTTGTAAGCAATTAGGGCATATTCCTTATAGTGAAGAATGAACCGAATAATGAATCTCAATAGTGACATCCACTGAATCTTTTGCCGAGAAACAGCTCGGTTACATATTCTTCGGGAATAGTTTTAAGATGCTCCAGGGCGTCATTATCATCTTTAGTATTCCTTTAGAGGAAACTAGTCATTCACTTTTAGTATTAAAAACTCGTGATGATTGTTCCCTTTATTAACGATAATTAGTAACTTAAATTCATACTTCCTTGCCGCTTTCCCTTCCTTCTACTTGCTATTCTTCCTTGCAATAGAACGAGACTCCCCCACGCATTACAATTTCCAACACATATCAACACCCTCTTCACTTAATCGCAAAATACCCTAGCAAATCAAAACGCCACAATAATGATCAGAAATTCGTTCTCTATGTTCATTCTCATACTCCTTTCCATGTTACCTTCTGGTGTTCTGCCTCACTAGCACAATCCTCGAGTCCAACTCCGACGAAACATCTCCTTCGATTGCTCGACTTGACGATCTAAGCATTCCTATCGATGAATTCTTCGACAAGAGAATGCCTGCAATAGTTGACTCCTAAAAGCTAGAGTTATATAAGCCTACTACCACCTATCTATTTTCCGACAAACTAACAAAAAGAAACTACAAGATACCCCATGGCCTGCCGTATGCGACCCTCAAGACTGGCCGCCAGCAGTAGTAGGCCCAACACGCGATAGCATTGCTTGGATAAAAGATCCTGCCAAGACTTGTGATGCCAGGCACACTCTTGCCATCGTCTGAGCTGTTCTTAGGACTCGGCTATTTTCATGTGCAATGATGTGTGTAGAATCTCTCGGGACTTTTTTTTCTAATAATGGAGAGAGATGAGACTAATTTGTATGCAATACAATGACTACTATTACAGATTCCCCTGTCCTACTGTTGCCAATATGGCAAGCAGTATTGAAACTCAATGTACACAATGGTACCCCAGCAGGATTACTTTAGAATCTCGAGCCAACTTTTTGAAACGGCTAACTTCAATATTATTGTGAGGGATTCCAACTGCTAGTTTGGTGAGAGAGGAGCTGGTGTTTTCCCGATGGGTGAATCGCTATGTTATCAGTATCTCGGCGTTTGTGATAGATGAACATGCTCTTTGTTATTCTTCTGCGCCACCTGTAAGAGAAGCAGAGGCTTTCATTATCTGGATACACTGGAAGATAAATGGTGAGGATGAACTTCCGGTATTACATTAGATACTTCCGTCTAGGTCAACAACTCACTGGATTTTATAATAGCACATATAGTTTTTCGTTGCAATATGTAATGCCACAGGAGGCAATTAGGAGTTACTGCAAATCCGCAGAGAATCACTCTCTTCAGTCGTATTCTTAGTAAAAACACTCAGCCTAGAGCATCCTCTAGGCCACCAAGACTGCAGGATATTCCTGGTTAGAGTATGCATGAATCTGTGGACAGTTTTTATCTTAAGAAAAAGCTCCAAAGGTATTGGGGGAGGGGTTTCCCGGAGTACCCAGACTTTCTCCTATTTCTTCCTTTTAGTTTCCTCAAATCTCTTATACATCTCATTCTCAAACCTCCTCTGCCAGTCTCCACTAACCTCATCCCCAAATGGACAAATATTGCTCGCATACAAACAAGCCAATCCTTTCTGTCGGTCAATACTCCACAACAAATTTGGCAGCCCACTCCAAAACATTGTCCCCTTTCTCCTTCCACCCTCCCAATCATTCATATTCATTGCACCACCTAAGCCATGATTCATGATCGAACCAGGACGTACGCAAGCAAACGTTTCCTGAGTACCATCCATCTCACAAAACCATTGATACGCTTGCTGGGCCGGGCCGGAGAGCTGGGGTGTGAACATTTCATCGATTGTTTTCTTGTGTAGGAGGATCGGAGAGGACGAGATTATATCTTTGAGAACCTTCATGAAAGAAATTGGTGAACCCACAAGTCCAGAACCTCCATATTCATTGACGGTTGGAGTTTCGTAAATAAGCTCTTCAGTCCAGTCCACGCCTTCTCCGTTTTGAGGCGCCAAGATAGCATGGAGGGGATCCTTCAATCCTTTTCTAATACTCAGTTTCACCAGGTTCTTTCTGACCCATTCGTTCTGCTCCTGATGCATTGTCAAATCGGTTATTCCAAGTGGAGTAAAGATGTGTCGCTGGAAATATTCTCCTAGGGTAAGCTTGGTAAGGCGTGTGATGAGAATAGCAGCCCAGTCGAGGCCATAGCTATACATCCATGAAGTTCCGGGCTCATACGCAAGTGGAAGATCCAGGACTTCTGAAAGAGGGGGGTATTTTGATGAAGGGCGTGATAGGAACTTTTGGTATTGGGGGAGAAGAGGATTTAAGCCCTCATAGGTAACGCCGGCAGTGTGACTTAACAATTGCCTATAAACGATGAAGGTAAGTGTTGGGATTTTGTACGCCTATGGAAGATCTTCGTAGGGATAAGAATGAAAGGGAGATAACAAACCTCAAAGTGATGAAGCCTTTAGCAGGCTCCAAAGTCGGCTCTCCATTTTCCTCCTTAAATCCAGTAATGATCTTTGGAGCTTTCCACTCATGTAGCACACTAGAAACATCCTCATCTAGTGTTATGAGTCCATTTTCAACACATTGCATTGCAGCAATAGTGGTAATGATTTTGGTGCAAGATGCGAAGATAAAAGTTGAATTAAAGTCTATTGGTTCCATGGGAGTTCTGGGGCCAAATACTTTGCTGTATTCAAAATCACCTTGTTCTAGTTAGTGTGAATATAGCCCTAAGTATATGATATGGAGATGTACCTGCGCCATCGCTGGCTAGCAGCATGACACCCGGAATTTCTCGGTCTTCGCATGCCTTTCCAATGAGGGTCTCAAACGATGAAGTCATTTTTGATAGTTATTGCAGTTTCTTAGTGCATTCGAATTGTGTGAATTATTCTATCAGGCGAGTTTACGTCAGCTTGCTGTGGATGGGTTATCTAGACGGCTACTTGTTCGGCCGATCATATGACTTAGATCCCACCCAAGGAGCTTTAGGCACCCACTTATTTCTTGAGGGATAAGCACGCCCTTTTTGAATGCTGCTGCGTCGAATACAATTTTAAGTATGTAAAACCCGTCCAATTGCTGGAAAGCCCCGCCATATCAATACTTTGAGATTTGATAATCAACCTTCTTAAAATTTTAGAGCAAATTTCTTTTCATGTGACTAGCCTAATTTAATAGATATGACATTAGTATCAACGGAATGTTTCGAATTATCTTCATTTTCGAGGTATCCTTCCGCATGTGAGAACGGTATTTGTATTGCCGTGACAAGATTCAAAAGTCTCACCGTCGAAAATTAAGCAGAGGCTGGGAACAAACGGCAGCTCCTCGAGAATACTGAAAAGACTTCCCAGCCATAACTTCCGGCTATCAGCACCTCCCTACAAACTTTCCCTCACTACCAACCTCTCATTACTTTTCCCACTTTCTGTCCTCTGTAACTCCACCCCCTACTCCCTCCTCTCCCCTTCAACCCACTCCTTAAATTTCCCATTCATCTCCTCAAATCCCTTCACCGTCTTCCCTCCCATCCCCCCAAGCCATCTAGGCCACCACTCCGCAAAAACAAACGCAAAAACCCCAGTCATCTCCTCCTCTTGTACAAACTTACAACCATCTTCCCCCTCGCCCTTCAAAAACCGAAATTTATGTATGCCACCAAGTAAACCATAAAAATTGCCCTTCCAGATAAAAGCTTCAGGAGAATTCTCGACGATGATGGGATGGAGAATTGTTCCTCGGGTGTTAATTTCTAGACCATCGCCTGGTTGGGAGGGGTGGTTGGGAGGGGGAAGGGTGAGATTGTGAAGGGAGGGTAGATTTTTGAGAAGTTGGAGAATTGGAGGAACTCGATTAGGATTAAGGTTAGGAATTAATCCCAATATTTATACCGTAAGGGAAACGGCCTAACAAGGAGACGGGCACACTAACTAGTTTCCTAACCTCCTCTGGTGGAACAGATATCTGAATCTCTGAATACAATTTTGGGGGCATAGTGAAATGAATATATATATTTATACAATGTTTTATGTTTTATGTTTTATGTTTGGATATGAATTAGTAATTCATCAGTTTATACGAGGGAAGTTTCGCTCGATGCTTATAAGACAAGATTGCGGTACAGATCTAATAACAGTCAGGTACTAGAATGATCTATATAAAGTAGGCAAGCGGGCAATGAAAGTTGAGGTTTGGCCATGTTATCATGGGCTCGGGGTGAGGTTCACCCGTTTGCAAGCGCCACAACTGGGGCAACGAGGGATGCAGTCAGATATGGGCTGCTTGATCTCGAGATCGTCATATGGAGACGATAAAAACTAATTAGTAAGAATGTTATATCCGGAAGCGAAAAACCAACTCGTAAAGACTAATTGTGTGAACGCTGTCTGGAAAGTCTGACGGAGAGAATACTCTAACGGGTGATATTGACTGGGTCGGGAATTTTCCTGGCCACTGCAGAATGTACAAGTGTGGAGCCCGCTGTACCTTTGTATGGTTGGGTTCGAAAGTTATTTGAGGCGGAGACGAGCTACCAATGATATCGCGACAGCATTGTAAATTCGTTGGCACGAATAACAGCATCCTTTTCTGAAAAATATTGGATAGGTAAGTACCCAACAATCCCATCCTACTCAATCTTCCAGCATGATTGTGCTTTTATATGGAAAGCATTCTTCGGTTTACCCCGCACCATAACTTTCGAAATCTTGAAATGCATTGAAGTCGACTGTCGAGAAGGGCATTCCGAAAGAGACTCGCGAAGACTATAGGAGAGAAAAGAGAACAGACCGGAAGACAGAAATCATGATAATTCCTTCCTGGAATGATGGAGGTAAATAAATGGCGATTCCTCAAAACACTGTAAAGATTGGGCTCACCGCTAACTTTACTTACTAACTGCCAGTATCTTCATACCCACCCTCACCAAACATGGCCGCATCAGCTATCCCTTGGCTTACATTTGGAACTCTCCTTGCACTTTCACTAAATAGTGTCCTCCAACCTTCAGGCACGATATGTGGACTACCGGCAAAGTATCGAATATTAAGGGCGTCGCCATTCTTCTGTGTCCTTGACGTCCTGAACGTGTTCTGGAGATGTTGCGTTTGCCGTTGGAGTATGAAGAGAGGATGGGTGGAATGTATCGATATCGTTCTCGGCCATAAGTTTATCGACGATAGTATTTACAGAAAGGGGATTATGAAAAATTCCGGGAGGCACACGATGCTAAGATGGATTTTTGGGGCGGTCTTAGTCGGGTGTTGTTTCATGGTATTTGATGGGAGAAACGGTTTTGAGAGTGGTGGCGGTGATTTTGTCTGGGTGAAGGTTTATGCGGGGATGTGGATGGCTTCTTGGTGGATTGGAGAAATCATGATCTTGTTCTCAAGGAAATTGCGACATGGACCCGCACCAACTATTCCAGACTTAGAAACACGAACGATGGAAAGCCAGGCGTATGTTCGAGAGACACAGGAACTGGACTTTTCTCAGGGTGGCAAGAGTTCGCTCTCTATAGCTGCGGGACTACATGCCATTCTCATATTTTGCTTGTTGGTGGATCTATGGCCAATGCAAGGTGCGAAAGGAGAGGGAGGCTTGTGGCGACAGATCTGCGTGAAGGCTTGTGTTTTGGGGTTGGAAGGATGGTGCTTCTTGAGTTCTTGGACCATGGTAGCGTTTGTTAGGTCTTTGGATGGGAATTCGTTGAAACTGCCTGGTTCGGGATATGGGTGGATGGCTCCAACGGTTGCTGAAGGGATATTAGTTGCTGTAGGCCTTTTCTTTTTGTATTTCTGTCCTGTATGGATTTTGTTTTGGGGAGTTGGTATTCGGAAGGTTTCAATTGATTTGTTGGTTTGTACGGTGACGGCTGGAATTGGCGGGGCGACATACGCAGGTTGCCTGGCGCTTTTAAAGAAGTCGAGGAAGGCGGCGAAGTCTTTGGGGCTAGTCGAGGATGGAAAGGATGGAAAGCCGCCACTGGATTCTGTAGGCTTCTGGTCAGTCGCCATGGCAGTGTATACATTTTTGCTCTTGGGAAGCTGGTTTGCAGTAAGATTCGATCCAGTAGGGCTTGGAAAACCTGGGAATATTTCGGGACTTGGGATTGGGAAGTAAATTTTAATGGTATATATTAGGATATTTAAATAAGTCCAAATAAATTGTTACTAATCGAGCATTGTATTTTGAACCCCGGGTTCGATGTAAGGGAGAATGCTGAAAACACTATCTACGTTGGACGGAGAGTGCCATTGCTAAGGAGAATAACTAGATATAATCTAAAGATACTCAGAGCCGAGCACTTCTTCTTGAATCCGAGATAAAGTTTTGAGTCGCCTACTCCTTTATGGGTCTGTTCTAAGACCCGAGACTGAGGTTAGAAAGTTGTTTCCGAGAGGGCCTCGGCTCAATCCGAAGGGAACTCCTTTCACATCTTCTCGACCCCGCATCCAACATCAGCACCCACAAACTGGTGAGATATAAGCGCCAATTGCTTACAGTCTACCATATAGCTAAGATAACACGGATACTTCTATGTTGTAGCTGCCATCCTCTGCATGCCTTAGTGCAGAGTAACAGGTAACAGCTGCAAAAATGGTTTGTGACCCCCCCCCCCCTGAACCCAAAATACCTAGCGTTGAACTTGTCCAGTCTCAAAAAGATACCCGTCGCCCACTCATGAGCCAAACCCATGGCCGAATTCAACTAGGTAGCGGCACGACGTTTCTACCCGGAAAAAGGGATCCAGAAGTCGCACACCTCATCGATCATGTCCTAGAACATGGTTATGTAATTCTCCCCTCCATCTTCACTCCTTCCGAAGTCTCCACTGCAAACACCGAGCTAGCCCGACTCGAATCCGAAGAGACTTCGGGGCCGGCATCTCAAGCTGGAAGAAACGATTTCGAGGGTTTCAATACGGGACGGATATATGCTCTAGCAGACAAGACGAGAGTGTTTGATTGCTTCCCAATCCACGAGACGGTGCTCAAATTGAACGATTATTTTCTGCAGCCAAACTACCTGTTAACAAGTTTCCATACTGTGAATATCCGGCCCGGAGCGCTGGAGCAGGAGATGCATACAGATGATGGATTAATTTCGCTTCCAAGACCAAGACCATTAATTGGCATCGTATGTTATTATATATCTGAAGTTAATTAATGTTGGGTTAATTATATTTTTAATAGGGGACAATGGTTTCTCTCGATGATTTCACTTCTACTAATGGAGCAACAACTCTCATACCAGGCTCTCATCTTTGGGGTGACGATCGAAAACCGACTCGAGAAGAAATGATACCTGCTATCATGCCTGCAGGATCAATGGTATATTTCCTCAACACGCTCTGGCACTCAGGTGGGGCGAATAAATCGGACAAACCTAGACGAAGTCTGACGGTCCAATACTGCCAGCCCTGGATAAGGACTTTTGAAAACATGACAATTGCGATGGGCTGGGAAGACTTAGATCAAGTACCGAAGAGATTGTTGCAATTGATGGGGTTTAGCCTTCATGGTTTTATGGGTTATGTTGACGGGAGGTCTCCCAGAGCAGGAGTGGAAATGAGGAAGAAGAGGTTAATTGAGTGGGCTCTGAAAGAAAATGGAAAAGCCGCAGGGCAGGTCAAGCTTTGAGGCCGAAAGGGGGGAAGATATATTTCCCCTTCTTGGGGTAAAAGAAAAAGCAGACAAAGATATCTCTATCCTTATCCCACCAATAGTTAGTGTCACCTTGAGCTTTGTTATCCATAGAAAGTAAACTCCTTATTGCAAAATTGCTCTCCAAATTCATCCTTTATCGATTGATTCTTCACTCTTCACCCTTCCCCAGATGGATTAACAGTATCTCTAATTTCCCCAAGCTAGTGAAAATTGTTCCAAATAAGTGCTCAACAATGGTGGCTCAGCAGCCTTGCATTCAGTAGCCTCGTCAGACTCTCCAGCACCACCATCTCTATACTTCTTTCTCCTTCTTGCTATTGCAATTTCCCCTCTTGTTTTTAAATCTCCACCAATTCTACTTCAGTGAAGGTAACAGTAGGAGTTATTACCAGCAGCATAGCGGTTGTCCAGCCAGCAACTAAGGTGGTTAAAAGAATCATGGCTATGAAGGAGTTCTGTAAGCATGTCATATCAGCTCCCGATTATTCCCTTCTCGCTCCAGACGAGCTGTAAATCTTAAGTATGGTCTTCTAAAATATAGATCGCAGCGTACAAGAGCAAGAATTTCTAGATTGAAAGACCCGGTCTGCCGTCGACTTGATACGTACTTCTTAGTTTAACGTCATCGATTCTGAAACTAGTTTAGAGCTTCTATTTGTCGAATCTTGGTATAATATGTCATTGACGTTACAGCTTTAGTCTGTAGATTAAGAATGATTTTGATAGCTGCTATTTTTTATGAATCACAAGACTATTACGAGAAAGAATGAGAGACTGAAACAGAGTCCGGTTATGAGCCTGAGAAATTGGTTCTGTAAATTTGGCCAGCGGGGGCATGAGGAAGAGTGATAGATACTGGTTTTCAAGTAGCCTTCGTGATTTTCAACTTCGTCGTAGACATCGGGAGAGAGTCGGAAGTTAAAACACTGCGAAAAGTTTATAGATTGGACAGGGAAATAGAATTATTAATAATTTCATATTATAGGAGTCTCCCAGCAAGAAGTTCCGGAGATGTGAGGTTAGGTCTTAGGCTTTAAAATTATTATACTTTCTCAGTTTTTTAAATTACTATTTCGGTAATTTTGTTAGGCCTGGGAAGTAGAATACCTGGTTATTACTGGGAGAATATTTACTGTTACGCTTTGGATTACCTCTTTTCTAAAATTATTATAGTACTATGTTTCTTAACGTTCGTAATATAGACATACTAATTATTAGGTAAAAAGTTACAGAGAAAGAACGAGATTTTATCCTACAGTAGCTGGAAAATAGGTGCGGGTCTTATGGCTAATACTACTCTCGCCCATCATAACCGGATGAGAATCTTTACAAACAGGGAGACTAGGTACACGGAGGGATGTCATATCACAATTTCACACGAGTTTGGCGCTTCGACAGAGAAATCAGTGGTCGGTTTAGCATGTTACTTTAGGGCATTTAAATCTTTAATTATTTTACTTAATTAAGTTTTACTTGGGACCTTCTCCTCTTTAAATATCCTAGAATTGTGTTTTAATATAGGAGATTTAAATACTTAATTGTCCCCTTCAATTGTCCTAAAACTCGTATGAGAAAATTGGTTATTGATCTTTCTTCGAAGAAGATTAGGTAAATTACTTGCAAAGACTAGAGTCCAAAGTATAAGAGGCTCATAACACAAAGTGTCTCCGATAATCGGCACCACGGCCATAAACTATGGACTACCTCCCCGAAAGCCTCGGCCAAGCCATCTCCAAAATATTCTAAGATTATTATCAACCACCATAATTCACGTATAGAACACATACTTTTCATGCCATCTTCTCTCACCATTGGGGCCCCCACGACGCTGACAGCACTGAAGCAAAACAGTCTTTTCGCCATTAAAGCATCCATTCTCACAAGTGGCAGTTATAACTGCTCTTGCAGCCTCGGGAATATATCCACCATCAAGACCGGCCTCTTCAGTTTCCATTATAAATGTTCCTATCTCTGCAATCAACTGAGGATGCCAAATTGCTTCAGGATGCCAACTTCTGAGAATATCGATAGCCTCACGGCGCATGATACCATTCCTGCAACGAAGTAGTAGTAGAAATAATGGGGCTACAATGCCAAGATCTAGTCGGAACCCACACAAACCGGTGCTGTGCTTGTTTGTCTCCTTTTGTGTGTTGACGATGATTTTGACAAGTTTGAGAATTTGCTTGAATTCTGGTAGGAAAGTATCGTATACTACCTCTTCAGTGATTATCGTAGAAGCGACGAAGATCTTTGTAGTTATTGCATGTATTCGAAGGAGGGTAGCGATAACATAATTTCGACCCTCGTTGGCCCCTGGAAAACATGTCTTTTGAAATAACTGGTCAAATGCTTTCGACCATTGGGCTATTTCTTCCACATGCGCAGCCTGTTGAATACGTGTTTCATCTGGGACTTTGTACGGCGTGGAAAAAATATTGAAGCCAGTTACTATCGCGACATCGAACGGTGGATTTACAAGTTTACGATATAAAGTCATAGACTCGGTTGTTATCCAGCTGATTGCCATGAAATGATGGCAACGTTGTTGAATAACTGTCAAGTATTTTCGTGCTTCCGTTAAATCGCGGAAACAGGATGGCATCCAACGAGTTGAGCTAAGCTTTAGCATAGCTTCATGCGCTTTTGGAGGCCGCGAATCATAGACAGTTGATACTTGCATGTCGAGATGTTCGAAAGCTTCTACGAGCTCTTCATCAACCTTAGCTTTCATAGTACAAAACCAACCACGGCAAACCTTGTCACCTGGCTTATTTTGTACAAGGCTGTCCTGCAGGAGGTTATACCCAGACACAATGTGGGCTATAGCTACATACCGATCGTTAAGTAAGGCTTCAAAGCAGAAGACAAGTAAACATCCGAGGAGCCGATCCTGTAAACTTGAAGATTGTAAGGCCACCCGCATCCGCTGCACAGCTCTGCCATATTTCAACAACGCAAACTCCAAGTGCATTTTCGCGAGTGGGCCGTCTGTGGTGGAAGTAGGTACAGCCCTTGACGGGTCTGTTGCTTCGAAAGACTTTACAAGTGCACCGATTGCAACAACGGAGTCACGCACAAATTGGTGCTGATGGCAATACTGTAATACGAGGCGGTTCCAGATGGACCAATCCAATATCCCTTCGTTCCCGGACCCAGATGCGGTTTTGTTCTGAAAATGGAGCAGGTAACGATTCTCCACTTCGGTATCCACCAGAGGTTTGAATGGTGCGAGGCTAGGGGCCCCTACTGGTGGCAAGGCCTTGGGGAGAATTAGACGGGCATTTGGTCTGCCGGGATGCCCGGATTTTGTTTGTTCGGGGGGTTGGATATAGCCCTCGCACTCTATCTTCATTTTCGTACAGCGGTGACATTTCGGTCTTTGCTCATCACATTTAACCTTTCGACGTCTGCCATGGGGAATTCTGGTTAGTAAGGGTCTAGTTGTTTCAGTTAACCGTACTTACCTGCATGTTAAGCATCCATTCCTACTTTTGGGTTTCCCCTTTCGATGCCACTTATGTGGTGTGATTTTCTCCTTGGGTCTCTTGGGCATATTGCTTCTTCGTTCTACTAGATTCTCTGCAGCGACTCCATTTCAAGACGGTTCGTGGTGGTTCTCATACGTCCGACTGGAATTTGTGGGATTCAAGTTTGAGGTTGTAATTAGAAACAGACCCGCCTCGTATGTTATGCCCAATGAGACCATGTATTGCACGTGATCTTCCTCAGCGCCTGCCTCTTCCTACTACTCTACCTATAGGGACTTATCTCTATCTCAGTGCTTATTGCGTTTAAATTATCTGACATTCTGTAGATTTTTTCACATTCTAAGGAGGTAAATATTATCCTTAACTTATTAATTTCACCCTACTCCCTTCAGCGACGATGATAGAACCAAGTCCAGTCCAGTGGATTTTCGCAATTGCTCTTTCCTTGTTATACGTCATTATTTTAGCCATTTACCTCCAATTTCCAACATTCCAGGACCAAAACTCGCCGCCGCTACACAATGGTTCGAATTTTACTACGACATGATCACCTACGGCAAATACGTCCTTGAAAAACTTCTCTACCTAACAGCCGTTATCAAGGAAAGCCTTCGTCCCAGTTACAGAAATGCAAGTAGGATTCTAAGAATCGCAATTGATTAACTTATCAGGTATAAAGAATATATCATCCTAATCGGAATTCCCGTCAGCATGACAATTCAAAACCATCACAATAAACGATAGATTGAAGATTCAATTGGTCATCTTAATAAGTATCTTTGTTCATTTATTAAAGGGCTAAGAGCTTGAATTTAACTTTGGCGGAGTTGTATATACGTTTGAGTAAGATTTTTAGGAGGTTTGGTGCGGAGGGAGTACGTGGAGAGGGAGATTTAGGAATTATAGAATTATTTAAGACTAAAGTTGGGGATCTGGAGATGGAGAGAGATGCTCTTTTTATGGTGCTGAGGATGGATCGATGGGTGTTAGAATGAAGTTGTCGCGATGAAGGGGGATCACTATTCTAGAATTAAATTCTCTCCGTTGTTAAAGTATGATAAATTACATAGATAATTAAATGTCTGCTGATGGTTTTTCTTCCTCGAGCTTACTTTGCTTCATTATTTTGTTTTAGACCCCGTTTAGTTTTCCGTACTTTAATTAACGTGGTTTATCAGTACCTCGCGCATATCAGTACCTCGCGCACTTTTCCGAATATTATTACCTACCAACTTCAACACGCGTTTTCTTAACAACTACTAATGGAAATTCAAACCCAAGAAGCACGAATCATTCTAGCTATTGAAGCTATTCGAACGTCCAAAAAGCTAAGCCGTCGCTCTGCTGCAA
>QYAM01000223.1:0-13505 GCA_003988965.1 Neobulgaria alba
GTATTGCTTATTATTAAGAAAGCTTATTAACCTTAATTTTTAAAACAGTCGCTATATTAATAAAGGGTATAGAGCTATTAGCTTATTAATTAACTCTTATAAATGCCGAAGTCTATACACTTTAAGTAATAAATAAAGCCCTTAGTAAACGCCGTAGGGCTAAAAAGGCTCGTATCCGCTAAGGAGGTGCACTTACTATAAAGAATACGTATAATATATTATCTTAAAAGGAGGTTAATAAGGAGTTTTAACGCGATAAGCGCTCTAAGAAGGCTTTTTAAAACGAGGGGAAATCGACTAGACGACGTTATAGCACTTATAAGAAGGCCGGTTATAATGCGCGAACTTATTAAGTAGATATAGATATATCTAGTTTATTAGATTCTAAGTAGCTTTAGTTAATTTAATATATTATAGTTACTTAATTATATTTTAAAGTAGTAAGAGTAAGGAAAAGTGATCGACTCGGTGTTATAATCGACTTAGTATATAACCACGTTAGTAAATTATATCCTTAAATTAAAAGAAAGGGAATATATTAATAAGCTTTAGATATATCGATTTATATAATAATAACTAGCTTTTAAGACGCGTTTTAATCGCGTTTATAATTTTTAAAAGGCCTTATATAAAGATCTTAAGCTAATTAGCGCGTGGTTTTAATTAATAGAAAATATAAAGATAAAGTATAAGATTTTAAATTACGACTTTTATAACTTTAATAAGACTAGGTCTATAATAAGTATAATTTATATTATAATAGTCGTTACTTATATAGATCGACGTAGTAAAGATAAAGTAGTTTAGCTAAGAAATTAAAAATAGGCTATAATAATTATTTATATTAATAATAAAAGTTAAAATATTTTTTTATTTTTAATAGTTTAAAAAAAGAATTATTTTATAAATTAATATATTAAAAGCGGCCTTCTACTTAACTAGGTTATTAAAATAATAAGTAATAAGTAAGTAAATAATAAAATAGGTTTAAAATAAATAAAACACTTTAATAAGTATATTACTAGTCGTATAAAGGGTCTATATTAAATACTAATATTAAATAAGAATAAGAGTTATAAATCGGCCGAATTTTAAGAGTATTATAAGATATATAATATTATAACTTTTAAACTACCTTCTTACTCGTCTTATTTAACTTAATCACTTAATATTAAGTGCTTTATTATATTAAAGCGGGCGTATAGTTAATAAATTAAAACGTTTATTAAGGCCTATATTAATTATATTACGAAGGTGGAGTTCTTTTTAGCCTTTATAATAATATATAAGGAATTAATAATAGCTTAAAACGCTTAGGCTAGGTTTTATAAAGCTAGCTTAGTGCTATTTAACTTATAAGCTATGATTTTAAAGCTTAATATTAAGTTATAGACTTTTATACCAACTGGCTCTTTTAAAGGCGCTGACCCTTAGGTCTTTTAAACCCCTTTTAACCTAATAGAAGTTCTTTTATAAATAACTCTTATATAAAGTCGGATTACTTATTACTAAGGCAGCTTACTAACTCCACTTTTTAAGACGGTCGTTGCGTTAATAAAGGGTATAAAGCGAATGGCCTATAAGATGACCCTTTTATCTACTAAAGCACGCACTCTTCGAGTAGTTAATAAAGCCTTAAATAAACGTCGTAGGGCTAAAAAGGCTCGTATTCGTTAAGAGGGGGCACTTATAGTAGAGGATACGCAAGATCTTTTATTATAAAGGGACGTTAATAAGCAAGTGCAACGCGACGAACGCGTAGCGAGAGGTAGTTAAAAGGAGAGGCAGTAGTCTAGGCGGCGTTGCGAGATCTATAGAAAAGCTGGTCATAATGCGCGAACTTATTAAAAAGCTGTAGATATATCTAGATCATTAGATTCTAAGTAGTTTTAGTTAATTTAGTATATTATAGTTGATTTATAAACATTTAAGGTGTTTTACTAAGGAAAAGTAGGCGACTTAGTAATATAGGCGACTTAGTAATAAACCACGTTATAGGACTACGTTTAATTATAAGTCGAAATATACTTAAAAGGGTACTTTCTATATAATTATAAATAAGAGAAATCCACCCTGCCCTTAAGTAGTATACTTAAAAGGGTACTTTCTATTTAATTATAAATAAAGAGAAATCCGCCTTATTCTTTAAAGCACAAGGTGGTCGTATTTAGTTTAAGTGGTTGTTTTTATATATTTATATTTATTTCTATTATAAGTCTTAGCTTATATAAAGAATAAATAAAAACCGTGGGTAGTGCTATATATATTGTTTTATTATTTTATTATATATCGTATAAAGAATAAATAAGGGCTAATAATAAGCAGTGCTATACGTGGCCGTTTATAAATAGCGCCGTATATATATAAGCTATAGTAGAATGCGGGTACTTTAAAAGGTACTCTTTATTAAAACACTTATTTAATCTTTATATTAATATTCGTATATATAAAAGGGTATCTTTATTAAACCTCACCTGTTTTATTATAGAGGTATATATAGGCTTAGTTCCTTTTATATAATAGACTAGATAATATAATCTAACTTCTTCTTATTCTTAATCCCTATTCTTCCTTATGGTTAAATACTTAAGAGAACCCACCTTATTCTTCGGAGCACGGGGTGGTTAGTATTTAGTTCGAGTGGTTGTTTTTATATATTTATATAACTGTTCGTTTTTCTGCCTTCTTTATTATACGTCGTAGTATAAGGTAACCTAAAGTTATATAATAGTAGCAGGTAGCGAGGTGTCGTATTTAGACGACTATATATCCTTTTTGCGTTTTGTTATATATCGCAAGGGAAGGCAGCCTAAGGCTTCTACCGTATTTAGAAGACTTATATAACATTTTATATTTTACCCGCTGGTTCTACGTGTTCTGGATATAAACAGCCACTTGATAACAAAATGATATAATATATACGGGACTGCCCCGCCATTAACCCCTTCTTTAGATGTTCTTCGTACGAACAGCGACTTGTAACAAAACAGTATCCCGCGGGTAACCCCTCTATGTGTTCTCCGTATGATTAGCAGGCATACTTGTTATTGCTTCACCAATTTGATTCTCTATCTAGGTGAATCCTTGTTTTTAATAAGTACTTCTAAGCGGGGAAGGAGGAAGGGATATACCTTCGCATATAGCTAGTAGGTGGTGCTGCAGTCGACTTTTGCTAGTAACGGGCGGGCAGCGAGCACACACTTGTAACGCAATAGCTCTATCTACGTAAACCCATTATTATAACAATTATCAAGGGGGGGAGGGGGAGGGATAGTAATAAGAGAGTATGTCGCCCTTCTATATAGCCCTGCAAGGGACAATGCATTTTCGAAGAGAAATATCACCAACGCCTAGGCTGCAACTGGTTTGTTTCCACTTAACTAAGATCGAGTTCTTAGACGTACACCGAAACCTCCTGCTCAACTGATTATACCGATTTCTGCCTGAAAATTGGCCCGGCCAGCCATAGGAGGGGCAGCGAGCGCACACTTGCAACGAACACTTGTTTTAAGGATTGTCTAGGAGGGGAAGGGGGATAGTAATAATATTTATTATTTGTACCTCCTCTGTAGCTCTACCAGGTAGGGAGGAAGACCTCTATATACGTACGCTAGTGGGTGGTAGGTGGTGGCTAGTGGCTAGTAGCTAATACTACAGCCAACTCTGCCAGCCCAGGAGGGAGCAGCAAGCACACCTTTGCTTAGAACACAACCGACAGGTCGGCAGATAAATCGTCGCTACCTGCCGTGCCAAATTGCGACGTGCAACAAAACGATCAGACACATAAATCCGGCGGTCGCGCTACCTGCCGCGGCTAACCAACTCTTCCGCATGCGGCGACGTCCAATAAGCCGAGTCGGCAGATCGGGCGTCGCTCCCTGCCGCGGGCACGGATGCGAGGTGCAGCAAGACGGCAAATCATCACGTCCGGCGGCGGGCACGTTACCTGCCGATTATACCCGCCGCGGCTCCGGCAGCCATACACGGGGCTCGCTACCCCGCGTTTATGCCACCGAAGGTTGATTTCCATGGCGACTTGTAACAAAACCCCAAACGGCATCCAGCCGTCGATATACGGCCAGCCAGATACAGAGCCTCACCACCCCGCGTTAGGATAGTTTAGTATAACCTAAGGTTGTTTCTAAACGGCGACTTGTAATAAAACGACAAAGTTGGCCGTAGACAGCAACTCGCTTGCTGCCGCTATATACTATCGTCTATATATGCCACCTCGCTACGGTTATATAACCCGAGGTTGTTTTCCACGGCGACTTGTAACAAAACGCATCTAAATAAAGTCGGCCAGATATAGCATCACCCAACTTGCAACAAAACCTAAAACGGCTATACAGTCGTCTATATATAGCGCGCCTCACTACCAGCAGCTGTTATATGACCCAAGGGTGCTTTCTACTGCGACTTATAACTAAATAGCCATATATATATATAGTCAACCATACACAGCACGCTTCGCTACCCCGCGCTTATATAACCCAAGGTTGTTTCTACACTGCGACTTGCATTTTTTTACCTTTTTATACAGGGGAGGGATATAAACATACCTCTATCACAAGCAAGAATAATAAATTCGTCCAAGTCTAGTTTAGATAACGGTTTCGGTGGTATATGGATGGATGCCTGGTAACTAAATCAATCCTAATTAGATATAGCTATCTTTGGAACTAGGCTCCTCGAACCAGTGGCCTGTCTTCGGTCGGGGTCGAAATAATATTATTTATTTATTATTAATCGAAGGTCGCGACGTATAGAAAGGGAACAAGAGGTGAGACGACGTAGAATCCGGAGCCCAGCGGTTTGTTGCTTCTCCGGCGCAATTTATTCGATTGCTCCTCTGTCCTCTCTCTTCGCACGCTTAGGGCCTCGCAAATCCCCAGCGCCTTACTACTACCCCCGCCGTTTATGTAACCCAAGGTCGTACCTGCCACTGCGACTTGCAACAAAACCAAAAGTCAGCCTATACACGGCAACTCGCTAACTGCAGCTGCATCCAGTCGCCCATACATAGCACCTCTACTGTTGTGTAACCCAAGGTTGCATTTAGTCGCGACTTGTAACAAAATGCAATAGAACAGCAGAGTTGGCTATATACGGCAACTCGCTAACTGCTGCTATATATAGTCGACCATCCACAGCGCGCCTTGCTAACTGCAGCTACATACAGTCGTCCATATATATAGCACTCCTACTGCTATGTAACCCAAGGCCGTTTCTGGCACTACGACCTTGCAATAAAATAATAAAAGTCGACTACTACCTATAGCACACACCTACCTCACTATACCCCGCGATTTGTGTAACGCCAAGCAAGAAGTGCTGATTTATGTGCCCCCCCCCCCATCGTCGAACGAACTCACTCACCCTCCTATTTTTTTTTTTTTTTTTTAAAAAAAAAAGAAGATAGTAAGTAAGTAAGTAAGTAACTTCACGTCCGATTAATTAAAATTCAATTCAATTCAAATTCTCTATAAACCAGACCACCACCACAACCACCACCACCACCAACCTCGGCATCCGCTGTGCTATGTTATGCTATGCCTAGTGCCTTGCCTAAATGCGTCGTAGAACTTAAGCGAAAAAAATAGGAATTTAGCGTCCCGAAGAAGAAAATAAAAAAAGAAAGGTAAGATTTAGGAGGAGATTTTTATCTATTATTATATATATATTTTTTAAAAAAAAGGTTTTTGTAGATTATTAGGGAGATAGGAGATATAATATGCAGCCTCGGTCGGTACGGGGCGGGCGTGGTTTGGCATTAGGGGGGGGGGAGAGGCTTTATTTTCCTGCAATTGAGCTATAAGACAAGTTGGGAGAATTGGATGTGTGGTGCGAATTGCCAAGGAGGGGGGCAATTGAATGGTTCTGCTGCTGCTGCTGGGGAATTAATTGGAGGGGAAAAACGAGAAGAGGCGATGATAAGGGAGAACCGACATTCGTAAGCTCATAAGAAGTCATAGATGATAAAAGAAGACGGGGTCAAATGTAACATCGTCTCCGAAGTCATAGGAACGAAATCTCCCAGTCGTATCTACCATTCGATAGTGGGGTTCGAAAAAAAAAGAGGGTAGCCCACGAATGGACCACGGTGGGGGGGACAACAGCAGAGAGCAGAAGAGCAGTCGCACATACAATCGAATCGCCATAATTAAGTCGTCGGAACTCGTTGTCGCACGTGATAACGCAAAATAGCGCGATTGCGTTCCACCTAGGTTGCAATGCTCAATGGTCTAGTGGTATGATTGTTGCTTCGGGATGGATAATCTCTCTACCGTCGTAGACGAGAAGTTATATAACAGGTCCCGGGTTCAAATCCCGGTTGAACCCTATTGTATTTTTTTTCTATTTCTTTTAGCACGTTATTTTTCTTTTTATTCTTTTGGGGGGTTTCTTTGGTTAGGAGAATGTTAGAGGCCGGTTTCTCGCGACGGTTTAGCGACAGGCTGACTTGTTCTATTCTAATAATGGATGGTGGATTTTTATATGTCTATATATTAAATCTGGTCGCTATTGTCTTGAAAAGCTTGCGTGGGGTCTAAGAACTGGTGTGTATGCATCTAATAAAATTAATTGGTCGGGAGCCCTAGTAATGAGATCTTCAAACCCTTTGTTTTAACGATTGTTTAGAAGGGGGGGGATATACCACCGCTCTCTCTTAAGAAGTCGTTGCGACGCTATGAATTATCCGGGGGAACAACACCCCCTTGGCTGTACTGATAACATTTATCGTCGGTACCTCCTCCGTACGCCTTTTTTTTTTCTTTCGTGCCTACCTACGTAGGGAGGGAGGGATTCTTCGTAGTAAGTGGATGCCTATTATTTGTGAGAGAGGGAGGGCTTTTCTCTTGTTTAAGGAGCGTATTTTCACGGGTACTTTCTTGATTATGGATGTATGGATGGGACCGATTATGGATGGGATGCATAGATGGATAGGTGAATGGATGGAACGGATGGCATATGGGATGAGAGGACAGATAGGTGGAGTGACAGAACGGATAATGGATGGGACGGACAGATGATAGATGATGGACGGGTCTATGGGATGCAAGAAGAAACGTATATTACCCCACATCCTACCCCACCCCACCCCTCTGCTATGCTATGCTATGCTATGCAATGTTATGCTACCTTTCCTCTATCGCCGATCCTTAAAATAAAACAAAGCAAAACAAAACAACAGAGCTCTACCTCGATAAAACTCCCTCGTAGGTAGGTAGCTGAGAATCCCGTATAACCATAGCCACAACCTCGACCACAACCGCAACCACACCTATAACCATAGCCATAGCCATCTTATCACGCACGCACGCACGCACCGACCAAATCAATCAATCAATCAATCAATTAATTAATTGATTCGTCTCTTCTACCTACCTACCCGTCTTAAAGCTTCAAGCTTGAGGCTTTATGGTAGGGAGGGGGGGGGGTTAGAGAGTAGGGTGAATGAAATTCAACGAAGTAATTAATTCGTTAGGAGAAAGGAAGGAAGGAAGGAAGGGAGGAAGAGACCTGGGAATATAATAAGATGTTAAAACTTTTGTTTCTGATAGTTGTCTTTAATGGTTGTTTTTAATAGTTGTTTCTGATGGCTGTTTTTAATGGCTGTTCCTGATGGTTGCTTTTAATAGTTGTCTTTGATGGGGTAATTAATACTTAAGGGGGGGGAGGAATGAACGAGTGGGTGGGTGGTGGTGGTGATATGGTGCTTAATGTTTAATGTTTAATATTTAATGTCTAATGTCTAATAAGGCAGATGACTTATTCTTATCAATTCGATTCGGTTTAAATATATTTACGATATACGGAAAGAGGTGGAGGGCTTATTCTTATTGGTTCGGTTTGGTTTAAATATACTTACGATACACAGAGAGAGTCAGATGGTATTGGTGTTCTAGGTGTTAGTGTTCAATTCGATTTTTCGGATTTTAGGAGTTAGCTAGTCATATTAGTGACGGGGAGTTTCGGGTTTTGGAGTTGGATTGGGATATATATATGTTATGATTGATAATACCTTATATATATAGCTCTTTAGTCTTTGGATATCTAGGTTAAATCAAATTAAAGGGGGGGAGTTTAAAAAGAGTCTATATTACTAGAGTTTTTTTTATATTATGTGATAACATCTTCTCTAAGCTTAGAGTACAGAGCATAGCATTCTATCGGCTCCTTTCTAGACCGGTCGGGGCTGGGTTGGAGAAAGGTTAGGAAACGCACGCACGCACGACACTCATGAGCTTGGCTTACTTACGCACCCGGGTTATACTATCCTTAGTATACTATTCGGAGCTCTTCCATCCATCCATCCATCCTTCCAAGGATTTGCTAGAGAAGGAGAGGGATGGTCACGAGATGGTGGCATGAACGTGAACTTGGGGAAAGGAGAGCTAGAGGAAGATCTGATCTGGGATCGGGAGGTGGGGTATAGAATTGAATTGACTATATTTTTTAATACGCCTAAGCTCGCTCCTCCTTCAATTAAGATAAAAGTAATAAGTAGGAACTATTATCTTACCTTCCTTCCTTCTAAGAGTTGAACCTCCCCCACTCTATGAATATACAAGGACCCTTTCTTTCTTTCTATACGTTCTACGTGTGAACAGCGACTTGTAACAAAACGACATACAGAGCACTTACCCGCTATTAGCACTTCTATTTGTTTTGTTGCAAGTCGCTGTTCACACGAAGAACAAATTAGCCCTTCCATTTGTTTTACGTGCGAGCTACGACTTGTGACAAAACAGCTAACATGGGACTACCCGCCTTCTAGATGTTTCTGCGACTTGCAACAAAATGCCAAAATGCCATAAACGGCCATACACGGCACCACCCGCGGCTTCTAGACGTTCTGCGTGCCGTCTCCGGCTTGCAACAAAACAACAAAACAATATATACGTCACCACCCGCGGCTCCTATGTGTTCTAGACGTTCTGCGATTTGTAACAAAATAGCAAACATGGGACTACCCATCTTCTAGACGTTCTACGATGCGTTTATAAGAGTTTGATTCGATCGTTCTGCTTGTCCGTCCGATTGCTTATGGTAGGCGGTAGTGATACCAAGTTTAATCCCAGCAAAGTTCTTTCCCGAATTCAGAGCACCAGCCCCGATTGTGGTCGCAAATTAATATGTCAGGTGGTCCATTTTCGGCAAAGGCTTGTTTGTAGTAGGCGTTAGCCCAATCTTTGGCTCCCTAGTTATGGCGGTCGAGGATAGCTCCGAGCCATTTGGCAAGGGGGTCCGTGGTGGGCATAAGGGAGCTGTCTGGTCGGGCTTGGGATTGGTTGTAGGAAGGGCCCATCGGGAGGTGGTATGATAGAAGACTCAAGGCTTTGTCTAAGAGGGCCGAGAGGGAGGCTCAGGAGAGAGGCGAAGAGACCGTCGAGGCCTTGAGGCCGTTGGGTGTCGGGTTTAGCGCCGGTGCAGGGAGGCCAGGAGATGATCAGGAGGATGAGGGCGTATGCGATTCGAGTGGCAATGCTTTTGAGAGTTAGCCCTTTCATTTTTTTGCTAGACTCGAGTATTCTAACCTATCACTACATTTCCCACATACGCTACGCACTGCTAAACAAGTAGCTGCACCGAGCAACTTGCTATAAACCCAAAGACCTGGGAAGTCAGTATACATCCATTCCTAGGCTACCTCGAGATCCGGAACTCATAGTGGTTAGGCTGGGCACTGCCATCAGCGGCAGAGATAGAAAGTCACCCATCGTGCGAGATCTTCCTGGCGTAATAGGATGTGTTCTATGGGTCATACACTGCGCTATCCGCAAGCGGCCATACACGGTACTGCCCGCTGTTAGCCCTTCTATTTATTCTCCGTGCGACTTGCAACAAAACAGCAAACACGGCACCATGTGCGGCTTCTAAAAAAACACCCTTAATAAAAAAGCATTATAATATATATTAAGAATCCTTAAAGAAAAAAAGAAATAAGGTATAGGTTATAGGAAGAGGGATATATAATTGTTTATGTTATTGTTTAAGAGGTTGGTAGCGATGGATTTATTTATCCAGCTGGAAAGATCCTCTCTGTCTAGTATTTTCCTTATACCTCATCGGAAAAGAATTCCCTTCATAAAACAGACGTTCTCTCTTGATAAAGCTAATTCTAAAGTATTTATTTATTTAATTAAAGAAAGAGAGGTTTTTATATCGCGTGTGTTAGGCGGTTTAGGTAAGGGAGTTAGGATAGTTAGGAATTATTTTACGAGCAGAAGTCCTTCCTTATGTATCACCCTTACGAATAGCGTAAGGATAGAATGGAATAGAATAGAACAGAACAGTAAGATATTATATTTAAAGCAAAAACCCCCGTTTTAACGATTTTAAAAAGGAGAGGGGGGGGAAGAGGGGGAATATCACGATCTAATGCGCTAACCCCCATAATATAATCTCAAGACCAGGAAAAAAATGGATATATAAAAAACATCCTATCTATACTACATCTATCAAATCTATCAATTAAATCTAATTATCATCATCATCATCATCGATAACCATTACTACCATCAATCGTCATTAATTATTAACATTATTAACATTATTAACATTATTAACATCATCAACTATTATCACCACCATCAATCATTATCGGTACGCTGTCCCGAGTGGAATTGAGAACCAAGGGCACGAATCACTCCGCGTCGTGTAGGATGCAGCCTGATTAATGTGTTCTTGGTTCGATAATAGTATATTATATTCTTGGTGTTGCCGTGCAGCGGTTATGGATCATATGACGCATGATTCCCGCCTATACCAACAATTATTAATCATCACTATCATCATTATTACCACCATCAATTATTAACATCATCTAACCATCAAACCATCAAACCATTATAAACTATTATTAATCATCACTACTATCATCAATTATCACTATCAATTATTAATATTATTATTAATTATTAATATCATTAATATCACCACCGCCATTAATTATCACCACCACTATTAATTATTATCATTATTATTATTAAATTATCAATATCTTCAACATCTTCAACATCATTACTACCACCATCATCAACATCATCATCACCAAATCATCATTACTACCACCAATTCAATTAAAGCACCTTCCTCTCAATTCCAATTTCCATCCAAGAATCACTTCCTCTTCCTCCTCCTCCCATCCGCGAATTCATCGACCCCCTTACCTTTGAAAACGAAATCTTCAATCCCTTGAATTATAATTATACCGCGATAAAAAAAAGTGGAGAAAGGGGGTTGGAATCGAGACGTGATGTAATAGTAAGCTCCTTAGGTAGAATCTAGCTCAGGTTCGCGATAAGGTTTAGGTTTAATTTCATTGTTTACGAGTGAGGATAAGTGAGGGAGGATTGAGTTTGATTTTGAAAAAGGAAAGAGGGGAGAATCCTCACTCTTACTTAAGTAGAAGGGTTTCTAGATGGAATTTCCTATCCAACAGCAGTCAATCTCAACCCGCTTTCCAAGGGGAAAAAACCTCCTCGAAATAATAACTGTTGGTATAGCTAAGTAATCATATCATATGATTACCTAACTAGGTTTAGCTTAGTCATATGATCGTGCTGCGATGTAGCCCCTTAAGGGCTGTATTAATACTATGAACTTAATATACTATCACTAAACTAAGAACACATTATATTAGGCTACGCCCTCCTTATATAGAGTGATCTATGCTCTTAGTTCACCTGCTACTACTGGTTTTATACTAATATTAATTAGTAGTCTATATATTATAAAATTCTTTATATTAGTAATATATTATAAGAACTAATATTAAAACTAATACTATCCTCTACCTTTATACTATTATACTACTATATCTTAAGCTTTACTAATTTATTAATTATTATAATAAAAAGGATAAAAACTATAGATTTATATAAAGGAACTTATAAGTATCTTATTAATACTTATAATACTTATAATAAACTCTACTATTATTAAGGCCTAATATAATAATCGCTTATAATTTAGTTAAAGGCTATACTTAATATATATTACTTAACCTTTTTATATATAATATATATAAAGAAAAATAAATATAAAGGCAACTATTAATATAATTAGAAATCGTTATAAGAATCGCTATATAATAATATAATAGCTGTCTTAACTATTAAAGCTATAATAACGTGGTAGCTATAAGGTTACTTTATCTAAAGAGTTAGGTTTAGATCCTTATACTCCCTAAGTATAAGTTTCTAAGTAAGGGTCGATATGCCGTAGTCTTATTTAATAATTATTTAATAAGTGTTATTATAATAATAAGTATATATTACTATATTAAGTTAAGTACGAAGCTCTTATCTAAGTGCGTAAACATTCTTACTTATATAAAGCCTTTATGCCGCTAGAGCCAAGGAGCCTATAATGTCCTAAGCTTTATACTAAAGCCTAGGAGTCCTAGAGCTTTAGAGCGCATTCGTTCTTAAGCGATATCACCTAACTAGGGTTCTACTGCTAAGAGCCGTTGCTTATTAGTTAAGCCTAAGGTCCTTAGTTATATAAGTCGTGACACTATCCCCTATCCCTCTTAACGTCGTCCCGACGCTTAAATCATAGCTAAGGGAATCTTATAAAAAATCAAATGCTTCCTTCTATCTTACTATGCCACCTATTCGTTATAACAAACGAAATAATTCTTCCCTTTTGCCCTACGACCTAGACCCTTCTTAGGAAACCGAAACCGAAAGGAAAAAGCGTGAGTAGCTTAAGCTAGCTATTAAGATCGAGTTCTTTAGGCACGAAATAAAGCCCTGTTCTTACTACGTATAGAAGAGGCGTCGTTGCGTCCTTATAACTAAGAAAGCGTCTTATTATTCTAAGTGTGTACGTGCGAGGGTTTTATATAATACGGTCTGGCCCTTAGCCGAGTCTTAGGACAGTGAGGTCCCTAGAGTGTCCGACTAGCGGTTCTTAGATCGTTAGTTAAAGGCTTTAAAAGAGTAGGAGGATGCTACTTTCTTCTTAAAACAGGAGGCCGACTCTAAGCAGCGGGAGTTAGACGCTTGGTTGGCTTATCTATATAAGCAGCGGAGGTTTTTAAAAAAGCGTCGTAAGGAAATACTTCGTCGGGGTCTTTACTACTTAGATAAGTTAGATGCCCTAGAGGCAAAGGAAAAACAAAAGAAGGAGCGTTAAAAGCAAGCGGAGCGCGAAGGCGCTACGACTAATTCTAGTGTGGCCTTTAAGATGCCCTCCTCTTTAGATCCTCTTTAAAATCAGCTTATTGCCTTTAAAAACGGCGAAGCAAGCTCTTCGAACCTTATAAGTTCTTCTCTAGTTCTTAAGTGTCGTCTTATTTTATATATCCCTTTTACTATACCTTATATAACGGCTGACTATCTTCTTTTTTAGCTTATTTTATAATAGCCTCGACTTTATACTAGATTATTTTCTTTTCTTTTAAGAGTTTTAATATAATAGTTAATATATTAAGTAGTGCTAGTTTTAATAAAGAAATATAAAATACTAAATTAATTTTTATATATTTTAAG
>QYAM01000224.1:0-13122 GCA_003988965.1 Neobulgaria alba
TAAACATCGACGATAATAATAATAATAAAAGACCACTAACTTAAGTTAGAGTTAAAACTAATAAATCACTTAAGATTAAGATACTAGACGCGTTTTATATAAATCGTAAGGAGCTAGACACTTTTCTTTTATAGTTAGAACTATACGTTAGATTTAATAAAGACAAATTTAATAAAGAAGACTAGAAAAGCTTATAGGCAAGTTCGTACTTAAGGGGGGAAGCCTTAAAATAAGTATAGCCGTACCTCGCGGACTACTTTGCTTATCTAAATAGAATACCCTTTATCGCTATAATAAGAACCATTTTTAGAAGCTTTAACGGATTTAAGAAGGAAATCAGACGGGTGTTCGAAGATATTAACGCTAGAAAGACGGCGGAACGACTTATCTTTAGCCTAAAACAAATAGGCTTAGTAATTAGTTATACTACGAAGTTCTAATAAAATGTAGTTAATATAAGATAAGGAACAAAGGCCTTTATCGCCTATTATAAGAAGGGACTTAAGGATCTTATTAAGGACGACATAGCCTAAATAGACGAACTAATAAATTTACTAGATATAATAGCTTTATTAGTAAAAATCGATAATCGGTTCGTCGAACGATAATAGAACTAACGTATCTTTAGTAACAACTTAGGAAAAAGATAGAATAAACCAAACGATAGGAAAAAGAGAATAGGTAAGGAATACTCGCGTTGGCCGGAACCTATAAAGCTAGATACTATAGGAAAACGACAACTATCTAAGGAAAAGATAGAACGGCGACGATAAGACAAGTGCTATTTCGAATATAGTCTACTAAGACATATTACTAGTTCTTACTAAAAGAACTAAGGCTAAAAGAAATAGTAGAAGCCTAGAGGCAAATAGATCAACGTAACTAAAGTACGACCTACGGATTATAGCCGTAGAGGATATAATATATCTTACTAGACTAAGTAACTATGTATATTAAGCGTTAGACTTCGATTAACTAAGTAAGAGCTTAAAGCATTATATATTAACACGTAGATCGATAGGCGTTACTAAGGTAAAGGCTTTACTTAGAACGTTAAGAATGCTCTAGATAAGATAGATATCTTAAGTTAAGACGAAATAAAACGGAGCTTAATATATTAAGACTAGCTAAAGTAGGATAAATACGACCGGGGGTTATAAAACGACTAAGACGAACTTAGCTAGACTATACTAAAACTAGAGAAACCCGTTCTACCTAAACTATAACATTATCTAGTTAAAAGACAAGTGTAAAAAGTATACTAACGTGACGAAGGATTATAAAGAGGCAGAGGTTAGATTAATAAAGAATTAAGGAAATTCTTTTAATAACACGACTAGGAGATCGAAGGTCCGGCGTAAGAAGAGAAGTATTATATAATATACGACGATATATATAGATTTAGAGTATAGCGATTAGAAATCGACTTCGAAGAAACCTATATAATAAGATACCTTAAACTAGAAACATACGTATTTAGATAAAAACCTAAGGTTAAGGAATACTAAGAATTAATCTTATAGTTAAGTAATAAAAGACTATGGCTATATACTAAGGACGAAGGAAAATGCTTTACTAAAAGATTTATACCTAAGAGTAAGGCTAGGCTGACGCTAAGACAAGTGTATAGACTCCTCTTAGAAGAAGAGGAAGAGGAAGGCATATTTAGGACTTAGAGAGATGTTTTTACTAAAGAATATTAAGTAGAGTTATACGCTACTAAGGATAGTTAATTGTTCTATATAGTTTAAATTAAAGGACAAAGGGCTCGAGTTATAATCGACTCTAAAGTAATAAGTAATTATATATCGAAACTAGTAGTAGAAGCTTTAGAATTAAGGATCTAAAGAAAACAGAATCTATATACTTTAATATTAATAAATAAGACAGATATAAAAGACGGACTTGTTTACTACGAAATAAAGACAAAGATTATAAAAATGTATTAAGGCCACTAAGAAGAGATATAGTTCGACATTGCCTATATTAAAAACTATAAAGTTATCTTAAGAATACTATAGATTAAAAAACATAACCTAAACATCGATTGGTTATAAGAATAGATTATGTTTAATAGGTGCTAGAATTCTTATAAAAAGCAGAAGGATCGTCGGGAAATATACGCTATTTCTTACGACTTAGAAGACGTTATAATAACAAAGGACCCACTATTAGTAATACTAACAAAATATTAAAAGTTTAAAAACATGTTTATAAAGAAGAAAGGCATTAAAGGATTGCTATAACACTACTCCTAAGACCACGAGATACTATTAAAAGAAGAAAAGGAACCACCTTTTGGTTTAGTCTATTAAATATTAAAAGACGACTTAAGGACGCTTAAGGAATATATCGATAATAGCTTAAAGAGGGGATAGATTAAAGAATCATCTTTTAAAGTAGTAAGCCTAGTACTGTTTATATTAAAATCGGACGGCATAAAACGACTATATATCGACTATTAGAAATTAAACGTAATTATAATAAAGGATAGATATTTACTACTATTAACAACGGAGTTAAAGGATAGACTCTAAGGAGCTAAGATTTTTACTAAATTAGATTTACAAAACGGGTATCATTTAATACGTATAAAAGAAGGAGAAGAATAGAAGACGGCTTTTCGCACTCGATATAGCCTATTCGAGTACTAAGTTATACTATTCGGATTAATAAACGCACTAGTAATAATAATAAGGTTGATATATTAGATTCTTAAGGAATTTTTAAATATATTTATTATAGTATATTTAGACGACATTTTAATCTATTCGTAGGACGAAGAAGAACATATCGGCTATATATAAGTAGTGTTAAAGGTATTAAAAGGACCGGACTTAAGACTTAAATAAGAAAAATACGAGTTTTATATTAAAAAGACAATATTTTTAAGATATATAGTATCTAAAGAAGGAATCGTAATAGATTCTAAGAAGGTTAAGGCAGTTAAGGAATAGACTACGCTAGCAGCAGTTAAGGACGTATAGTTATTTCTAGGATTTATAAACTTTTATAAAAGATTTATTAAGAGGTATTTAGTAATCGTAGCACTCTTAACAAAGTTAACTAAAAAGAATAAGGACTTCTAGTAAAGCGAGAGCGCTTAAAGAGCTTTTAAAGCCCTTAAGAAAGCGTTTATATTAGCGCTAGTACTTATGTCGTTCGACCTAAAGAAACCTATTAAGGTCGAAATAGACTTATTAGACTATATTATCGAAGTAGTCCTAAGTTAGCTTAATATATAAGGAAAATAGTAACTAGTTATATATTATTTATAAAAACTTTTATTAGTAGAGTTAAATTACGAAATATATAATAAGGAACTCTTAGTAATAATAAATTCTTTTTAAAAATAAAGAGTGTATCTAAAGAGGGCAAAGCATAAGGTATAAGTATTAATAGATTATAAAAACTTAGTTTACTTTATTATAACGAAGGAACTTAATAGACGACAAGTTCGATGGTCGAAGACTATAGTAGACTATAATTTTCGAATTTTATATATTAAAGGAACGAAAAATGCTAAGGTAGATACACTTAGTCGAAAACTAGAATACTTAAATAATAAAACGCATCTATCGTATATAATATTTTAATAAGATAAAGAGTCATTAGTTTTTAATAAGTAGCATCTTGTAGTAATAACAACTCGAATAATAACAACGGATGATTTAAACTAACGTATTAAAAAAGCGTATAATAAAAACACTATAGTAATTAGTACTAAGGAAGGTATTAATAGGTTTAATAAAAACAAATAAGGGATATAGTTCTATAGATCTAAAACCTATATACCTAAGGGAATCTAAAAAGGATTTATAACGAAGCAGCACGTATTGCCGGCTTATAGTTACTAAGGAATCGTAAAAATAATAAAACGATTATTAAGGGATTACTACTTTCTAAGAATAAGAAAGATAGTCATAAGGATAATCATAGAATACGACACTTATATACGGAATAAAGCCGCGAGGCATGCTCCTTATAGTAAGCTTAAATCATTAGATATATCTTTAAAACTATAAAAGAGTATCGCCTTAGACTTTGTAATAAAACTACCACTATTAAAAGAACTAGTCACCGAAGTAGAATACGATTCTATTTATATTATTATAAATAGACTAACGAAATATGCCTATATATTATTATAAAAAGAATCCTATATAGTAGTGGATTTAGTATATATGTTTATAAGAACGATTATGTCGAGTTATAAGACCTTAGACGAAATCATTTCGGATTAAGATAAGTTATTTATATCGAAATTCTAGACGACGCTCGTATCCTCGCTAAAAACGAAACATAAGCTTTTAATAACATTTTATCTTTAGATAGATAAATAAATAAAACGATTAAACTAGATAATAAAAGCATACTTACGCTACTATATTAATTATTAATAAAACAATTAGGTTAAGCTACTGCTATTAGTATAATTTATATATAATAATATAAAAACAGATATAATAAAAGTTTCGTTATTCTTCGTAAATTATAAAAGACAGCTAAAAGCATATAACACGCTAACACAACCCTAAGAGATAGTATAAGAAGCCTTAGTTTAAGTTAATAAAATTAAAACGCTATACGAAGAATTAGTATTAGATATACGATTTCTTTTATAACGAGTAGCACTATACTATAATATACACCGTAGTATAGAACCTACGCTTAAAGAGGAAGAAAAAGTTTACTTAGTATAAAAAAACATTAAAACGAAGAGACTAAGCGATAAACTAGATAATAAGAAGTTAAGACCATTCGAAATCGATAAGGTTATAAGACTAGTTAACTATCGATTAAAATTACTAAAGACTATAAGAATACACTTAATCTTTTATATATCACTTCTTAAACTAGCACTAGAAGGCGCGCCATAGGCACCCTTTATAGAAATTGACTTAGTGAATCTAAACGCGGAATACGAAGTCGAAGAAATCTTGGACTATTAGTATTATAAAAGGGCACTGCGGTATTTAATTAAATAAGAAGGTTACCTATATTTAAAGAACACTTAGGAACCACGGCATTGCCTTAGTAGATGTCGGGAGCTCTTAGAGGAGTTTTATAAGCAAAACCTAGGTCTGCCTAAGGGAAAGAATCTAGTATAAAGAGATCGAAGGGGACCTCCCCCTCGACTCCTAAGACATCGGAAGTAGGAACAGGGTCGGAAGCGGAGCCACCCTGCGGCGATGATTCGCGCTTAGCGGCGGCCCTCTTTAATAGGCGCTCTTTAGCAATTTCTTTTTCTTTCCTTTCCCCTTCTTCCGCAGCATCTAACTTATTAAAAGTTTAAAGACCACGGCGAATCATCTCGTCACCTCGCACACGCAGAAGCTCTTATTACTTCTTTAGGCGCTGCACCCACGCAAGACCTTCTATCGTAGCGGCGAAGGCTTAGTCGCGCTCGAACTTTAATCTTTCTTCCTCGCGACGAATGGAAGCAAGACTACCGGCCGTGATACTACTAATATTATAGGAGACACCGCGGCGAACGCACTCTTTATATCGTTTCGATTTTTTATTTAAAACCACGTAGGAACGACCGTACCGCTTATAGCTAAAATAAGGCAACATTTTAATACCGTCGGAATTAATAATAGTAGAAAGGAGCAGGCGTTCTTTATATTTCTTTAATCTTTTAAAAGGCATAGTAAAGGAAGAGAATTGCTCTAGCCTTATTATAGGAATCTATAGTTTTATTTAAGCGATAAGACGTTATTAACTAGAAAGGGGATAGTGTTACGAACACCGTAAGGCCTAAGGACCTTAGGCTCGATAATTATAGGATCATAGTAAAACCTTAGGCAAGGGCTCGCCTAACATAGGACACGTGATAGACCGAAGGGACCCTAGGGTCTAGGAAGCTTAGGATCTAGAGGGTCTAAGATCTAAGAGCTTAGGATCCTTAAGATCTAAGAGTAAGAAGGTTCTATATAAGTAGATAGCGTTCCCTTAGATAAGAGCTTCGTGCTTAACTTTAAATAGCAATCTCACTTATTATTAGTCACTTATAATCTTTATTAATATTCGGTATTAATTGTGTTTACTTATTCGATAGTATAAGACCTCTTACCTTATAACTAAACCTAGAGCGAACTAAGGAAGCTTGCTTCTATTTAGTCTAAGCGGATCTTAGACTTAGTATTCGTAATAAATAAGTACTATAAGGTCTAATCTATAGTTTAAGATTTCTTATTTTATTTTCTTTTACTCTTTCTTTATTAAAGATAATAACGAAGTAGACTATTGTTTTTATTCTTCTTTATCTTCCTCTTAGTCCTAAATCTATTTAGTAGGTTTATAAAAAACGTTTACTAAGTTCTTTTTTAAAGGTATTATAAACGTATATATAAGTGTTTTTTTAAGTAGTTAAGTTTTTTTTACTAAGGTTTTAATCGTAGTCGTGATTTATTATTTAAGTTGCCTATATTCTTTAATATAGTGGCCTTCTTTTCTATAGTTATAATATTTACCTTTTTGTTTTTTTTATTATTTTTATAATTAATCTTTTTATTAATAATACTAATAAAGTCTTTATTCTTTTTATAATATACTTCTTCTTACTTATATAACTATTATTATAAGCGGATATATCTTTTATTATTCTCTTTTTTTATAACGTCGTTCTTTTTATTAGTTCTAGATTTTTACTACTAGATTCTTTATTATTATAAAGCCGTCTAGTTTTTTTAAATAAACGATCTTGTCTTTTAAGTCCTTTAAAAGTCTTTTATAAAATAATATACTTAGGACCCTAAGGTCTTATTTTATTCTTAATATATATTATATAAATACCACTAAGTACTTAAAAAATAGTCCTTTTATTATTAGGTTTAGTATTTATTAAATAGCTTATTCTTTTTTATCTTTTTCTTTATAAACCTCCTTTATAGTATTCTTATAATTAATATAGCTTTAAAACATTTATTAAGTATTATCTCTTCTTTTTATATGTTTTTTAAGCTAATAGTTATTTAAAAAGGTCTTCGCTTAACTAAAGGCCGCTTCTTTTAAGTAGGATATTATATAAGTGACTTTATTAGCTTCTTTTAAGAAAGTATTACTATTATAAGTAATATAAATCTAGAGTTTTACTAAGTGTTTCTTAAGTTCGGATAGCTTTTTATTAAACGTTAGTAAAAAGGCAACCTTAATAGTCTTATAATTATTAATCGTTATTATCTTTATATCCTTTTCTTTATCTTCGCTCTTATTTAATATAGCTACTAATATTAATAAAGGTAGTTATAAGATAAATCTTATTATTAATATATTAATTAATACCTCTTAGTAAGTGCTTAAAGTATAATAGCTATCTTAACTATTATTATTATAATAATATAGTAGTTATAAAGTTAGTTTACTTAAAGGGTTAGGTTTAAATACTTAGACTTCTTAAGTATAAGTCTCTTAAGTAAAGGTTAATATATCGTAGTCTTTATTTAATAATTATTTAATAAGTGATATTATAATAATAAGTATATATTATTATCTTAAGTTAAGTATAAAGCTTTTATTTAAGTATATAAATATTTCTTTTTATATAAAGCCTTCGTGTTACTAAAGTCTTAAGACTTATAAACTTTTAAAAGTCTTATAAGACTCTTAATACCTTATAAACTCTTAAAGTCCTAAGGTTATATTAGACTCCTTATTAGTTAATATTATTATATAACTTTAGTTTTACTTTTAATAAGCTATTTATTAATTAGGCCTAAGGTTCTTTAATTATATAAGTCGTAATAATAAGGTATAATAAAAAGGCTATATAAAATAAGATAACACTTAAGAACTAAAAGAAAACTTATAAGGTTTAATAAACTTACTTCGCCGTTTTCGAAGGTAGTAAGCTAATCTTAAAAAGGATCTAAAGAGAAGGGCATCTTAAAAACCGCGCTAGAACTAGTTATAGCGCCTTCGCGCTCTACTTATTCTTAACGCTTCTTCTCTTACTTCTCTTTCGCCTTTAAGATATTTAATTTATTTAAATAATAAAGACTACGACGAACTATCTCCTTCTTCTAATTATATAAGAAGGCACGCTGCTTACTTAGATAGGCTAAGCGAGCAACGGCCTCTTAGATCGCTTTATAGGTCTTGTCCTCCTTAGTATCTAACTACTCGACCTAGCGGTCGATCGACTACTAGTTAGAACTACGAGGCATCTCGCTCTCTTAAAAGAGTTCGACCGCTAACCTAGCGTTATAATCCTTAGCAGATCGCTTCGCGCGTACACACTCCGAATAGCAAGGACTCCTCTTATTATAGACTATATACTTTCTTTAGTTTTCGATATAAAAAGAATAAGGCACTATTACTATACTTATATTTTCGATAGTTAAGGCTAGTTCGAGTCGTTCGCGCCTTTTCTTAATTATCTTAGTCTTTTAAGAAGGCCTTAAATTATATAGTAGTAAAGGAGAATTGTTTTACTTATTATAATAAATAGATAATATAATAAGATAAAAGGAAGCGTTTGATTTTTTATAATAAATTCCCTTAGCTATGATTTAAGCGTTAGGATAATGTTAAAAGAGATAAGGGATAGTGTGACGACTTATATAATCTAAGACCTTAGGCTTAACTAATAAGGATAGCTCTTAGTAGTAGAACCTAGGTTAGGTAATATTACTAAGTAAGGAGTCTAGGACTTTAGTATATTAAAGTTAAAGACTTTAAAAGTCGCGGACTTTAATAATATATAAAGGCTTTATATAAGTAGAAATGTTTATATACTTAGATAAAAGCTTTATGCTTAACTTAAGATAGTAATATACACTTATTATTATAATATCACTTATTAAATAATTATTAATAAAAGACTATAACATTGACCCTTACTTAAAGAATTACACTTAGGAAGTATAAGGATCTAAACTTAACCTTTTAAATAAACTAACTTTATAACTACCACCTTATTATAATAGTAATAATTAAGACAGCCGTTATATATAATATAAAGGATATTATAAATCTTTATAGCTTTATAACGACTTAGTTTTTTAGATATTTAAATAGCCTTAATAGCTAAGATAATTTATACTTTTTAGGTTTAAAATTCTATAGTTAGTTATTAAGAAAATATATATTAAAGGTAGAAGGTAGTAAAATAAGGAAAAGTGATTTATTTAGTAATATAATCCGCTTAGTAATAAACTATATTAGTACTTAAAGTATAATAATTAGGCTTCTTAATAAATATATTCTTTAAATAGTTCTTAATAATTAGTCTACCTAAGGGTTTAAATAAAAGACTAATACTTTTATAAAGTAGAGGTCTTTTTAAAAAAGAGTTAATATATAAATTATATAATAACTAAGGTTTTAGTTATTATTATAAGTAATAAGTAAGAATTACTATTTAAGTTAAGTATAAAGCTTTTATTTAAATATATAACTATTTCTACTTATATAAAGCCTTTATACTTAAATTCCTAAGAAGTCCTTTAGACTCTTAAAGTTCTAAGATTATATTAAACTCTTTATTAATTAGCGTTATTATATAATCTTAGTTCTACTTTTAATAACTAATAGTTATTAGTTAAGCCTATAGTTCTTTAGTTATATAAGATATAATATAACCGTTATAAAGAGTTACTACACTTAATAACTCTTATAATCTTAACCTTTTTATCTTAAGAAGTAGCTATATTATAAGGCATTTTAACTAAATTAAAAAGAAAGAAAGCATTTTAAGAAGTAAATTTAAAGTTATTTAAAGGTCTAGTTTTTATATTATATAAATTAGGTCTATACTAAGAGATAAATAAGGGGTGTTACGACTTATATAATTTAAGACCTTAGGCTTAATTAATAAAGATAGCTCTTAGTAGTAAAACCTAGGTTAGGCGATATTATTAAGTAAGGAGTCTAAGACTCCTTATTAAGATAAGAGTCTAAGACTTTAATATAATATAAAGGCTTTATATAAGTAAGAATGTTTATATACTTAGATAAGAGCTTTATACTTAACTTAAGATAATAATATATACTTATTACTATAATATCACTTATTAAAATAATTATTAAACTAATATATATATCGACCCTTATTTAAAAGACTTATACTTAGGAAGCCTAAGTATTTAGCCTTAATCTTATAAGTGAACTAACTTTATAACTACTACGTTATTATAATAATAATAGTTAAGACAGCTGTTATACTTTAAACACCTTATTAAGAAACATTATTTAATATATTAGTAGTACCCGCTATATAGCCTAAAGAGGTAGCTAGACTAGCTTTTTTAAACATTATTATAAAAGAAACTCTTAGTATAATTAACTTTATATAATTAGTTAAGGTCGCTACTTTACTTATATTCTTAAGAGAACCTTCTAAGGTCTAAGAACATATTATAAAACTTAAAATCTATATCTTTTATAATAATAAATCCTTTATAATAAAAGACTCGAAGGTTATCTTTATAGTTTTATACTTTATTAAACCTACGTTCGACTAAGTTAAAACATTTTTAAATAACTACTAGACCTATATAAGGATTAAGGATATAAAGATAAATATATAGAGGATCTTTAATAATTTTAAGAACTACTTAAGAGCGCTACGTAACCTATATAAAGAACTAGATAATAAGAAGAAAGCAGTTTATAAAATAAATAACTTATAAATAAAGGACTCGTTTTCTTAATATTTAGCTTTATTTTTATAATATAGCCTTAGAGTTAATTAAGATAAAGAAGCACTTTAGGATTGTTTTTATTAAAGGCTAATAAATAGCCTAAAGAATAAACTTATATAACGAAATAAGCCTACGACCTTATAAGGACTAGTAGACCTATTTATAAATATTTAAATAAGATTCTAAGAATAATAACTAGAAAAAAAAGGGATTAATATTTAAAATTAAAAAGGTAAAGGATATTTTATAGTCGTAGTATAAGTAATAAGATTAACTCTTTAAAAAGAATAAAAACCTTAATAACAACGTTAATAGAACTAATAACTATAGGAATAAAAGTAAAAGAAAAAGGGTAAATGTTATAACTATAAAAAAGAGGGTTATTATACTAAAGAATATAAATAACTTAAGTAATAAATCGTAACTACGATTAAAACGGCACTTAAGAGAGCTTAACTTCTTAAGAGAACACTTATATATATATTTATAATACTACTAAAGGAAGGCCTAGCGGACGTTTTTTATAAACCTATAAAGTGGATTTAGGACTAAGAAGAGAATAAAAAGGAATAAAAACAGTGGTCTATTTATTTATTACCTTTAATAAAAGAAGAATAAGAAAAAATAAAATAAAAGGTTTTAAGCTATAGATTAGACCTTATAATACTTACTAAAGACGATAAAAAAGAGAAAGCGGAATATATTATAAAAGGACTAAGACTAAACTAGATATACTATATCTTTTATAATTATAAAGAATATTAAAGCTAGAAATAAGAAGCCTAGTATTAACTAAAGTTATAGACATTTATAAATAATAATAAAAAGTAGGATTATAAGTATCGCCTTAACTTAAGTAACCTTTATAATCTATTAAAACTACCTAAAGAAGTCCTATATATTACTTATTAAACTAATTATATTTAAAGAGGTTATAAGACTTATTATTAATAAAAGATCTAATATAAATATATATCTTTATAGCTTAATATTAAGGTTAAGACATAATTTAAAGAATAAAAAAAAGACTTTATATTATAAGACTTACTAAATAACTTTATTATTATAATAAAAGAATTAGAGTTAAAAGGTTTAGTTTCTTTAACTAAGGGCTAATAAAGAAACTAAGGAATTTGTCTTAATAATTTATTAATATCGCGGCTAAAGTATATATTATAAGACGTCTACTTATTAATATCTCTTTATATATTAAAAGAAGAAAAGTAACTAGGTTATTAGACTTAGAAGTAGAAAAGAACTTTATTAATTAAGAGTGGTTTTAATAATAAAGCTAAAAACATATTTAAAAAGCAACGCTATACTAGCTTATAATAATAAAAGAAGAAGAAGTAAAAAATAATAAGAAAATTCTATTTTAAATAAAACCTTTAAAAGTAGAGTTAAATAAAAGAATAATGACTTTGTCTTTTAATATTATATTAATAACTAAGGACATTATTTTTAAAGATCTATAGTTATAATAAAAGAACCTAGATATTAATTAAGAAAATTAATAAGTTAATTAATAAAGGCTAATACCCTTAATATATAAAGAATTTAAGAACTACTTAAGACCGCGGAAGATAAATCTTTTAGATCGGATTATAATAATATAAATTAAGTAAAAAAAAGATAAGTAGCTAAACTAGTTATTTAAAGAATTTAAATCGTATTAAGATATATTTATAAAACTAATAAACGACTATATATTATTATAATACTAATTATAAGACTATAAAATCCTATTTAAAGAAGAAAAGAAACCGACTTACTTTTTAATATATCCTTTATTAAAAAACGAACGATAAGTACTTAAGAAATATATAAACACTAAACTAAGAAAAGGGTATATTTAATTATTAAAATCGCTAGCTAGATATTTAATCTTATTCGTTTTAAAAAAGAATAAAAAACTATAATTATATATCGATTATTAATAACTTAATAGTATTATTATTAAGGATAGATATATATTATTATTAATATTAGATCTTAAAGATTAGTTAAATAAAGTAGTCTAGTTTACTTAACTAGACCTTATAAATATATATAGCCTAATAAGAATAAAAAAAGAAGAAGAATAAAAAACAGCCTTTTAAATTAAATATAGACACTACGAATATATAATTATATTATTTAGCTTAATAAATATACCTACCACTTTTTAAGCGCTAGTTAAGAATATATTATAAGAATAACTTAATGTTTTTATAATAATATACTTAAATAATATCTTTATATTCTTTAAAACTTAAGAACAATATATATTAAACGTTTATTAAGTTCTTAAAAAGCTTTAAAAGAAGCATTTAATAGCTTTATTAAAGAAGAGTAAATTTTATTAAAAAGAAGTTACTTTCTTAAGTTTTAAAGTTAGTTAATAAGAAGTATTAATAGAACTTATAAAATATAAAGCTATTAAAAAATAGCTAGAACTTATTATAATAAAAGAGATATAAGAATTCTTAAGATTTTA
>QYAM01000225.1:0-13096 GCA_003988965.1 Neobulgaria alba
AAGGCCTAATCTTATTATTATTATAGTACTATATAATTTAAGTCATTTCTTAATTAAGCTATCCTTTTTCTTTATAAGTGTCTTAATTATTAAAACCTTCTAAAGCTAGTCCTTCTTTTATATTATTGCCTTAATCGTTAGAACCTTCTTAAGCCGGTCCTTTAGTAGTATTTTATAAAGGTGCCGTCTTCTTTTATTCTTCGTAGTACTTATATTATCCGCCTTTATTAAAAAGAGGTCGGATCTAAGTAAGATAAGCGCAGGTGATAGTGGTGGTGCACTTATATACTAGATAGCTAATAAGATAGCACTTAAAGCAGAGAATAAGTACTAAGTAATAAGAGATAGTATAACTATTTTATTTATTAATATAGGTAATAAGAGGATAATTAAGGCGGCGATAGCCGGTCTTTTAATATCCTTAATATATAATAATATTAAGGGCGCGCTTAAAGTTAAGACATTCTTAGGTATTATAAGTAAGTTCGTTAGAATAAGAATTAATATAGTACTAGGCATAAAAGAGGCGCGTAGAGTAAAGGGGGCACTCTTTTATAATATAGTCCTATTAATAAATATAATCGTTATTATTAATATATCGGCGGTATTAAGAGATCTTCGCGTTTTTATAACTACTAATCTTATAGCTAAGCTATTTATAACTAAAGCACTAAAGAGATATATTAACTAAACCTAAGGTCGTGTTAATAATATAGCCCTTAGCTACTAAGTCCTAAAGAAGCGATATAATATATATATTATTAATAGTAGGCTTATGATTAGTTAAGACGATAGACTAGTTAATATAGATTCTAAGTAATAGACGGCCACGAGTTAAGACAACGACTAGTATATATAGTTCGTTAATAAAGGCGACGTAGTTAGTAGTAACTAAAGATAGTATAACCACGTCGAATTATATACCTTAGAAGCTAATAACTATTATTATAAAAAGATCGCCGAAGAAGGATTTAAGGCCAAGGGTGTCGTACTACTACTTTAGCCTCGTGAGTTAGGCCTTATAAAAGGAAAGGATCTTAACTCATAACGTCTTAAACTAAGGTTCTTTGCTTATAGTAATAAGGTCGTTAATAATAGCCTTAATCTCTACGTCGTTATATAATAATATATTACCCTTCTTTTGTCTTATATACGATCCTTCGATATTACGCGTAAAGTGGTTTATAAAGTTCTTAGTCCTAAGCTAAAGGCGATAGAAATTATATATTTAGTCGATAGCTCGACGGTTTGCCTTACTTTAAGAGGTTTTATAAACTTAGTTATAATAAAACGTATTAAATACTTATTATAAGATCTTGTCTAAGCACCGATGTTATATATCTAAAAGAGTATATTCGGCACTATTAAGAATCATACGCTCGAAGCTAAAGAGGAGCTACTAAGAGGCAAAGGGATTTAAGTAAGGGTTATTAATATCCTTTTCGCGATTAAAGGACCCGTAGTATAATAGTTACTACTTATAGTCGCCGGCTAAAATAAAGACCTTAGGGCTATATAATCTAAAGAAGATAAGTGATCTTAGCTTAAAGATATAAGCGGCCTCGTTTAGTACGACGACGACCGGTTCGAAGTTGTTAGCTAAGTTAATCTTTATAGTAGTAGCTAAGGTATAGATAATTATATCTTATTATTAAATAATATAAACGATTAAGTCGTTTAAGTTAAGCTTAATTATAATGCGGGCTTTTAAATCGGTGCTTAAAAAACCGTCTTAGCCGTATTTTAGTAATATACCTTTTAAGCGTTTTTATTTTAAGTCTTTACTTAAATCTAAAATCTTATAAATAGCTATAAATAGTAAGAGGCGAGTGTAAATACGTCGTAGGTCGCCGCGAAGACGTGTTTATTAATATACTAGACTTAGATTCCTTAGGTAAGCTATAAAGAAGACTTCTATTATAAAGCTATCGATAGGTTCGATAAAGCGGTCCTTTAGTTAAGCTATAGTGCGGAAGTAAGGATATACGCCCTTCTTTTTACCTAGTAAGAAGTAGAGGCGGATTACCTTAATAAAGAGGCCAGCCGCTAAGAAGAGTTCTAGATTATAACTTTATTAACTACCTTATTCGTCTTAACTAAATAAAGAATCTACTACTTCGTTAGACTAGTCGTTAGCTTAATAGTAATAAAGATATAGGTCTTTGTCTTATTAATACTAAAGGGACTATAAAGAAGGAAGATCTTTTATATATACTAAAGAGTCTTATAAAAGCGACGTTAGGCAAGGTTTAAGTGCTTAATAAAACAGTGTTCTCTTTATAGACTATATAAATTAATATAAGCTAGCCTAGGCGTATTAAGATTTTAATATAGTAAAGTAGTATAAATACGTTGCTTCTAAAGGTCTAGACCGCGCTAAAGCTCGCCGGTATAACGTACTATATCCTTAAGGCCTTATTTACTATATAGTAATATAAGACTAACTATAATCTTTAGGCCGGTAGTAATTAGCTTTTAAAGTTCTTTAGCGGTTTAAGTAGCTATTAAGTTAACTATAATTAACTTAGTAACTATAAAGAGATAAAGGTAAGAAGGCTTATTTTATTTAAGTTAACGCCGACGCTTAAGAATAATAGTAATATAGCTTAAGAAGGTAATAATAGTAGTTTTAATAATAAAGGCTAATTAGACGTTATTAGGCTCGCCCTTTAGATTAGGTTCTTTATTATTTATAGTATCGTCTTAGTCTTTATATCCTAGCTCGTTCTTAGGTTTATAAGTGTTTAACTTTATCTTATCGCTATTATTATAGCTACGATTCTCTTTATTATCCTTATTATAGTTCTTATCGTCGTTATAACTATAATTCTTATTATTATCCTCGCTTAGCTAGCTAGTATAAGGTAGCTAAAGGGTTACCTTTAAACGTGTACTAATAATAAAGCGAACTAGCTTAAGGTCGTTATAGTTAATAAAGCTAATATAAATATAGGCGGTTAATATAATTTCGCTTATAGGTATAAGATTAAGTTTAAAAAGGGTAGCTAAGTCGGCTGCCTCGCTTATAAAGAAATAAGATTAAAGATATAAATTAGTTAAAAAAATTAGGTTTCTTTAGTAAAAAACATAGAATATAAAAATAAACAAGTTTTTATAAATATAGTTCTAATATATTATATTAATTAGACGGATTAAAGTCGATATATTAATAGACTAATTAAATAAATTATAAAGCGTTACGCCTTACTTTCTTTAAAAACCACGATATTAAAATAAGACTAAAGATAATATAAGAATTAGGTTTAATTAAAAAATAAGAGAAATAAAAGCGAATAAGTTCTTATAAGTATAGTTTTAATATATTATATTAATTAGACGAATTAAAGTTAAGATATTAATAGACTAATTAAGTAGATTATAAAGCGTTACGCCCTACTTTTATTTAAGACTATACTATAATAAACTATTAATTAAGTAGATAATAAAGCGTTACGCCTCGCTTTCTTTAGAAACCACGATATTAAAATAAGACTAAAGACAATATAGGAATTAGGTTTAATTAAAGAATAAGAAAAATAAAAGCGAATAAGTTCTTATTAAATATAGTTTTAATATATTATATTAATTAGATAGATTAGAGTTAAGATATTAATAGACTAATTAAGTAGATTATAAAGCGTTACGCCCTACTTTCTTTTAAAACTATACTATAATAAACTATTAATTAAGTAGATAATAAAGCGTTACGCCTCGCTTTTATTAATAACCACGATATTAAAATAAGACTAAAGAGAGTATAGGAATTAGCTTTCTTAATTAGAAAGCAAGAGAAATAAAAGTAGATAAGTTCTTATAGCTATAGTTTAAATATATTCGACGTACTTATTAAGAGGACTAGCTATACGATTCTAGGCGTAGAAGGTTATAGATTCTATCTAGGTCTAAGAGAAAGAGGTTAGTCGGCGCTACTAGGCGCGAGGGAAGGATAGATCGAAGGTTAAGAAGGTAAATTAAGTGTCTACTTACCTTTAAGACTATTAATATAGTTAGTTTATAAAGATAACTAAAGTTAACTTACCTTTATAAACCTAATAATTAGCGATTATAAAGACGCGATAAGGTAAATAAAGGGAGTAGGCGCTTAGTAAAGCGTTAGTTATTATTAAAAACCACGTAATAAGGTCTTTATAAAGTAATCTAAGGACTAGACGTATTAAAAAGACGATTTTAAATTATTTAATAAAGAATTAAACGTAAGAAAGGGAGGAATAATAAAGAGGGGGCAATATAATAAAGCGGGAAGGCATATAGCCTATAGAGTAAGCTATACGTAAGATAAATAACTATATCTAATTTAAAATCGACCTTAGAAGTTTAAACGACGTTGATTAATTTAAATTCGTAATAAAGTTTTTTTTAAATATAAAGTAGGTTTAAGATCATTTTAAACCACTTTGATTTTTTTAAAAAAAAAAATTTTTAAATTTTTTTTATAAAGTCCTACGGCTATATTTAACTAACCTTAACTTAGAAGCTAAGACAATATAACTACTAGTTTAACCTTAACCCTTAGTACGTTTAATATAAGGGATAAAAGGTATAGTCGAGCTATATAGGCTTAAGTTAAAGTTAAAAGGAAGTATAGTTTTATTTATTATTATAAAATAAGTATTATTAGGTTTTACCTTTTTTAATTATATTAAATACCGCCTTCGAACGACGTGTATTAAAAGGATCGGCTTAGTTAATAAGGTCTAAGTTAATTATAATTAACTTAGAATCGATTTAATAAGAGTTAACTTAAGTTAATTTAACTATAATTAACTTAGCTAAGACGTAGTTTAAGATATAGTTAAATAAAGATTATAAAGTATAAGTTTATAATAATAGTTAAGTATATATCGGTTCGTTTATTTTAAGAAGTCTATAATATTTATTATAACGTTAATTTTAGTATAAGAAGAGAGAGGAAACTTATAAGCGAAGGCTTAATCTTATTATTATTATAATACTATATAATTTAAGTCATTTCTTTATTAAGCTATCCTTTTTCTTTATAAGTGTCTTAATTATTAAAACCTTTTAAAGCCGGTCCTTTTTTTATATTATTACCTTAATCGTTAGAACCTTCTTAAGCCGGTCCTTTAGTAGTATTTTATAAAGGTACCGTCTTCTTTTATCCTTTATAATACTTACGTTATCCGCCTTTATTAAGAAGAGATCGGGTCTAAGTAAGATAAGCGCGGGTGATAGTAGTAGTATACTTATATACTAAATAGTTAATAAGGTGGCACTTAAAGCAAAGGACGGGTATTAAGTAATAAAAGATAATATAACTATTCTACTTATTAATATAGGTAGTAAGAGGACAATTAAGGCGGCGATAGCTAGTCTTTTAATATTCTTAATATATAATAATATTAAAGACGCGCTTAAAGTTAAGACATTCTTAGGTGTTATAAGTAAGTTTATTAAAGTAAGAATTAATATAGCACTAGGTATAGAAGAGGCGCGCGAGGTAGAGAAGGCACTCTTTTATAATATAGTCCTATTAATAAATATAATCGTTGTTATTAATATATCGGCGGTATTAAAAGATCTTCGCGTTTTTATAACTACTAATCTTATAACTAAGCTATTTATAACTAAAGTATTAAAGAGGTATATTAACTAAACCTAAGGTTATATTAATAATATAGCCTTTAGCTACTAGGTCTTAAAAAAGCGATATAATATATATATTATTAATAATAAGCTTATAATTAGTTAAGATAATAAACTAGTTAATATAAATTCTAAGTAATAAATAGCTATAAGTTAAGACGACGATTAGTATATATAGTTCGTTAATAAAGGCGACGTAGTTAATAATAATTAAGGATAATATAACCACGTCGAATTATATATCTTAGGAGCTAATAACTATCGTTATAAAAAGATCGCTAAAGAAGGATTTAAGGCTAAAGGTGTTATACTACTACTTTAGCCTTATAAGTTAAGCCTTATAAAAGAAGAAGATCTTAACCCGCAACGTCTTAAACTAAGGTTCTTTACTTATAATAATAAGGTCGTCGATAATAGCCTTAATCTCTACGTCGTTATATAATAATATACTACCTTCTTTTTATCTTATACGCGATCCTTTAATATTACGCGTAAAGCGGTTTATAAAGTTCTTAGTCCTAAACTAAAGACGATAGAAATTATATATTTAGTTAATAGCTCGACGGTTTACCTTACTTTAAGAGGTTTTATAAACTCGGCTATAATAAAATATATTAAATACTTATTATAAGATCTCGCTTAGGCACCGATATTATATATTTAAAAGAGTATATTTAGTATTATTAAGAATCATACGTTTAAAGCTAAAGAGAAGCTATTAAGAGGTAAAGGGATTTAAATAAAGGTTATTAATATTCTTTTTATAACTAAAGGACTTATAATATAGTAATTACTACTTATAGTCGCCGGCTAAAATAAAGACCTTAAGGCTATATAATCTAAAAAGAATAAGTGATCTTAGCTTAAGAATATAAGCGGCCTTATTTAATATAACGACGACCGGTTTAAAGTTATTAGCTAAGTTGACTTTTATAATAATAACTAAGGTATAGACGATTATATCTTATTATTAAATAATATAGGCGATTAAGTCGTTTAAGTTAAGCTTAATCGTAGTGCGGGCTTTTAGATTAGTGCCTAAAAAACCGTCTTAGCTATATTTTAATAATATACCTTTTAAGCGTTTTTATTTTAAGTCTTTACTTAAATCTAAGATCTTATAAATAGCTATAAATAATAAGAGACAAGTATAGATACGTCGTAGGTCGCCGCGAAGACGTGCTTATTAATATATTAAACCTAGATTCCTTAAATAAGTCGTAAAAAAGACTTTTATTATAAAGCTGTCGATAGGTTTAATAAAGCGGTCCTTTAGTTAAGTCATAGTACGAAAGTAAAGATATACGCCCTTCTTCTTACTTAGTAAAGAGTAAAGGCGGATTACCTTAATAAAGAGGCTAGCCGCTAAGAAGAGTTTTAGATTATAACTTTATTAACTACCTTATTCGTTTTAATTAAATAAAGAATTTATTACTTTATTAGACCGGTCGTTAGCTTAATAGTAATAAAGATATAAGTCTTTGTTTTATTAATACCGAAGGGACTATAAAGGAAGGAGATCTTTTATATATACTAAAAAGTCTTATAAAAGCGACGCTAGGCGAGGTTTAGGTGCTTAATAAAACGGTGTTCTTTTTATAAACTATATAAATTAATATAAGCTAGCCTAAGCGTATTAAGATTTTAATATAGTAAAGCAGTGTAGATACGTTGCTTCTAGAGGTTTAGACCACGTTAAAGCTTATTAGTATAATATACTATATTCTTAAGGCCTTATTTATTATATAGTAATATAAGATTAACTATAATCTTTAGGCCGGTGGTAATTAGCTTTTAGAGTTCTTCGGCGGTTTAAGTAGCTACTAAGTTAACTATAGTTAACTTAATAGCTACGAAAGGATAAAGGTAAAAAGGCTTATTCTATTTAAGTTAACGCCGACGCTTAAGAATAATAATAATATAGCTTAAGAGGGTAATAATAATAGTTTTAATAATAAAGGCTAACTAGACGTTATTAAGCTCGCCTTTTAGATTAGGTTCTTTATTATTTATAATATCGTCTTAGTTTTTATATCCTAGCTCGTTCTTAGGTTTATAAGTGTTTAACTCTATCTTATTATTATTATTATAGCTACGATTCTTTTTATTATCTTTATTATAGTTCTTATTATCGTTATAACTATAATTCTCGTCGTTATCCTCGCTTAGCTAGCTAATATAAAGCAGCTAAAAGGTTATCTTTAAATATATACTAATAGTAAGACGAACTAGCTTAAGGTCGTTATAGTTAATAAAGCCAATATAGATATAAGCGGTTAATATAATTTCGCTTATAAGTATAAGATTAGGTTTAAAAAAGATAGCTAGGTCGGCTGCCTTATTTATAAAAAAATAAGATTAAAGATATAGATTAATTAAAAAAATTAAGTTTCTTTAATAAAAAACATAAAATATAAAAATAAACGAGTTCTTATAAATATAGTTCTAATATATTATATTAATTAAATAGATTAAAGTCGATATATTAATAAACTAATTAAGTAGATTATAAAGCGTTACGCCTTACTTTCTTTAAAAACCACGATATTAAAATAAGACTAAAGATAGTATAAGAATTAAGTTTAATTAAAGAATAAAAGAAATAAAAGCGAATAAATTCTTATAAGTATAGTTTTAGTATATTATATTAATTAAATAAATTAAAGTTAAGATATTAATAGACTAATTAAGTGGATTATAAAGCGTTACGCCTTACTTTTATCTAAGACCGTATTATAATAAACTATTAATTAAGTAGATAATAAAGCGTTACGCCTCGCTTTTTTTAAAAACCACGATATTAAAATAAGAYTAAAGATAATATAARAATTAGGTTTAATTAAAGAATAAAAAAAATAAAAGCGAATAAGTTCTTATTAAATATAGTTTTAATATATTATATTAATTAGATAGATTAAAGTTAAGATATTAATAGACTAATTAAGTGAATTATAAAGCGTTACGCCTTACTTTTTTTTAAGACCGTATTATAATAAACTACTAATTAAGTAGATAATAAAGCGTTACGCCTCGCTTTTATTAATAACCACGATATTAAAATAAGACTAAAGAGAGTATAAAAATCAGCTTTTTTAATTAAAAAGCAAAAGAAATAAAAGTAGATAAGTTTTTATAACTATAGTTTAAATATATTCGACGTACTTATTAAAAGGACTAACTATATAATTCTAGGCGTAGAAGGTTATAAATTCTATCTAAGTCTAAGAGAAAGAGGTTAGTCGGCGCTACTAAGCGCGAGGAAAGGATAGATCGAAGGTTAAGAAGATAAATTAAGTGTTTACTTACTTTTAAAACTATTAATATAATTAGTCTACGAAGATAACTAAAGTTAACTTACTTTTATAAACCTAACGATTAGCGACTATAAAGACGTAATAAGGTAAATAAAGGAAGTAGGCGCTTAGTAAAGCGTTAGTTATTATTAAAAACCGCGTAATAAGGTCTTTATAAAGTAATCTAAGGACTAGATATATTAAAAAGACGATTTTAGATTATTTAATAAAGAATCAAACGTAAGGAAAGAAGAAATAATAAAAGGGGAGGTAATATAATAAAGCGAGAAGGCATATAGCCTATAAAGTAAGCCGTACGTAAGACGAATAACTATATTTAATCTAGAATCGACCTTAGAAGTTTAAACGACGCTAATTAGTTTAAATTCGTAATAAAGTTTTTTTTAGATATAAAGTAGGTTTAAGGTCATTTTAAACCACTTTGATTTTTTTAAAAAAAAAAATTTTTAAATTTTTTTTATAAAGTCCTACGGCCGTGTTTAGCTAACTTTAACCTAAGAGCTAAGACAATATTATAATAATATATAGTCGTTTATTAGTTTTATAAACACGTCTTAGTATAGCTTAAGTTTTTTAAGTAATTAGTTTAGTTATTTATCTTTTTTCTACTTAATTTATATTATTATAATCCGATTTAAAAGATCTATTTATTATAGTCTTAAGTAAGTTTTAAATTCTTTATATATTAAGAGTATTAGTTTTTATTAATTAATTTATTAGTTTTTTTAATTAATATTTAAGTTTTTTTATTATAACTATAAATCTTTAAAGATAATGTCCTTAGCTACTAATATAATATTAAAAGACAAAGTTATTATTCTTTTATTTAATTCGACTTTTAATAGTTTTATTTAAAATTAGATTTTTTTATTATTTTTTATATCTTCTTTCTTTATTATTATAAGTTAATATAGCGTTACTTTTTAAATATATCTTTAGTCTTATTATTAAAACCACTTTTAACTAATAAAGTTCTTTTTTACTTTTAAGTTTAATAACTTAGTTACTTTCCTTTTTTTAATATATAAAGAGATATTAATAAGTAAACGTCTTATAATATATACTTTAGCCACGATATTAATAAATTATTAAAATAGATTTCTTAGTTCTTTTATTAGCCTTTAGTTAAAGGAACTAAGTCTTTTAACTTTAGTTTTTTATTAATATATTAAGCGAGTAGAACTAAGTAAGATAATATATAGTTATAAAGGATCTTATCTTATTTATATTCTTTATATCTTTTAAAAATATAATTTATTTAATAAATATTATAAGTGTTAAGATTAATAAGGCGGTAATTATTATAAAGATTACTTAGCTATAAGTAGTAGTCTTAGGCCTATTCCTTATTTATTAATTATTTAATTTATACTTTTAACTAATAGTTTTATTATTCTTTAGCTTTTATATAAATAATATATATATAAGCTATATAGTAGATTTAATCTCTTAGATTATTATAGGCTATATAAGTATTATTAATTACTTCTTTTTTTAAGAGCTAAGGTTTTATAAGTTTATTTTTAAGGTTATTTATAATTATTATAATATAAACCTAGTCTTTTATTTATTTTTAAGTAAAGGGTTTTAATATATACTTCTTTATTTATTCTTTTTAATCTTCGTTTAATAAGATTATACTTCGTTCGTTATCTTCTTATTTTTTAATTTAGTTTATAAGTTCTTAAAAAATGTCTATTAAGTCTTCTTTTAATAAGGCTATTATAATATATATAAGTGTCTTTTTAAGAAGTTAAGCTTTTTTTAATATTATCTTAATTATAGTTACGACTTATTATTTAAGTTATTTATATTCTTTAGTATAATAACCTTCTTTTTTATAATTATAACATTTGCCTTTCTTTCTTTATTATTATTCTTATAGTTACTACTTTTACTAACGTTATTATTAAGGTTTTCGTTTTTTTTAAGAAGTTAATTTTATTACTTATATTATAACTATAAAATATACTCTACTTCTTAAATTCTAAGTATCGACTTCTTTCTTTTTTAATTAGCGTTTTTAAAGCCTTATTTAAATATTTATATATAGGTCTATTAGTCTTTATAAAGTTATAAGCTTATCTTATTATATAAGTTTATCTTTTAAGTTATTTATAAGTCTTTAATAAAAATAATCCTAAAGCGCTTTTTTATCTTAGTCGACTCTTAGGCTATATTATAAGAACGACGCTAAGTACTAAGAAAAGAAGTCTCTTATTTATAAAGTATTTAGTTTATAAACTACTTTCTCTCTTTTATTTAGTTCTATATATAAGTTATATAGCGCGCTTAAGTAGTTTTTAAAATTCTTAAAAATCCTTTATATATCTAGCTTTATGTCCTTAATTCTTTTATAAGTCTAGTAGTTATTTAAAAACGTCTTAGCTTAGTTAAACGCGGATTTAGTAAAGTATAAAACTATAAAGATAATCTTTAAGTCTTTTATTATAAAGGATTTATTATTATAAAAGATATATATTTTAAGCTTTATAATATATTCTTAGACCTTAGAAGATTCTCTTAAAAATATAAGCGGAGTAGCGACCTTAACTAAGCGCGTAAGGCTTATTAAATTATAGATTTCTTTTATAATAATATTTAAAGAGGCCGGTCTAGTTACTTCTTTTAATTATATAATAAGTACTATTAATATATTAAATAATACTTCTTAATAATACTTAAAGTATAACGGCTGTCTTAATTAATAAGTTATAATAATATATTAATTTATTAATTAGTTTATTTAAAGGGTTTAAAGTTAGGTTTTATACTCTTAGAGTGTAGTCTTTAAAGTAAGGGTCGATATAATTAGTTTAATAAGTCTTTAAATAGTTATTATAATAATAAGTGTATATTACTATTTTAAGTTAAGTATAAAGCTTTTATCTAAGTATATAAACGTTACTACTTATATAAAGCCTTTATACTATTTATAGTTAAGTATTTTATATAATTTACGATCTTATAACTTAGTTATAAATTACTTAATTATAATATATAATAACTTATAACTTATGCTTATAAGTATTATTACTTAATTAAGGTTCTACTTTTAAAAAGACGCTTTTATTAATTAAGCCTAAGGTCCTTTAATTATATAAGTCGTAATATATTATTATATAAATTAAGAGCTATTTAATATATAAAGAATCTATTAATAAAGACAGCGGTAGTAATAATAGCTTTAGAATTTAAAAAAGAGCTATAAGAGGTAAAATATAACTTATTTAACTAGTCTTTATTAATAAAAGTATCGCTAATAGTATCTTTAATAATAAGTTAATTAAATTTATTAAAATCGTTATTATTAAGATCGTTGCCTTTAGTTTTAATAATATATTACTAAATATAAAAATTAAATTTATTACTATTTTATTAGTTTTTAAATTTATTATTAAATCGATCTTTATATCGTCTTTTTTCTTAGTTAATTTCCTTTAAGATATACTTTATAAACTAGTAGTCTTCCTTCTTATATATAAAGCAGCGCTTAGTTCTACTATTTAATTTATATTAGTTATTATATTTATTAATATATATACGATTGCTTTATATATAATTATTATTATTATTATAAAAGAATTTACGGTTTATAAAAAATATAGTCTAAGCTTAAGAACCTTCCTTCTTTTTATATATTATAATCGATGATTATAGCTTATTAATAAGTTAACTAAGCTTAAAAAGAAGGTCTACTATTATAAATCGGTATATTAATATACTTAAATATATAATAATAAGCTTATAATATAAAAACGTAGTATTATAAAGGTTAGCTAAAAGACTATATTAAAGTTAATATAGCTAAGTAATTAAGATTTAAAGACATTTAGTAGTCGATTTATTAATATTCTCTTTAATAATTAATATTAATATAAAGGTATTTTACTTATTAAGACTAAATCTTTAGTAAATAAGACCTTTAAAGAAATTCTTAAGGTTTTAATAAATCTTAAGAAAAGGATATTAAAAAAGCTAATTATTATAAAAATAGTCTTAGGCTATCCTTTTAAGTATTATTAAGAAAGCTATTAACTACTATAATAAAAAGAAAAAGACTTTATTATAAATATTATAAAAGATTTTAAGTTTTTAATTAAGATTATTCTTAGTGCTATTATATTTTTAATCTTTTATATAAAATTTAGCTATAT